>OY757933.1:5603234-5760734 GCA_963585895.1 Sepioteuthis lessoniana
GTGTGTTCGTTCGTTCATTGAAGTTCTTCAGTATGTTTGATTATGTTCTGCATATATATGTATATGTTTATGTATAGTTCTATTACGGTATACAACAACGGCAACTGCTCAAGGAAAAGGAAAACTTTGATTTCAAACCTGTTAAAATTCGCTTAAAATGAAGTTTTTATCATATCGTGTTCGAGCAAAGGGGTTGATAAACACACACACACACACACACACACTCACACACACACATATATATATATGAATGAATGTTAGATTATACTGTTGATTTCAAAGTATGAAAAACTATCAAGTCAGTTAAATAAGTGAATCACTTGACTACTTACACAAATGGTTTGGTTTTGGGAGTAAAGGCTTTTGGAAATCCAGCCACACTTTTCGGATTAGCTGATAACAGAAGAATGGTGTACCGATCTGCCGTAGATTCTTAACTGCATTCTTCAGGTTTGGAATTCAAAGCCTCTTCTTTTCAAAGCAAGAGAGCCCTGTCCACCCGACTTCTTTACCGATATTTTGAGGGAAGGTAGACGGGTTCATGCCTTGAGCAAGAGCATTACTTCGATTTTAAAAGCAAGGATGTGAATTCGGCAGGACGTGTCCACTCCATTACGAACGTGTAGCGTAACGTTTATCGTCATTGATTGATAGATTGGAAATTAAGTAAAAATATGTAGGGATAATATTTTAACGACTTTTTGGTTATAATTGAATTTGTTCCTTTTTGTTATCTATATTGTTACGAGAATGTTTCGGCAGGCCCGTTCTTCAACCATCTTTAAATGAACACTCGTATTTTTAGATATATCTAATGAAAAAGAACGCAGTTTAAGAAAAAATGTATAGAAAGGGTCAAAGAAAGAAAGAAAGAAAGAAAAAAAGAAAGAAAGAAAGAAAGAGTACAACTAAAAAAAAAGAAAGAAAGAAAGGAAGAAAGAAAGAAAGAACCAACAAAAAAGAAAGAAAGAAAGAAAGGAAGAAAGAAAGAACCAACTAAAAAAGAAAGAAAGAAAGAAAGAAAGAAAGAAAGAACCAACTAAAAAAAAGAAAGAAAGAAAGAAGAAAGAAAGAACCAAAAAAGAAAGAAATAATGAACAAACAACCAAAAAAGAAAGAATTTACGAACCCCCCTCCAAAAAAAGAAAGACCCAACTAAAAAAGAAAGAAAGAAAAAATCAATTAAGAAAGAAAGAAAGAAAGAAAGAACAAACAAATAAAAAAGAAAGAAAGAAAGAGACAAGAATGAATGAAATAATTAATGAAAGCAATAGCTAAATACTTATGTCCAACATCGTATGTATATATATATATATATGTATATATGTGTGTGTGTGTGTGTTAGTACTTACATCATGAATGCTGATAGTGTCTCAACATTAGGCATCAACTCCTTTCTCTGGGGACAACAATGCCAATTATATTTCAACATATCGGCTTACTTATCACTCTTGTTTTTTTCTACTGCCAACCTGTGGGAAGAAAGGAAAATGTCTTTTTTGAAAGCTTCACTTTGGTTCAAGACTGACACAGACAACAACGATACACACTTCTTACCTCGATTCACAAGAGAGAAAAAAGACGGATAACATTCTTTCTCTATATATTTTTTTCCTTTACCAACTCTCAAGGTGCTGGCTTATCCAACCAGCGAAATTCATTAAAATATATGTTTATACACTAGCTGAAGTATCTGTAGACGTCTAGCAAGAAGTTAAGAACTGTATCGCAATGAAAATGAAATTATCAAATTTAAAAAAATGACCCTTCTTTTTTTTTCCAAGCAATGTCGATTTTAAAATCTTCACTGTTAATTAAAGATTTACTTTGAATTTTACAAATGATATTGTTGATACCAATATCCAGGAACGCTGACAAATACGTAGACTGCTATCATTTTGTCATAAAGATAATTTACTTTTCTTCTAAACTATAGAAAGCAATCAAAGTATTCATTTATTTTAATGGCATGTCAACCCTTCTAGGGTTATTTTATACCTTGGGTTCATTTTGTAGGAATCGCATTCTTTGTTGGTTAATATTCACATTTTAAAAAAATAAATGATAGTTTCAAGATGATTTTTAAATTGATCAGTTGGACTCTTAGATAGGACCTTAATATGCATATCACTCGGGATCAGAGTAGACCTGGGAGTAATGGCAATGAATGGTTCTTCACACTCCCCAAATTAATAGAACTGGAGCCTCACTATCGGATGCAGTTTTAGGACATATCAAGGGTACTCTCTTTTTAGTAGGTATTACCCCCTCAGGAGGGGTCATCACATTCTTAGTCCCCCCGACAGAGTTAATACACAAATAATTTGACCCCATCATTATTTATAGAACAAAATTTTCTTCTAAACAGGATTTTATTATTTTTATCATTAAGGGTTTTCGGATTATTGTCTTCATCTTTATTGTTATTTCTACAACGTTTCGGTCGATATGTCCTTCGACCTTCTTCAAGTGTTTGTCGAACTCGGGAACCTTCACGGAACTTCGAACTACGCCTTTTATCGAATCCACTGGGTCGCTAGTTCTGATTCCATTAGTATAGAGATGAATACAATATGGGAACCGATAATTAAGAACTCTAGATGAAAAAAAAAAATTGAATATGAGCACAGGTAAAAATCATACATAATAGTAGTAATTCTAGTCAAGTAAAAACATTAAGTTTATACGTCCCAAAAATTCACACTGAATTGTCCCTTTCCTTGGATTACCCCATTTTACCCGTGATCCATACCTTATAACGCTAAGTGTTAAACAAGCAGGCATCAAGTATCATTTTTTGAGTCTTCGGTATGACTCATCCTGGGATTGAACCACGGTCTCCCTGACCATTAGTGAACACTCTACCCACTATCCAATTTTTTATGATCCTATTTACCCAACCCCTCCGCTCGGGCAGGATATGACGCAAGGTCAATCTTTTTAAGCGGAGTTTAACAGGTTTGAATTCACAGTTTTCCTTCTCCTAGACTAGTTGCCTCACCAAGGCTGAAGAACCTAGTCTGTCCTACTATTTACCCATAGCTGGAGGGAGAATAATTGGATTCATACCTTTCCCAAGGGTATTAGTGCAATGTGAAATGCAATCAGTCTCGTCCAGGATTTGAACTCGAGTCGCTGTGTCCATTTCCTACGACGATAACCATTACACCACGAGCACCTCCAATTTTTTATGATATCCACAAGAAATAACATATAAGTACTCAGGGATAAATTTACTGTCAGAATAAACAGCTGTTATACAAATGGCAACATTTACTAAGTGTAAACAGTCATTTCATATATATATATATATATATATATATATATATATATATATATATATATATATCCAAAGACTGACTGTTTCGTTTTATCACAACTCTTCAGTGTGGCTAGAATGTTGGACATTTCAAGCTGGGATCGAAACCCCTCCTAACTTTACGTGTCTAACGATAACTTACCGCTCAGCCATTTCATATATATAATGCTTTGGTGGGGTAGCATTAATCTAGCTATGTCACTGGAGTTTTTTTACATCGCTTCTCATATAGCAAATCAACTCTTTTAGAAAATTCTTTGAAAAAATTTCTAAAACTTTCAAAACAATTTTTTCCCCAAAAACTTTTCTCTTGGTGATAATATGTTGAGAACAACAATAAAAACATAATACGTAAAAATTAATATTCTATTTATCTTGTAATTTTTCTTCTTCATCTTCTCTCTCTCTCTCTCTCTCTCTATATATATATATATATATATATATGTTCTGTCTGTCGGCCTTTCTGTCTGTCTGTCTGTCTCTCTCTCTCTCTCTCTCTCTCTATATATATATATATATATAGGTATACTTTGGGTTACGTCGTTTCGAGGTAAGTTGTTCTCGATTATACGTTTTGCCCAGTCGGCTAGGTCTGTAGAAATCAATGGCTGCATCTCTGAAGAGAGGGAAGACTGCCCCCAATGAGTGTTCTGATTTGATAGTAATATGATGAGGTTCCAGTAGCGCTGGAGCTTTGGGGAATGCGGAGCACCCCTTCACTGTCTTCGCCCCAAGGTTCCCTATGGCCTGGAGCGGTAGCAACACAAAGGGTCCTATGTATTAGTCAAATAGAACTAAACTGTGTATTTACTCTATACTTATTTATTTTAAATGGAACTGTTTTTTGACCTTGAAACTGTTTATTGATACTAAACTGTATTGCTTGAAATAGATTTGTTTGTATGTATAAAAATGGATTTGGCATTAATAACCTACAATGGTTGATGTCCTTAAAACCAAACTTAACCAAACCATCGATTATATGTCGTTTGTCAAAAATAATATAATTGCACAGACAGCTCGGGCTGACTGCACCTCTGCAGAGGGGTAAGACCCCCCCCTAATGAGTGTCCTGGATATGACACTAAACAATCTGATGGTGAGGTTCCAGCAGTGCTGGAGCTTTGGTGAATGCGGAGTACCCCTTCATTGCCATCGCTCCCTGGTCCACTCTAGCCCAGAGTGGTAGCACCTGATAGGGCCCTATCTATGTGTTAAATAGAACTAACAGCATACGTATGTTAAAATGAATTGAGTAAACTGAATAGCTTGAAATAGAAACGTTTTTGACAATTAAACCTTACTTACACTTAAACTGCGTGCTTATGCTGAACTGAATTATATCAAATTGAACTGTTTTTCGACATTAAAACTGTATTTACACTTAACTGAATTATTACATAGTGTTCGCCAATAGCCCGGGAGACCTGGGTTCAATCCCAGGTCGAGTCATACCAAAGACTCAAAAAATGGTACTTGATGCCTCCTTGCTTAGCACTCAGCATTATAAGGTACGGATCAAGGGTAAAGTAGAGCAATCCAGGAAAGGAGTAGCGCCCTCCCCTACACATTGGTGTAGTAGCTATCGAAAAGGGAGCCTTCGGGTTACCCTCGACTATGGTCGCCAACTTTACTTACAAAGGTTGATATGCCATAAAACCAAACAAACCAAACCAAAAATCATGTAAGAACAAATGAAAATCAAGTCATTTTTTCTCTTTTACGTAAGTCCTCCATAAATTTTTGAAGTCGAAATATCAATAGAAAACGTTAAAAGCACATAAATTCATGTTACTGTACAATCAATAAGAATAAAAGTATATAAAATCATATTAAAATGCGTACGTGGTACCTTCAATAAGTTTCCTCACTTTTTTTGTACAGCTATTTAAAATTGTCGTAGACACTTGAAAATTCATTATGTTATTGCTATACATTTTATGAGATGACTGACCAATTTCTATGATTTCAGGTTCAAATAAACAGCTACAGCAGAAATTGGAACACACCCTATTAAAGCCTGATTGTCTCACCTGGTGAATTTCAAAAATGCAATCTGGACGTGCGTTTATGAAATGGAGGCGCTCGTAGCATCATGGTTATTGTCGTTTCAAGTAAACTCTGCTCCCCGATTTCAAACCCTGGACGAGGCTGTTTGCATTTCACATGATGTTAATACGTTTGGGAAATGCATGAATCCAACAATTCCCTTCATCACAGGAATGGGTAAATAGTAGGGCAGATTGCTTTTTAACTCTGATATGGCAACTGGTCTAGGAGAAAGAAAAAACTTAGAATTCAAACCAGAACTGAAAAGTGGCGTGCTCCACCCGGCTTTTTCTGCCCAAAACATGCTACATGGGTAGCACTAGGTTACGGGAAAAAGTAACTTTTTAAAAAGTGTCATATGTTATTTACCTTTGTGCCGGAGAGCCATCTTGTCTCTCCAAGGATCTAATGATAGAAATATAAAGAAGTCACCATCTCTTGCATTGGTGGGTTCATCGGTAAAAAGAAGTGTTTCTGTTGAGTAGCAATCGTGGCTCTTCTCGGTCGGTTGCACAGTCGGCTGGGGCTATAGAATACACTTACTGCACTTTTGCAGAGGGGTAAGACCCCCCACCATTGAGTGTCCTGAATATGACACTAAACAGTCTGATGGTGAGGTCCCAGTAATACAGGGTTATACAGAGCTTCCCTTCCTTGCCATCGCTCCCAGGTCCACTCTGGACCGGAATGGTAGCACCTGATAGGGCCCTATCTATGGGTTAAATAGAACTAATGGCATACTTATGTTAAACTGAAGTGTTTGATTAAACTGAATTGCTTGAAATAGAAATGTTTTTGACAATTAAACCGTACTTAGGTTTAAACTGCGTGATTATGCTAAACTCAATCATTTGAAATAGAACTTTTTGACATTGAAACTGTATTTATACCAAACTGAATTGTTTAACTGTTTTGACATTTAACTGTGTGTAAACAAAATCTGTACTTATACTAAACTGAAAGGGCTGAATTAGAACTGCTTGACTAAACTGAATAGCTCGAAATAGAAATGTTTTTCTTAATTAAACTACTTATATTTAAACAGCGTGCTTATGCTAAAATGAATTGTTTGAAATTGAACTGTTTTTGACATTGAAACTCTACTTACACTAAACTGAATTGTTATATATAACTGCTTGAATAGTTTGAAATGGAAATGTTTTAGACAATTAAACTGTGTACTCATGCTAAACTGAATTGTTTGAAATAGAACTGATTATTTAAATGGATTTGGCATTAAATAACCTTCAATGGTTAATATGCCATACAACCCAACAAAATCAAATCATATATATTTAATATATATGTATAAAGAGGATTTG
Source organism: Sepioteuthis lessoniana (assembly GCA_963585895.1). Lineage (NCBI taxonomy): Eukaryota > Metazoa > Mollusca > Cephalopoda > Myopsida > Loliginidae > Sepioteuthis > Sepioteuthis lessoniana. The sequence continues at coordinate 5,609,925 of OY757933.1, forward strand.
GCATTAAATAACCTACAATGGTTGATATACCATAAAACCCAACCAAACCAAATCCTACATATTTAATATATATGTATAAAGAGGATTTGGCATTAAATAACCTACAAAGTTTGATATGTCAGCAAACCAAACCAAACCATATGCCAGCAAACCAAACCAAACCAAACCATCTTCTCGGTCGGAGGTCGTTCTTTCTCATTGTCTCACGCTTTTTTTTTCTAATTCTCTATTGGAAGGAATTAAAAATATACGAAGACATTTTCATTTTCGGTGGGTACATTCTTTATTCCTTTTCGATGACATAACTGACGTGTATAAAAGTCGGGAGTTGCCATTTGGACAAAAGATGGAAATAAGGTATGGAGCCTTCCACTTCTCCGGGCTAACTAATTTAAAGTTAAAGAATAACTGCCAACTGCGTAGATTTTAGTCACCAAACTTTAACAAATCCAATGAAAGCCATGCTTTCAATTGACCCTTAAAGGTCAATGCCTGCCAATTATACAGAGTTGGTATTAATGGTTTCTGCTTTTTGGACAATTGTTTAAATCTTTTCGAAATAATCACTTCATGAGAAATAAAAGATTCAGATAATCTATTATTTCAACGGTAGAGTAACCTACCAATTATTGCTACGTTTTCAGGAGGAAATACGATTTTTTTTTTGACTGAGGAGGAACCTATTATATGTACGGGGATCATTCGATAAATAAGGAGAATCTTTTTTACTGAATATTCACCTAATATATATACGAGGATCATTCAATAGACAGGGTGATTATTTCTTCTGACGAGAGGCCTATTATATATACAAAGGTCATTGAATAAATAAAAGAGTTTTTTCAATTGAGGAAGAACCTATTTTTTACTGGGGTTCTTTCAATAAATAAAAGAGTTTTTTAATTGAGGAAGAACCTATTTTTTACTGAGGTTCATTCAATAAAAAGGGGAGTTCTTGACTGAGGAATGACCTATTATATATACAAAGGTCATTCAATAAATAAAAGAGTTTTTTTTAATTAAGGAAGAACTTATTTTTTACTGGGGTTCATTCCATAGAAAGGGGAATTCTTGACTGAAGAATGACCTATTATATATACAAAGGTCATTCAATAAATAAAAGAGTTTTTTAATTAAGGAATAACCTATTTTTTACTGGGGTCCATTCAATAAAAATAGGAATTCTTGACTGAGGAATGACCTAATATATATACAAAGGTCATTCAATAAATAAAAGAGTTTTTTAAATGAGGAAGAACCTATTTTTTGCTGGGGTTTATTCAATAAAAAGGGGAATTCTTGACTGAGGAATGACCTATTATATATACAAAGGTCATTCAATAAATAAAAGAGTTTTTTTAATTGTGAAAGAACCTATTTTTTGCTGGGGTTCATTCAATAAAAAGGGAATTCTTGACTGAGGAATGACCTATTATATATACAAAGGTCATTCAATAAATAAAAGAGTTTTTTAATTAAGGAAGAACCTATTTTTTACTGGGGTTCATTCCAAAAAAAGGGGATTTCTTGACTGAGGAATGATCTATTATATATACAAAGGTCATTCAATAAATAAAAGCGTTTTTTACTGGGCTTCATTCAATAAAAATGGGAATTCTTGACTGAGGAATGACCTAATATATATACAAACGTCATTCAATAAATAAAAGAGTTTTTTTAAATGAGGAAGAACCTATTTTTTACTGGGCTTCATTAAATAAAAAGGGGAATTTTTGACTGAGGAATGACCTATTATATATACAAAGGTCATTCAACAAATAAAAGAGTTTTTTAATTGTGGAAGAACCTATTTGTTACTGGGGTTCATTCAATAAAAAGGGGAATTTTTAACTGAGTAATGACCTATTATATATACAAAGGTCATTCAATAAATAAAAGAGTTTTTTAATTGAGGAATAACCTATTTTTTACTGGGGTTCATTCAATAAAAAGGGAATTCTTGACTGAGGAATGACCTATTATCTATACAAAGGTCATTCAATAAATAAAAGCGTTTTTAAATTGAGGAAGAAACTATTTTTTGCTGGGGCTCATTCAATAAAAAGGGGAATTCTTGCCAGAGGAATGACCTATTATATATACGAAGGTCATTCAATAAATAAAAGCGTTTTTAAATTGAGGAAGAACCTATTTTTTGCTGGGGTTCATTCAATAAAAAGGGGAATTCTTGACTGACGAATGACCTATTATATATGCAAATGTCATTCAATAAATAAAAGAGTTTTTTTAATTAAGGAAGAAATTATTTTTTACTGTGGTTCATTCCATAAAAAGGGGAATTTTTGACTGAGGAATGACCTATTATATATACAAAGGTCATTTAATAAATAAAAGAGTTTTTTAAATGAGGAAGAACCTATTTTTTGCTGGGGTTTATTCAATAAAAAGTGGAATTTTTGACTGAGGAATGACCTATTATATATACAAAGGTCATTCAATAAAAAAAGTGTTTTTTAATTGAGGAAGAACCTGTTTTTTACTGGGGTTCATTCAATAAAAAGGGAATTCTTGACTGAGGAATGACCTATTATATATACAAAGGTCATTCAATAAATAGAAGTGTTTTTTAATTAAGGAAGAACCCATTTTTTACTGGGGTTCATTCAATAAAAAGGGGAATTCTTGACTGAGGAATGACCTATTATATATACAAAGGTCATTCCTCATTCAATAAAAAGGGGAATTCTTGACTGAGGAGTGACCTATTATATATACAAAGGTCATTCAATTTAATAACGGGAAACTTTACATTTACCTGGATTCTTCGATAAGTAAGGGATTTTTTAAACGCGAAATATTTTTTCTCATAATTTTTTTCCATTAATCTGAATTTAGAGTTGTTTATAAAGACTATTTTGATTATAGAAAAATAATTGTTTGGGGTTATCCAAAAGTAAAGTAAGGTTGGTGACCGTAGTCGAGGGTGACCCTACGTCTCGCTTTTCGTTAGCTACGACACCAATGTGTAGGGAAGGGTGCTACTCCTTTCTCAGGACTGCTCCACTTTACCCTTGATCCTTACCTTATAATGCTGAGTGTTAAGCAAGTAGGTATCAAGCACCATTTTTGAGTCTTTGGTATGACTCGACCTGGGATTGAACCAAGGCCTCTCGAGCGTTTGGCGAACATTCTAATCATTATGCCAATATCCGGTTTATTCAAAATGATTCCAAAACAGTTTGCTCCCGGCTTGAAAGAAGTCTATCAACAAATTTTTGCAGGTTTGGAAGTACAAACCATGTGAAATTTAAAGAAAAATGTGTGATTTGTACGGAGAGGAATGTTTTAATCAAAAATGTTTACAAATGTGTGAGCGTGTCAATGACCTTCGTCACAGCCTCTTTTATCTCCTCAGTTGCCTCATAACGACAGCCTCTGAGCTTAGGGAATAACCAAAAGTCACTGGGAGCAAGGTCTCCACTATAGGGAGGGTGACGAACTGTCTTGAAGCCCATCTTGGTCAAATAGTCTGTGACAAGGATGGAGTTATGGACTGTTGCATTGTCCTGGTGGAAATGCCACTGAGCCAATTTGAAGAGTGCTGGCCTCTTCTGACGGAATCTCTACCTGAACTCCCTTAAAACCTCAACATAGTAACTCTAATTCTAATCCTTTAGTCAATCAACTCTGGTCTATTGACTTCCTTACTCCTCTCACACCTCTCATCATCTCTCACAGACCCCCTGCCTTCCTTGAATCTCTTATGCCACCCAAAAACTGATGATCGATCCATGCAAGATGGTCGAAAAGCAGTCTGAAGTATTCCGTACGTTTCTGTGGCATTTTTTCCAAGTTTAAAACAGAATTTTATTGCATATCGTTCTTCTAAAGTGTCCTCCCACCCAGATTGCATTTTTGATATTCACCAGCTGTGACAATCAGGCTTTAGTAGGGTGTATTCCAATTGCCTCTGTAGCAGTTCATTTGAACCTGAAATCATAAAACTTGGTCAGTCATCTCATAAGATGTATAGCAATAACATACTGAATTTTCAATAGTCTACAACAATTTTAAATGCCTGTACAAAAAATGTCTGGAAACTATTGAATGTACCAAGTAGATATTTTACTTCACCGAAATCACAGTGAATTAAAATTCAGTGTACACTGCAAATCTATGAACAAGAATGACTGAATGGACTTTTATTCTCATCACATAAAGAAAATAAAATCTGGCATACTCATAGGTTTTTATTTAAGAGCACGAAGAATATGCAGTCCTGAATATATTCGTGAAGAAGAATACATAAAAATACTTTTGAATTCTTACACTACTCTATATATTTCATAGTCAACGCAAAAAGAAAAGCTTACAAAATATATAATAACAATCCCAATAAAACGAAACATTTTAAAACTAGAAGAATCATACTACCTACAAATTCAATAACGAAAATACCTTTATAATACACTACACGCTTAAGACATACAAATTATCAACAGCACATCAAAAACAGTAAATTATATAATAAATAAAAAAATAAATAAACATAAAAATCATGCTTCAGAAGCAGGGTTTACTCAATCAGATGTGCAACTTGTAATAAGCCATTTATTGGAGAAACATCCAGAACTCTCAAAAAGAAGATTTAAGACACCAAAATAAGCTGTCTTAAAAACGACATTAGCTAAGCTCTAATCCTTCATAGAATCAAAGAAAAACATAATTTTGATCTAAAGGGAGCGAAAATTATAAAATATATGCCCAATAAAACAAATGATTCGCCATAGAATCGGCAGTTATTCTTCTAATCGAAACAATAATACATAAATCTTGAAAATTTAATTTATCTCCGACTTTGGCTCAACTCACCATCACAAATAACTGTGGCACAATGTGTGCATTCATTTCCGTGGGTGTGGGTGTGGGTGAGTGCCAGTCAGAGAATTCTTTTGTCTGTTTTGGCGCGAAACCCACAAAAGGGCTTGCACACGAGATTTCCAACGAGACCGGAAGAAGACGAGGGAAGGCAATTCCCCGGGCAGTCAGTGGAAGAAGGCAGTCAACAGAAGTCGTGGGAGGGCGACGTTCAGAAAAAGGCGGCTACCAAGCGAGGAGTTGGAAACTGTGGACTTAGAAACGAGGTCAGCTAACGCGAGAGGACGAGTCAGCGTTCCTGGTGGCTGTGTAGGAATTTCACTCTGATACACGCTCGCGATAGGTCACAGAAAAACCACAGAGAGTGTCACAAACTTCTCCTTTCTTGCGTTTGGGGTTTGTTTTTCTTTTTTTCCACCCTCTCGGTTGTGTATGTTGTGTCTTGTGTATTTGTAAAGCAATGAGAAATGCCCCCGGCCGGAGATGAAAGAAACCACTAGACGATCGGGAGGCCATGAGCTGGTTTAGGAGGTTGAGATAGTGAGGACCGGCCAGCAAGTGTATTGTCACATAACATTAACAAATATTTACGTTAAATAAAAACACAAATGCCACATTGTTACCAACAGCAACATAACATAAAAACAAACATTCTTTTTACACTCTTGTTAAAAATGCTAAGTAAGATTGCGAAATATGTTCAGTAAAATATAAAGATCTTTTATGATATTTTTTTCCAGTTTGTCTTTAATAATACACAGCATATGTATATTGCAAATCGATTGAAGAGATTTAGTGTACAATTAACGCTATGTGCGAAAAAGACATTTACTGTTCATTACGACAGAACATAAAAAGAACATAGGAATCTCGGAATTCGAAAACACGTAACGACTTCTTGTTCAGGTCCGAAACCTTTTTATTAACTTTTGTTATATAGTCACATTGACGCCGACTACGCCGATGACATAGCGATACTGGCAAATACACCTGACCAAGCCGAAACACTTCTGCATAGTTTGGAACGAGCAGCAGCAAGCATAGGCCTCCATGTTAATGCACACAAAACGGAATATATGTGCTATAACCAAACGGGGGACATCTCCACTCTAGAAGGAACCCCACTTAAACTAGTAGACAAATTCACGTACCTAGGAAGCAGCGTCGAATCAACCGAAAAGGACATCGAAACGAGGTTAACGAAAGCATGGACAGCTATCAATAGGCTATCGACTATATGGAAATCAGACCTAACCGATAAAATGAAACGCAGTTTCTTCCAGGCAGCGGTCACATCGATACTGCTATATGGATGCACTACATGGACGCTAACAAAACGGATGGAGAAGAAACTAGATGGCAATTACACAAGAATGCTGCGTGCAATCCTGAACAAGTCCTGGCAGCAACACTCCACAAGACACCAACTGTACGGCCACCTGCCCCCTATCACGAAAACTATTCAAGTTAGGCGAACCAGACATGCAGGACATTGCTGGAGAAGCAGAGATGAACTCATAAGAGATGCACTCTTATGGATCCCCACACATGGCCGCGCAAAAGCAGGACGACCAGCACGAACATACATTCAGCAGCTATGTGAGGATACAGGATGTTGTCCTGAAGACCTGCCTAGGGCGATGAACGATAGGGAGGAGTGGCGAGAGAGGGTCAGGGATATCCGTGCTGCCAGCACGATATGATGATGATGATGATGATATAGTCACATATGCAGATTCACATCTACATACGTGCACATATATATGTAGAATAATTCACAGCGACACAACGATAAGGACGCACGCAGTAATAAACGACGCAATAAGGAAGACGCGGGGAAGAGTTCTTTAACAATATTTTACCTCTCACTTTATTGCAAGGGTTCGAAAGGGTTGTTCAAGGGTCGCATGTGAAAGGGAGCTGGAGACCGAACATAAACTGTTATGACCGTCACATTGTGTCTTTCTTGTTCTTTAGTGCTGTTCAACCGGAGGCCTAGGGCCCACTGCTGGATGCTGGCTTTCTTTATTGCATCTTATCAGCATCTTCTCTGGACCCCAAACTCCATCGGGGTTTCTGAGAGCCCCCTCGGTGGGTGTGGCTTTCCCTACCACATCTGGTCTCTAGCTGTCTGGAATTCTACTGGCAACTGCCAACTTGAACTCGAACTCAACTGAGTTAAATAATAATTCAACGCCCACACGATCGCCCACTGGATCTTTGAAATCGAATCAAGCGGAAATAACTGTCATGCAGTTCAGAGGTCACTCTCTTCCGGTGCATCACTGTAGTGGCACAATGGGACCTTCACCTTGTCCCATATCATAAGCCTTAATCCGCTCACGCGATCTCTTTCGATTACTGGCCATTGGAATGTGTCACTTCCTTCCGGTGCATCACCTTGGAATAGCATTTTTTGGGGCAGGGTCGAAGGTTAAAACATAACACTTTGAGTTAAAGGTTTCGACGTAAGGAGGAGCGACACAATCTTCTATGCTGTCTTATTCATTTGGCCCCCAACTCGAGCGGCCCCCCCATAGGGCGCAAGTTCGCCTTGCGCCTGCGAGCTCCAAAAGTCGATCCTTCTCGTTTGGCGTCTAGTACTCGACTCGATTAACTTTGTTCAAATCTCCACAAACCTCTTCGCGCTTCCGGTGCGTGACGTCACCCGCACCCTGTCACCCGTTTTGTCTCGAAGTATTGTGACATCTGAGTGACATGTCCGCTCTGTGCGCGCTCACGCGTTACCACCTGCATCAAGGTTGCACCCAACTAACCCATGCGCTGAGCCGAAAGGTTCTCAGCCTAACTAAACTCAAAGGCATGAACGAAATCCCTCGGCTATTATATAACATTAGAATCTGAGGTTCCCCACGATACACAGAATTTATTTTGGTAATCGGTGCGTTTGTTGTTTGAATCTGAGTTATGTAGAATATCACCTCACCTTTCTAGCGATGCCATCATCTTGTCTCGTTTTCTTTTTTTGTTTTAATGGCATATACACCTTCGTGGATTATTTAAAGCAATCCTTGTAGAAAAATAGCAGTGATAATATTTAACCCACAGCTTGGAGTTCATGCCTTCCCAAAGGTAATCATCCGGAAGTGAACATAGTCCTATTTACCAACCCTTCCGCTCGGGCAGGATATGACACAAGGTCAACTTTTAAGCGGAGTTTAACAGTTTTGAATTCAGAGTTTTCCTTCTCCTAGACTAGTTGCCTCACCTAGGGTGAAGAACCCAGTCTGTTCTACTATTTACCCATAGCTGGAGGGAGAATAATTGGATTCATACCTTTCCCAAGGGTATTAGTGCTATGTGATATGCAATCAGTCTCGTCCAGGATTTGAACTCGTGTCGCCGTGTCCATTTTCTTCGACGATAACCATTACACCACGGGCACCTCCGGAAGTAAACATAATAGTACGACTGGATTTCGAACTGACGGAAGTAGAATCCAGCACTTTAGCCCTCATATCACCGGGTACTCCACCTTCCATCATCTCATCGTAAAATTCAAATTAGCCTCACTGAATTAACTATTGATTATTGATTATAACTTTGCAGGTGCCTTTTTCCAAAATTCTCATCCCGTTCAGCTTAAGAATCACATTATCAATTAATTCAAATCTTGAATTACTGATACAGATGCTTAATTAATGGAAAGTTGTAAATATAACAGATGATTATCCGAAATGGCAGCATCTTCGACTGAAATGGTCACTCTATGACGGAAAACTGAAGTAAGTCAAAGATGGTGTGTGGTCGCTGCGAAGTAATGATACGTTGGCGCCGATATCTTTTCCGTCTCAGGAGTTTATTTGTTTATTTGTTTTTGCTTTGATTTTTTTTCCTCATTTCATTTCTTTTACTTGAAGTAAGTGAGTTCGAACTCAAGTCGAACGTTCACTTTCAGACATACGTGGTGCTTTCAATAAGTTTCCAGATTTTTTTTACTGGCATTTAAAGTTGTCGTAGACTCATGAAAATTCAGTATCTTATGGCTATACATCTAATGAGATGACTGACCAAGTTTTATGATTTCAGGTTCAAATGAACAGCTACAGCAGCAATTGGAATACACCCTACTAAAACCTGATTGTCACAGCTGGTGAATTTCAAAAATGCAATCTAGACGTGAGGACACTTTAGAAGAACGATATGCAATAAAATTCTGTTTGGAGAAAATGCCAGAGAAACGTATGGAATGGTTCAGACTACTTTTCGACCATCTTGCATTAATCGAGCATCAGTTTATGAGTGGTATAAGAGATTCAAGGAAGCCAGCGAGTCTGTAAGGGATGATGAGAGGTGTGTGAGGAGTAAGGAAGTCAATACACCACAGTTGATTGGCCAAAGGGTTAGGGTTAGAGTTACTATGTTGAGGTTTTAAGGGAGTTCAGGAAGAGATTCCTTGGGAAGAGGCCAGCACTCTTCAAATCGGGTCAGTGGCATTTCCACCAGGACAATACACCAGTCCGAAAATACTGCGGACGATTTCTTGAAGCACAAAAAGAATATTATAAAGGAATTAGAGGAATAAATGACGTATTATATAAACTAAAGTAAGTAAAGTTGTCTCCCTTAGTCAAGGGTGACCAGAAGGCTCCCTTTTCAACAGCTACTACTACACCCAGGCGTAGGGGAGAGTGCTACTGCTTTCCCTGGATGTCGCCACTTTACCCTTGATACGTACCTTATATTGCTGAGGGTTAAGCAAGGAAGTATCAAGTACGATTTTTAAAGTCTTCGGTATGACGCGACCAGGAATTGAACCCAGGTCTTCCGGACACTCTACCCACTAAGTCAATGAACCTAGCTAAAGCAGATCCTAAAAGAAGCCAAAACGAGACTGAAAAAAACAGGGTTAACCACAAAAATGTTGATAATATGGCCTCACAAACCAGGATAATACAGTATCTGATAACGTACAGAATATCCGACAAAATCTTAAACCTCATCACAAATGCCATGAAAAATTTGAAGGAGGAATTGACAGCGAGAGGACAAACCCAAGTACGGGTAAAAATCCAAAGAGGCATCTTCTAGTGAAACTCATTATTGTCTCTTCTATTTGTTATACAATGATGCCCCTCAACAACGTACTTAGGAAATGCACAGTGGTGTACAAATTTACAAAATCACATTAAAGAATGGATCGCCTAATATATACGACTGATATAAAGGCATTTGCAAAAAATGAAACAGAACTGGTGACCAGACACAGACAATACGAATATGAAGCCAGGATGTAGGAATGGAATTTGGCATTAAAAATGAGCAGTGTTCATAATGAAAAGTGGGAAAGGAGAAACAATGGAATGAATCGAACTAACAAATCATGAAAGTATTAAAACTCTTGAATAGAAGGAAAATTATGTGTATTTGGGAATATTGGAAGGGGACACCATCGAACTCACGGTCAGAAGGAAGAAATAAGAAAAGTGTACCTCAGAAGAACGAGAAAGCTTCTCATAACCTAGAAAAATCTCATTAAAGGAATTAATACCTGGAAAGTTCCCTTGGGACCATTTTTCAAATCGACAAAGTAAGGAACTTATAAAAAGATGAGAAAGTTGATAATTATACGCAAGGCATTGTATCCGAGTGATAACATAGACTCTATGTGTTGGGTATCTACCACCTTTTCGGCACAATGAGCCAGTTCCATCTGTTATATATATAGCAGTCGCTTATAATACCAGCAAGTCCAGTAGTGTCTGGTAAGTCTTGAAGGTGAACAGCTGTAATATAATGGCCGAGGGATTTCGTTTTATGCCTTTAGGTTTAGTTAGGCTGAGAATCTTTCGGCTGAGTGCATGAGTTACTTAGGTAAAACATTAACGCAGGTGTTCACGCGCGTGCGCGGGCGGAGCGAACATGTCCATCAGAGATGTCACAATAGCTCAGATGGGAAACGGGGCTAGCAAGTGCGAATGACGTCACGCACCAGAATAGCGCGGAGGATTTGGGGATTTTTGAAAAAGTCAGTTGAGTTGAGTTGAGACCTGCCTCGGGAGAAGACGGTTGACCTTCGTTTGCTCGCGAAGGCCTTGCGACGGGTGCGCACAAGATGAAGGGGGTGGGGGGCAGATGAAAAGGCCAGAATAAAAAGAATGTGTATCTCTCTCCTTATGTCGAAGAACCTTTAAACTCAAAGGTAATAAAAAAGTTTCGTACCTGAACTAAGAAGCCGTAAGTGTTTTCGTGTTTCGAGATTCCTATGTTCTATGTATATATATATATATATGAACATTATATGTCCATTTCGCATATTCATGTATGGCTATGGTACACTCTTTTTCCTCGTATCTCGTGGCTTGTCTCTTTATTACTACTGCCTGCGTTCATTAACCAAAACGCAACAAATAGTTAAAGAGAGAATTTCATTAAAAAATAACTGATGTATTATGAAATCCATTTATTAATAGTGTTAGGTATCACCCACCTTTTCGGCATAATAAGCCAGTCCCATCTGCTATATATATATATATATATATATAGCAGTAGTTTATAAGACCAGTAAGTCTGAGTCTGAACTAGTCTGAACAAGTCAGAGTCAAGTCTGGAAGGTGAATAGCCGCTCCTTATAACGGAAGCCAATAACTATTGTTGAACTATATTCTTATTCTAGCCACTAATCCTATGTTCTTATTACGAACAGCCTCTCTCTTGTAAATACTTGTTCCTGTAAATATAACTCTTTTTCCTCGTATCTCGTGGTTTGTCCTTTTATTACAACTACCTGCGTTCATTAACCAGAACGCAACACTATGCATCAAGAAAAGGAGAAAGAGGATTGGCCAACATTGAGGATTGCATAGATATATCAATACTAGGAATCTAGGGCTACATTAAAAAGAGCAAAGAAGGACTAATTAAAGCAACCGATAGCAGCATTGGCAACAGAAGTACAGACCGAAAAACAACAAAAACTGGAAAATAGAAAGAAAAACAACTGTATGGATATTTCAAGCGACAAATTAATGAGATTGCACACGAGAAGATATGGACGTGGTTACTAAAGGGAAAATCTCAATATAGAAACTGAATCTCTTCTAATAGCTTTTCAAAACAAAACCATTAGGACTCATTATTTTAAAGCCAAAAACGATTTTACTCAACAGAATAGCAAATACAGGTTATGAGGAGAAAGAGATGAAACGATTAATCTCATGATAAGCGAATGTAGCAAAAAGCACAAAAGAATTACGTAGTACATTCAATATGTTTCTCAGGAAGAGATTCCTAGGGAAGGTGCCAGCACTCTTCAAATCGCGTCAGTGGCGTTTCCACCAGGACAATGCACCATTCATCAACTCCATCCTTATCACAGACTATTTGACCAAGATGGGCATCAAGACAGTTCCTCACCCTCCCTATAGTCCAGACCTTGCTCCCTGTGACTTTTGCTTATTTCCTGAGCTCAGAGGCTGTCGTTATGAGATAATTGAGGAGATGAAAGAGGCTGTGACGAAGGTCATTGACACGCTCACGCAAGAGGACGTCCATGGGGCCTTGCAGAAGTTGTTGGAATGGTACAACAAGTGTATTGCAGCCGGAGGAGATTCCTTCGAAGGGGACTAGAGTTTCATGTGTGTACTATCAATAAAAGTGCCCGCGCGAAAAAAAAAATCTGGAAACTTATTTAATGATGCTCGTACAAATACTTGGTTGAAAAAGTGGTCGACTGGAAAATGTCAATGAGATTGAAATTTGACCAAATGACTTAATGGTAAATGCACGAACCGGAATCGTTCTTAGAGAATGAGACACAAAATTCTCTGGGATTCTGGGATACAAACGAATCACCCAATCTCAACCAGAAGACTAGACCACGTGATAAGTAACAACAGCAACAATAACAAAAAAGAGAGAACTTGCCAAACGGAAAAGGATAAAAGAAAAGAAAGAAGGTTATTAACTGAAGATACACACATACACACACACACACACACACACACATATATATAAATATTGAGAGAGAGAGAGAGAGAGAAAGGAAGAGGGAAAGAGAGAAAGTAAAACAGAGAAAGCGAAAGTGAAAAAGAGAGAGAGAAAAAGTAAAAGTCAAGGAGAGAGGGAAAGAAAAAAGAAAGAGAAAGTGAAAGAGAGAAAGTGAAAGTTAAGAAGAAAGAGAAAAAGTGAAAGTGAAGGAAAAAGAGAAAAAGAGAAAATGAAAGAAAGAAAGAGAAAGTGAAAGAGAGAAAGTGAAAGAGAGAAAGAGAAAGTGAAAATGAAAGAGAGAGAAAGTGAAAGTGAAAGAGAACGAGCGAGAGAGAGAGAGGGGGGGGGAGAACAAAAGTATACTGTCGGTAATCCATATCCGAGAGAACTACAAAAGATCTACTGGTAAGAGCTGCGCTTATCCTAAGGAAATTTATCAGATAAAGTAACACTTTGGTCTTTTGACGATATTTGGTTACTTTGTACAGACCGATACAAAATCCATGAAATAATAATAATATCGAAAGCCAAGTACATTTACTAGAAGGCGACAGAATTCCTGTATGCAGGTTCTTGTACAAGATATATTGAGGCTACGAAATTAAAAATTGTTTTGAACCTCTGTCGAACACGGTCATAGAGAACAACAATGTCATCCTCAAACCCAGCTCCGAGCGATTTCTTTATTCACACACACACAAAAATAAGGATGAAAGCCAACAAGTAAAACATCTTTCTCAAGGACAAAAACGAAAAAGCAAAAGAAAAGGAAAGAGTAAAAGAGAAGAAAAAAAAAGAAAAAAAGACATGCTCTCTCGTACGTATAGTAAAACCAGCTGTAAGAAGAATCATCGTTAAAATCACTGGTCATATGTCCAAGTACCCCGGGAGCGAAGAGTAGAGATCAACAAGACGTGGGGTATGAATATCATAGTAACATCAGTGGTCATCAGAACACTAGCACTCATGCTAAAGAGAGTGTCTTCGACAGCATCAAACTCCTATGATGTCAGGAAGATCACCATCACTTAGAACACTGTCTACTACTCCTGGCAAAAAGTATGGAATTATCAGACATAAAGGATGTTCAGTTAGGATTATTTATTTCACTTTGTAGTAAACAAGCAAATAACAGATAAGACACGAAGCAGTTTTATTTTATAGTTGAACATTCTGGCCTCTGTTATTTATCATACGTCCCACCAATGCACGAATGTAGCACCAGGCCGTTTTTATGGTGGGTCCGGTCGCAGGGCCGAAGCCCACACGCCTCCGGCAAGGCCAAAAATACCTTCGGCCCTGTCGGAATTCCCCTTATTAAGGGTGCCTCAGGCGCCAGGCAATAAACCCCCCAAGGGGTAAAAGCCTGGGGGGATGGTCCCCTGAGGCTGGAGGAACTCTTCAGTGCCGAGGCACACTCGGCAGAACCGCCCAGAGGTACGACGGTCTACCGAATGCAACCCAACAACTGGAGGGGAAAGATCATACATGGCCTCTAAAAATATCCTTAAACAAACGAGATTAATTTATCTAAATTAATGATATCATTTTTCTCCTCACCCTGCATAGGAAATATGGAATAAACCAATATTGAGGAAAATATTTTGAAATAACCCATTATTGAGGAAAATACTTAGGAATAACCCAAAATTGAGAAAAAATGTTTGGAATGACCCCATACAGAGGGAAAATATCATGGGATAACTCAATATTGCGGAAAATATTTTAGAATAACCCAATATTTAGGAAAATAATTTGGAATTACCGAATACCGAGGAAAAAATGTTTGGAATGACCCCATACAGAGGTAATATTATGTGATAACCCAATATTGAGGAAAATATTTTGGAATAACCCAATATTGAGGATGCCCTTTCGGGGCAGCTTAGAATACACTTACAGACCCATTACGCGGAATCGGATGGTGAGAGCCAAGTTTGAAAGATTCTAGAAATGTTGAGTACCACATTATTGCGATTACTTCCGGGTCCACTGTGTCCCAGAGCGGTTGTACATTTGAAAGTTCCATATATGAGTTAAATAGGGCTGTTTAGAAACCATTTGTACTCGATAGGACTGTGTGCAAGAATTAAAACTATGCACAAAAAATGTAAATAGGAACGTACCATGAACGCTATTACCTAACCACAAGGCATAAAATAAACGTAGACAGGTTGATATGGCGTTAAAATCAATCAATTAACAAATCAATCTAGACATAAGATAACCCTGCACTAGTTGACATGCTGTTAAATCATTCAATCAATTATTTAACCTATATTGACGAAAACAATGTAATTCATTCATGTTATAGTTAAGGGGAGGTTCAAATGATGACACGACACAGAAATAAGTGATTAGAAATATATTGAAGGCAAATAATACATACACAACCGATAGTAGGCAGAAACCCCTCCTCAGCCTAACTATCAGGAATATTACCGCTCTTGGTAACGGCGCGTTGAGACTGAGTTCCAGACTGCGACCGAGACTGCATCTGAGACTGCGACTCCGACTGGACGAGTCCATCTATAGGGGACACAATAACAATTCATAAAAAAAATAGAATTAATACTAAAAAGAGTTTTTATTTCTTTCTGGTCGAGATAAAAAGCGACATTCATTATCAAAATTGTTTTATCTTTTCCGGAAAGAAATCAATAAATTTTTTGTGGACCATTTAAAAAGATCTCCCTCATAAATAAGAGGTGGCATGTATTTACCCGATTGCCCAGTCGGCTGGGGCTGTAGAATACAATTACTGCACCTATGCAAGACCCCCCACCAATGAGTGTCCTGGATATAACACTAAACAGTCTAATGGTGAAGTCCCAGTAATGCTCGGGTCTTGGGGAATACGAAGCTCCCCTTCATTGCCATTGCTTCTTGGTCCACTCTGGCCCGGAGTGATAGCACATGATAGGGCCCTATCTATGGGTCAAATAGAACAAACGGCATACTTATACTAAACTGAATTGTTTAATTTAACTGAATTGCTTGAAATAGAAAATTTTTTAACAATTAAACCCTACTTAGATTTAAACTGCGTGCTCATGCTAAACTGAATTATTTGAAATTGAACTGTTTTTGACATTGAAACTCTACTTATACTAAACTGAATTGTTATATATAACTGCTTGAATAAACTAAATAGTTTAAAATAGAAATGTTTTTGACAATTAAACAGTGTACTCATGCTAAACTGAATTGTTTTAAATAGAACTAATTATTTACATAAAATGGATTTGGCGTTAAATAACCTACAAAGGTTGATATGCCATAAAACCCAACAACTGAAACCAAACAAATAATTTCTAAAATTTATATATATATTCTACAAACCTAAATGACAATAATTTGGAAACAAATATATCAGCTTGGAACGAATGTAATCATATTTACCAACCCCTCTGCTCGGGCAGGATATCACACAAGGTCAATTTTTAAGCAGAGTTTACCAGGTTTGAATTCAGACTTTTCTTTCTCCGAATGTAATGTCCATTTTAAGAGTATATATAATGAATAAGAAAACCTATACCTATAGAAATATTTAATAATTAACACAGCCATCACTTCTTCCTCGAAACTAATTCCACGTTTGTTACATTCTTCAGGTTTTGACGCAAAATACGAAACCAACTGGCGTTTTTGCTAATCTAAAACCATCCAAATGATTTTGTAATTCCCAAAACAAGTTATAATCAGAAGGAACAAGATGAGGACAATATGGGAGATGAACCAATTTTTCCACACTGAGCCCGTCTAAGAGATATTTAATCCACGGAACTTTGTGAGAGCGGGCATGGTCGTAATAGAGGAGGCGCCTCTGGTGGTGTAATGGTTAGCAAGCTCGGCTAGCAAACCTACACGAGTGAGTTCGAGTCTCATTGGGTGCCCCTTTCATATGGCCTTGTGCCACATCTAAGCAAAAAGCTTAGTAAATTTCCATGGTCGTAATAGAGGATAAACCCTTTCTGTTGACTAAAGAGGCTCGTCTTTTAGATTGAAATCCCCGTTTCAGAAACAAGAAAACCATCTCCTGTTACTTTTTAAAATTCAATATACCATCTTCGTGAGTGATCTAAGTGGATTTTACTGCTGAACGTGTATCGACACTTTTATGAAAATCATAGATTAAAGATGTTTTAGTTCGTTGTGTTTTATAGCATATTATCTAATACCGAGTCCTGTTATATATATATATATATATATATATATATATATATATATATATATCTGATTTGTAAACGAATAGTTAGTCGGTAACATTTTTAAAAAGCCAGTGCGCATTTGTTTGCACACAGTTAGATAGTTTCAAATATTCTAATCTAATACTGATAATTCTAATTAGCATTCTACTCACAGGTTTTAATTATCCCTACGTAACAATAAACGGCCTTATTAGCCTAATGGGTAGAGTATTCGCCGATGGCCAAAGAGACCAGGGTTCAATCCCAGGTTGAGTCATCCCAAAGATTCAAAAAATGGTACTCGGTACCTCCTCGCTTAACACTCAACATTATAAGGTAGGAATCAAGGATAGAGTGAAGCAATCCATGGAAAGGAGTCACGCCCTCCTCTACACCTCAGTGTAGTAGCAATTGAAAAGGGAACCTTCGGGTCGCCCCCCCATTACAGTCGCCAAATTTACTTACGTATACTTGATTTGTAATTTGTTGGTAATTTTATTTTGAAATGATTTTGAGTTAATTCGTTTGTACACAATTAAGTATTCCTCTATTGTTACTCGCCTGCCGTCAGGATTGAACCAGCAACCTCCAGATTATTCTCTCCTTAGAAGTTTAGGGAACTAATGCCTATAACCGTTACGCTATGTGTCCCATGTGGATTCAATAAAGAGCGTAGTTCGAAGTTCCGTGTAGGTTCCCGAGTTCGACAAACACCTGAAGAAGGCCGGAGGACATATCGGCCGAAACGTTGTGGAAATAACAATGAAGATGAAGAAAATAGTCCGAAAAACCTTAATCACGATTATAGAGTTTCAGTAATTTCTATTTAAAAGTAAAAATTTGCCAGTACTTAAATGAAATTTAGAAATATTCTAATCCAATAAACAAATTATACTTAGATGTAATATTCAAGCAATTACATGGTTAATTAACTGTTATTTAATAATAATAGACCAGGTAATGTGAAAGCTTTGGAGCATGAAAATTACGGTGACACCAATTATAGTTGGTGTCCTTGAAATAAACCACATGGGAAATAAATTGTGGGATATAATGATCAGAAGAAGAATCAGGGCCATCCAGACCACAACACTATTAAAATCAGATTTAATACTTGGGAAAGTCCCGGCAACTTGCTCTTACTCTGATTTCAAAGAAAAGCACCACTTTGTTTAATGGCATATGAGCCTTCATAGGTTCAATGGCATATCAGCCATTCTACAATAGAATGAAGGTTGTTATGCAATTAAAGAAATTAAGCTGACATTCTACATCTACTGCTTTTTTTACAAGGATGGCTTTGGCATTAAATAACCCATAAAGGCTGATATGCCATTAAACAAAAAAAATTTAAATTCTACAACTACTGCTATTCTACAATGGTGGCTTTGGCATTAAATATCCCATGAAGGCTGATATGCCATTAAACAAAGAAACCTTTAATTCTACAACGACTGCTTTTCTGCAATGATGGCTTTGGCATTAAATAACCTATGAAAGTTCATATGCAATTAAATAAGGAAACCAGACCCATTCCTATCTGATAATCAACGATAAGTTTGTGTCATTTTTCCGATATTATCTGTCTGAATTTTTTTTGATGAGGTTTGATGAGCAATATTTTGTGTGTGATTTTTCGTTGGAAAAAGGAAGAAAAAATAGATTAGAATTTAAACAAAAAACACAAACAATATAAAACAGAAACCAATGTGTCTATCTGACCCTCTGAATATTTCTTCCGTCGATCGAGAATAAAGATTCAACCAAAAAATGAGCGCAGATTCTGAAGTCGGTTCGTTAGGGGTGTGTACCCGAAAAGTAGGATGTTGCTGTTGCCATAAACCACCACTGTTTGGTCCCAGCAAATCAAGTCTCTATAAACAACAGGTCCGTAAATCTGCCTTTGTAGCCGTTGAACAATCCCGTATTGCAACTCTTTAGGCCCAAGCCTGTCAAAAACCACAATTCAGACTGTTGATAAACAAGGAACACCTGAGGAAGGTCGGAGGATAGAGCGGCCGAAACGTATTACAATCCGAAAAATGACACACAGAAAATAATTATCTTATGTGCATAATTTAATAAACAAACGAAGATGCAATTTTAACATAGAACGTGGTGATTTGGAGCTCAAACTCATAACCCCGCAACATAATATTCGTGATCACCAAATTCACCCGATTAATCAACAAATAATTCCAGTATAAAAGATTCATAGATTCCTGATTCTTTTCGACAGCAAATTATCTTAAACACTAGTAAATTAGTTTTGTTTGATAATTCAATATTTAACGATTTTTCTTTTTTTTTACGGTTTGCAACGAGTAAAAAATTTGAGAAACCCTGGTCTAGTTTGTAAATTCTCAACTGGGTATGTTGTATATGAGAATTGATTTTTATTTATTGCGGACTTTTGTCCTCATCTTGGTAGTTTTTTCCTTCTTTTTTTTGTGTGTGTTGTTTCTTCTATCACTACGTTTCGGCCAAATTTAAAAAAAAAAGGGAAAAACTACCAAGATGAGGACAAAAGTCCGCAATAAATAAAAAAAATTAATTCTCAGATTAAGAAGCCTCATCTGAAAATGATTCCAATGGGTATGTTTTAGTTTAAAACCAAAAAAAAATTAGGTATTTTTCCCGAGCTTTCCCTCGTATAATTTCGTTCCTTGTCATTCTCAGTTCAGAACTAAGCAGAAACAAAATCGAATAAAGGCTGAATAAAATATTCTATTTTGTGATTGCTTTCATTGTATTTTTATCTAGTCCGCAAACCACCACATATACTAACACACTTTAATTTCAACGTCTAAGATTCCACAATACAAAAAATAAAAAATGAAAATAAAAACTAAACAAAAAAAAACATCCACAGTAAGTATACATCTGATAGTCTGGTTCCTGAAAGTGTCTTCTCTTTTCTTTGTCCCCTTAGAGGAGATTTTTTTGTTTGTTTTGACACGAACTTTTAAATACTTACAAATTTATGTCGTTTTGTGAACTGTACAACAGTACTCTGGGTGGCTGGCTAGTCGTCGCGGTTTCTGCTTTGAATCCCTTATTGGAATCGATTCCTTTGAGACGATGTCGGTATGAATTTAACTTCTACTTCTCCCACGTGCACAGACAAAGAACTAGGAAACAGGTACTTGAATAAACTGTTCTTTCATAAATATATATACTAGCCGTTGTATTTGCACTTCGCTGTCTTATTTTTTAAAGACAAGGTTTTATTTGAATTGGTTTGGTTTCTTTGTTTAATGGCATATCAACCTTCGTAGGGTTTTTTAATACTTAAGCCATCCTCATAGCAGATCAGCAGTGATACTATTAAACCTATAGTTAGCAAGATAAGAGGATCATTATCTTTCCAAAGAGCAGTTGTCCGAAAGTGAACGTACTGTTATGTTTTGACCCTTTGACCCGGCCAAAAATGCCATTCAAGGTGATGCACCGGAAGGAAGTGACACATTCCAATGGCCAGTAATTGAAAGAGATCGCGTGGGCGGATTAAGGCTTATAATATGGGACAAGGTGAACGTCCCACTGTGCCAATACAGATTGATGCACCGGAAGAGAGTGACCTCTGGACTGTATGACAGTTATTTCCGCTTGATGACGATTAAACATTCGATTTCAAAGATCCAGTGGGCGATCGTGTGGGCGTTGAATTATTATATAACGTAGTTGAGTTCGAGTCCCATTGGCAGTTGGCAGGGGCAGGGGCAGTTGGCAGGGGCAGGGGCAGGGGCAGTTGAGTTGAAGATCGGACGGAGTTATAGACGAAATGTGGTAGGGAAAGCCACATCAGACCGAAGGGGCCTTTGGGCCCTGATGAGTGGGCCCTAGGCCTCCAGTTGAGCAGCACTAAAGAACGAGAAAGACACAATGTGACGGTCATAACAGTGGGGTCAAAATATTGAAGTTTATGTTCGGTCTCCAGCTCCCTCTCACATGCAACCCTTGAACAACCCTTTCGAACCCTTGCAATAAAGTGAGAGGTAAAATATATTTGTAAAGAAATCTTCCTGCGTCCTTTATTCCTGCGTCTTTCTTCATGTGTCTGTTTTATTATTGTGTCGTTGCGATACTGCATTAACATGTAGATGACTATATAACAGTACAAACCTGAAGATTATTCGAGTTCGCTTATTTGGAGGCGGCAGTCTTTCTGTTTAGCCACTACGTCACGGAGGCTTCATCATTTAATGGCACATCAACCTTTATGGATGATTTGATTCCAAAGAACAGCAATGGTGGTGGAGTGGATAAAGCGATTTATACCTTTCCCGAGGGTTTTTAGTTCGTAAGTGAACGTAAAAGCGTGACTGGAGTTTGAACTCACTAACTTCGAGGCCGTAGTCCTGCACTTTAGCCATGCACCATGGGAACTTCTGTTTAAGTTGCAAATCACCCTGACTGAATTCGGTTACCCGCCCTGTCAACTGGAACCGTAGAATACGCCAAATGTACCTTTGCAGATGGGGAAGACCCCGTAACCCCAGTAAGATTACCTTTGGGGTGTTCATATAATGTAACCTGTGTGATGTTATACGAAAGTGAAAATTGGTATGGTTGGGTATTTTCTGACATTCTAGGATTCACCAAGCTATCAATCCGGAGAGGAGATTTAAAGAAGATCATCTGGTCCCAAGGACATTCCTACCTGGCATTACCTGCTTAGCAGGGTTGAATTTACTTCTTTGAGTTCCTAAAAAGGAACGCAAAGAGGACTAGACATTTTATTTAAGCCATGAGTACCGATTCGTGTCTGCTATACCTCCAAATTCAGGTTGGCTGGTTTTAATGGCATATCAACCATTGTAGGTTATTTAATGGCAAATACTCTTTATACATATATATAAAATATGTATGATTTGGTTTGGTTGGCTCTTATGGCATATCAACCATTGGAGGTTATTTAATGCCAAATACTCTTTATACCTGTATATATTAGATATATATGATTTGGTATGGTTGGGTTTGATGGCATATCAACCATTGTAGGTTATTTAATGCCAAATACTCTTTATACATATATATCAAATATATATGATTTGGTTTGATTGGGTTTTATGGCATATCAACTATTGTAGGTTATTTAATGCCAAATCCTCTTTATACATATATATTAAATATATAAGATTTAGTTTGGTTGGTTTTATGGCATATCAACCATAATAGGTTATTTAATGCTAAATCCTCTTTATACATATATATTGAAAATGTAAGATTTGACTTGGTTGGGGTTTATGGCATATCAACCCTAGTAGATTATTTACTGCTAAATCCTCTTTATACATATATATTAAATATATAAGATTTAGTTTGGTTGGGTTTTATGGCATATCAACCATTGTAGGTTATTTAATGCTAAATCCTCTTTATACATATATATTGAAAATGTAAGATTTGACTTGGTTGGGGTTTATGGCATATCAACCCTAGTAGATTATTTAATGCTAAATCCTCTTTATACATATATATTAAATATATAAGATTTAGTTTGGTTGGGTTTTATGGCATATCAACCATTGTAGGTTATTTAATGCTAAATCCTCTTTATACATATATATTGAAAATGTAAGATTTGACTTGGTTGGGGTTTATGGCATATCAACCCTAGTAGATTATTTAATGCTAAATCCTCTTTATACATATATATTAAATTTATAAGATTTAGTTTGGTTGGGTTTTATGGCATATCAACCATTGTAGGTTATTTAAACAAATAGTTTGTAGGTAGAATATATAAACGAGTGAGGCTTCAGTTGTTTGAGCACAGTTAAAGGGGTTTAAGTAATTCTATCTAATACGAACAATTCAATTTAACATAATCATTTATTTGCACACAGTTAAATGGTTTCAAGCTTTGCTATATAACATTAATAATTCAATTTAGCATCAGTCATTTATTTGCGCACAGTTAAATGAAAAACCCGTTCTATCAGGCTCATAGATAGGACCCTAACAGGTACTACCACTCTAGGTCTAAAAAAACTACTGCATCTTCCCCCAAACTCTAGAACTGATGTCAGATGTAGTTTAAGTGGTTCTTGAGTACTTTTGGTCAGACAAAATAACAAGCAAAAATTACTAATTCTCGAAACACTCCATATTAGAAAGAAACTACCCAAACTCAATAGAAATCATTTCGAATGCAGTACTAATGTACGTAAATGTCTTTAGCTACTGCTGTGACGTAGGTGATCCATTTGTATGTCAAAGTCCCGGGGGAGTTTGTGTCTTATTTTCCAGAACAGAAGTTGGGTTGTGCATATATAATTTAATTGTATGGTGAAATTTCAATTTCTTGCGCAATTCCCAGTTCACCACCTTTCCCAACCAGTCGTGTCTACTCTTATACTCTTTTAGCATTAACTTGCCGCATTTGCTGATCATGTGGTTGATCGTTTCGTCTCTATCTCCACATAACCTACATCCACTGTTTTTTTGCCTCTTATCTATTCTTGCTTTGGTATAATTAGTCCTTATGGCGTTGTTTTGTACTGCTGCAAGAAGAGATTCAGTTTCCCTCTCAAAGATTCCCTTTCTTAGCCACGTCCACGTTTTCTCGGGTGATAAGTCATTTGTTAGTCGCTTAAAAAGTTCACAAAGTTTTTTTTTGTCCCAATTTTGTTTTTAGGTTATTTCTGTTCTGTTGGCCTTTGTGTTGTCAGTATTTATTATTATTATTATTATTATTATTATTATTATTATTATTATTATTATTATAATTATTATTCACTCATTAGAGCTTTCCACATCAGCGTTAGCCGATGGTTTTTCACTGGAGTCTGAGTAACAGCAAGTCTCCTCGAGACTCCAGGACTCTTCTTAGTATTCTGGCCGTTCTCAATAATGCTGTAGTTTGGATGGTCTCCACTCGGCCGCCAACTTCCAAGTCCCCCAGTCCCTTTAGTAATCCTTTAGTTACTGTTCCAAACGCACCAATTACAATTGGTATAATTGTCACCTGCATGTTTTTTCAATTCCCTAGCAAGGTCGAGGTATTACAATAAGAGTTATTCTAGCTAGTTATCTGTTTGTATTTTATTCAAGTTTGGATGACAGCAAGTCTCCTCGGGTTTCTGGGACTCTCCTCAGTATTCTAGCCGTTCTTAACACTGAGGTCTGGATAGTCTCTATTGTTCTTCAGATTTCCAATTCCTCGAGTATTTCCTTCAAGCCTTTTGGGATCGTTCCAAGTGCACCAGTTACAATTGGTATTACCGTCACCCTCATATTCAACAATTTTGTTGTTTTTTAGATTCCCTGACAAGGTTCCAGTATTATTCCTTCTTTTCACTTACTTTCATTTTAAATTTGTGGTCGGCTGGAACTACAAAATCCACAGGATGGCAACTTCTCTTTCCTTGTTAATTAACACATAGCCTGGTCTCCTGTCCGGGATAAGGTGATCCATCTGTCACAAAAGTAATATAAAACTTGTTATAATTCAGTGGGTAAGGTGATCCACAGGGGGTTATTCAAGAGGTTAAAATTAAATCATACGAGCTAATGGTAAATGCACAAAACAGAATCTGTCCGAGACAATGAGACGAATAGAGTTCTATAGGACTTGGAGGAACAAATGGATCACCTAATTCCAGCCAGAAGACCAGATATAGTGTTGATTTACATGATAAAAGAACTTAACTTTCTGTGGTTTTACTGTTCTCGCGGAAAACAGATCAAAAATAAAAGAAAGGAAAAACATAAACAGGAGCTGAATAGCTGCCGAAGAGCTAAAAAAAATGACTCCTTCCTGACAAAAATGGGACACGTAAAATTCCCTAAGATCTTGAGATAAAAACGAATCAGCCAATTCTAGCCAAAATGAACGAGCCAAAATGTGTCTGATGCCAGTTTGGTTTCTTTGAAAGAGTTCTTTTTAAAAAGGCAAAATGAAATAAATAATTGTATCATTTATTTAACTCCTTTTTGAAGAGCTCCTGGATATCTCAAATATATCAGATGTCTTAAGTTATATTATATACCGAGGAATAGAAAGTGAAAGAAATGAAAGATAAAATGAAAAAAAAATTTTTTTTACAGAAATTATGGCTCAAAGAACGAGAATAAATTGGAATACGAAATGGTAAAACCAGGAATATTCTCTGGGGAAACGTCTCGTTTTATTTATTTATTTATTTATTTACAGCCGATCTACAACCTCCATCTCTTCACCATTCTTTCACTTCGTTCGTTTTATGAAGGATCCATACATTTAATTAAATCAAGAACAGATTTTATTTCTGATATCATCTTCAGAAATTGGATATTGGAATCCGTATTTATCTCTACTCTAAAAGTTAAAATGAAACAATAAAAACTAACAAAAACAAAACAAAAAAAAAAAAAACACAGGTTAGGTATAGACTAATAAAAAACAGTTTATGGCTTTTGAATTTCAAAAATCTGATACTTTTGTAAGATATATCCTTAACTTTTCTTTCCTTTCTTCATTCTTTTAGTTTTCATTTCTTCTTTCCTATAGATTCTGATTTTTTTTTCATTGATTCTGAAATGTTTTTTTAATTTAATGAACGTTATTTAGAAGATTTAATTGTGATTTTTTTTTTTGTTATATTTCTAAAACTCCTTTCTCTTTTTGTTAGGTACTCCAATCGTTTTCATTCTGTCTTTTTCTTTCTTTCTTTCCTTCTTTTGCTGTCATCTTTTTCTTTTCTTCTTTTTAGATTTCTTTCTTTCTTTCTTTCTTTCTTTCTTTCTTTCTTTCTTTCTTTTAAAGATATCTTTCTTTCATTCTTTCTTTTTAGTTCCATTTCCTTTTCTTTCTTTCTTTCTTTCTTTCTTTCTTTCTATTTTAATTTTTCTGAGTCCTTTTTCTTTCTTTCCTTCTTTCTTTCTTTTTTCTTTCTTTTGGACACTTTTTCTTTCTTTCTTTCTTTCTTTCTTTCTTTCTTTCTTTCTATTTTCCTTTTTTAAAATAAAGCTGTTGTGTTGTTTTCTTTAGGACGACAATTTTATCGTTCCACTCTGTAGTTACAAAACTTGGAACGGAATATTTTCCACATATGGAATATTCTATTTAACTGCTGCCATCAAACTATCTCTTATTTTGCGGAACTATCTTTGTCTGCAAAGTGTTTTCAACCAGTGTAGGAGACCAAAAGATTTTTCGATGATATCAAAACAGAATCGAATGCACTGTTTAGCCGTAAGGTGGCGCCGAGTCAATGGGAAGAAAAAGATTTTATCAAAAACATTGCAAAAGGCTTCTTCTTCAGATGAATAGATAGACATGTTACCTATTAACCATCGACAAGCAAGTTAGTATGTATGTAAAAAAAACAACAGATTGTGCATCTGTGTCTTAAGGTAAACAAGGAAATACCACGTGAATAGCGTGGGAAGAATTGCGTATGCGTCCGGAAAATATATAACAATGGGAGCTTTCAGCCCCGGGAGTCAGCGGTCAGTCAACACAGATAGCGGTCAGTCAGGCATTCAGGGCGCTAGCCCGGGAAGGAGGCGAGTTAGCCGCCCCCCTAGGTTCAGAAGCCGGCTCTGTCTCAGTCTCTCCTGAAAGAAGCACAAAGACGCAAGGCTCTCTGGATATGTATCTCATCGTGGTGTAAATCGTAACAGTTCCTGACAGACTCTCTATCTATTCCTCTCTCTCTCTCTCTCTCTCTCTCTCTCTCTCTCTCATACTGCCATTTCATCACGACTTTCGTAGTAATAAAGATTAGAGTTTATATTTGGAGGTGCCCGTGGTGTAATGGTTATCGTCGTAGGAAATGGACACGGCGACCAGAGTTCAAATCCTGGACGAGACTGATTGCATTTCACATTGGACTCTAGCTATGGGTAAATAGTAGGGCAGACTAGGACTTGGTGAGGCAACTAGTCTAGGAGAAGGAAAACTCTGAATTCAAACCTGTTAAACTCCGCTTAAAAATTGACCTTGTGTCATATCCTGCCCGAGCGGAGGGGTTGGTAAATATGGATTAGAGTTTATATTTTTAGAAATAAGTGTTATTGCCTCCCCATTCTTCATATACAACAGACAAACAGATATTCACAGAGTAAAATAGATAGATAGATGGATAGATAGATAATCACCGAAGATAGATAGATAGATAGATAAACTAGCGTTGATAGAATGATTTGAACATATTGTAATACATATATTAATATATATATATATATATATATAAAGGGAGAGAAAACAAGTCTGTGTGTTTGTGTACCTAATTTTGTGTACGTTTGAATTCTAGTGTGTTTGTGTATGTGCTTTTACTCTTGCATATGTACGAGGTGGATTTTTGCGATTCCCCGGCTGTGACAATCAGGATTTAGTAGGGTGTATTCCAATTACTGCTGTAGCTGTTCATTTGAAGCTGAAATCATAAAAATTGGTCCGACACCTCATAAGATGTATAGCAATGAATTTTCAAGAGTCGACGACAAATTTAAATGCCTGTACAAAAAAAGTCTAGAAACTTATTGAATACACCACGTATATATATATATATGTATATATGTATATATATATATATATATATCTGGCCTATTGCGTAAGGTATATATATATATATATATATATATATTATGTTTTATATATATATATATATATATATATATATATATATATATGTGTGTGTGTGTGTGTGTGTGTGTGTGTGTGTGTGCAGAAATAGATTGATTGATAGATAGATATGAACAGACAGAAATATATATATATATATATATGTTGATAGATAGGTAGATAGTAGTCCACATTCAATACATGTTATGGTATGACTTATATATTGACATACTTTTTTCTTATGAGTGACAATAAAAGAAGAAGAAGAAGTAGAAATAAAAAGAACACGATAATCTAGCGGAAAATGTAAGTTTCTGAGTAAGGACAAAACCGACTTTGACATCCAGGAAATACGTTCTCACACCTATGTAATCTCCCTTGGAGGTCTTAAGCACAAGTGAAGATATCAGAAGAGGTGAGTGCAGAAGAACCGAGCATGAGCTCAATGCATCTGCTTTTGCGCATGTGCGAAACGCATCCGCGTCTTTGTTTCTGCAGTTGAGTCAAAATACATAAAAAAGAAATTAATTTTAAACTACACGATTCTTGATCGTTTTTTTTTAAGAAATAAAATATGATCAAGTAAAAACCTAATATGGATACAAAATACCTTTGGGAATTTTAACAGTTTTCTGTTAATTTCGAAAGACGGTCCGAAAATAATAATTCCTATCCATTTTTCACGGAAACTACAGCACATAAAGAGGAATACAATAACGCTGCAGGAAAGGGCAAGTTTTCAGCTACAAAACACTATTCCCCCTTGTAGTTGCCACTGTTTAGGCATCTTCTCCTGAATGAGACTTGAATTTTTTCAAAATAAGTGTGTTAAAAAAATATCGAACCTGAAGGTTATTTTAATTTCCAAAACAAGAAACTAACAACTCTCTTCATAAAATATCGAGACTGAAGCTGTATTTACCAAGACAGAAATGAACAATGAATGAAACATTAATTTTCTTCAAGATACGGCACATGTTCAAAAAGTATCGAGACTGGAGCTGTGTTTACCAAAACACAAATGAACAATGAATAAAATGTTAATTTTCCTCAAAATACGTCGTTGGTTAAAAAAGGTATCGACTAAAGTAGAAATAAACAATGAATGAAACGTTATTTTATTTCAAAATACGAGACATGTTCAAAAATTATCGAGACTGAAGCTGTATTTACCAAGACAGAAATGGACAATGAATGAAATTTTAATTTTCTTTAAAATACAAGATGTATTCAAAAAAGGTCCAGATTGAAGCTGTATTTACCAAGACAGAACAGAACAACGAATGAAACGTTCATTTTTTTTTCAAAATACGAGACATGTTCAAAAGGTATTTAACAAGAAAGAAATGAACATTAATTGTAACGTTAATTTTCTTCAAAATTGTTCTCTTGGCCTTCAACCAATTTATTCCTGTGAATTTTCCATTAGGTCGAAACATTTTTGAAATCCTTCCACCGTAGTCATGGCTTAGAATATAAGCGAGTTCGGACACTGCAACATATTGACCCTCGACCGAGCCGTCAATCAAGAAGCAGGTGCATCCGGTCGAAGATGTCAGAATATCACCTTGACCTCTGGACGTGGTTGAATTCGGTGTAGATGCGTACGCCCACAGGAAGCAGCTGGATGTCAAACGATTATATAACCAGGTGCCACAGACGGCCTGAGGCAGTTGGAGTTCGAGGTAGAGTTCGAGTCAGTTCGAGTTAGAGCTCCAGTCGCAGTTGGAGATAGAATACCCGCGGAGTGAGAACCAGCTCCAGACAGAGTGCTTGGGCCCTCTGTGACCCCAGTTGAGCAGCCCAGCAGAATGAGGAAGAAGTGCTGCTATGGTCAGAAGAACTTGGGGTCAATATGTGGCAGTCTCTCTCCGTCTCCAAATCACCTCTCACACATAACCTACATTAACCCTTTCGCAACCCTTTCGAGAATAAAGTGTGAGAGGTATATTTTTATAAAAAAGCATGTTCATTTCGTTCATTGAACTCCGTACATTATTGTTGACTATGTTTCCGCACATAGTTATATATGTATATGTATACGTATAGTTGTATGTGGCTCTACAACAACACCTGTCACGTAATTACGTTTAATTTTGGACTGAGATCCGATACAAGTCACGGTACTTGATGTGATGACTATGTTCCGTGTCTACCATGTGTGTTCGGCTAGTGGATCAGTCAATAGTTTTGTTCATGCGCTGTGCTTTCAAAGATCAACAAAGTTTGAAATTGATGCAACTTCGTCGGGGATTTTTCATGAAATTAAAGAATGATTTTTTTTATTTTAATCATTTTTCATTAGAGGGTGGAACGATAAAATTGACGTCCTAAAGAAAACAACACTACAGCATTATTTTAAAAATCAATTCAGGTAATTTGGTTATGTTGTAGAGCTGATATCTATTCAACGTACCCGCCTTCAGCCTCAATCACCGCCTCGATACGGAACTTGGAGCATGCCTTTTCCACAAGCGCCGGCAGGAGCTCGGCGAATACTCGGCGGATGGCGTCGATCAGGCTGGCCTTGGTGTTGTGGGAGGTCATGTTGGTGATGTTCTCGATGTATGACCAAACGAAGTAGTCTAGCGGGTTCAGGTCGGGGGAGGAGGGGGCTAGTGAGAGAAGGGTACAATATCGTAGCACTCCTCTGAAGTCAAGCCTGGGTCTCTTTGGACTTGTGGGCCGGTGCCGAGTCCTGCTGCCACACCCAGGGTCTGCCACCGGCCACCTGATTGCACCAGGGGATCACCACACTCTTCAGCACATCCAGGTACATTTTGGTGTTGACTTTCAAGCCGACTTCGAAGATGTGAGGTGGCATGATGTGGCCCTCACTTGAAACTACACCAAAGACCGTAACCGTAGCCGGAAACTTTGTTTTTATCACCCTGGGCACGTCCCTGTTATTCGTGGCAATCCAGATTTGCATTTTGAGGGTGCTGGCAATGGTCCTGTTGTCATAACTTGGATCGGTAGAGCGCATGAGTTGTACAGCGGCGCATCTCCGATCTCGCTCGTTTAACATTGTGTCACTTTCAGACATGATAGAAGGCTCCTATCGCTCTTGGGATTTGTACACAACTGGCCAACTAGTTGATGGTCTGCAATAAAAAAAGAAAACCGGTTTTCATTTAACGGAAATGGAAACATGTCGTCTTTTCTAGGGCGACAATTTTATCGTTTCACCCCGTAGAAGGCTCCTATCGCTCTTGGGATTTGTACACAACTGGCCAACTAGTTGATGGTCTGCAATAAAAAAAGAAAACCGGTTTTACATTTAACGGAAATGGAATCATGTCGTATTTTCTAGGGCGACAATTTTATCGTTCCACCCTGTAATTATATTTTATCATTCAGTTTGGTTGGGCTTTGAACTATTTGGGTTAAGATAGTTGAGTTTCTGCCATATAGTTGAGAGTTGAAGATGTGGTTGGATTTTTCGGATCACTACCGATAGAGATCTTCAACACAACAAGATGCACCGCGCGTGTATGGGGTCAGATAGTATGGTCATCATAGTAAGAATTGTGTCTCTCTCCTCGTGTCGAAGAACCGAAGCCAGAAGTTAATAAACCGCTCATACCTAAACAACAGAATCCGCCTGTATTGTGTATTTGTATGTGCCAGTATTTGATAATGTATACGCGTAGTATACAACCCTTTCTCGTTAGATTGGACGGCCGTTGGTCAGAACAAATTGTCGGGTGTTGTCAACTCAAATGACAAGAAAACTTACCGTTGATAACAACAAATATTTATTGAAGTACAATTGTACAACTAAAAATAGATATCCCTTTGGCTGTCTTCTCTTGTAGTTATTAGCAGTCATAGTTGAGATTTTTGGCTTTCCTGGAGAAGTGTTTTAGCGTTTTGGAGAGAATTCTTTAATCTTTCCTCTGGACTCACTTTATAAAGGGTTTCTCTGAAAATAACCACTTTCGATTGTCTATGCAATTGCAGTTTCAATCCAACTGTAGGTGTTACATATTGACTCTCAATCAGAGATTTTTCTGCACAGGATGCACCCGTGCAATTCCAGTACAACTTTTTACTGAACAAAAATATTTCTTTGGCCAGATATAAGTTTCAAAAGTAATTTCATTCAAATTGATTTTCGCAATATCCCTGTATACAAAAGAATTAAAATAATTAAAATAATTTTTGCAAGTTGATTTTTAACAATATCTTTTTATATAAGATAAATGTAATTCAAAACAATTTTTTTAAGTTCATAGTTTACTGGTACACGTTTAAATGTTTTTAAGTATTTCTATATAATAACGTGAATACACTAAATGATTGATATTAAATAGAATTATTTTTGTTAAATAGCAATACTTGAAACAATTTAACTGTGTGCAAACAAATGATTCATATTGAATAGAATTATCAGAATTAATAGCAATACTTGAAACCATTTAACTGTGTGCAAACAAATGATTCATATTGAATAGAACTATTAGTGTTAAATAGGAATACTTGAAACCATTTAACTGAGTGCAAACAAATGATTCATATTGAATAGAATTATCAGAATTAATAGTAATACTTGAAACAATTTAACTGTGTGCAAACAAATGATCAGTATCAAATAGAATTATTAGTGTTAAATAGGAATACTTGAAACCATTTAACTGTGTGCAAACAAATGGTCAGTATCAAATAGAATTATTAGTGTTAAATAGGAATACTTGAAACCATATAACTGTGTGCAAACAAATGGTCAGTATCAAATAGAATTATTAGTGTTAAATAGCAATACTTGAAACCATTTAACTGTGTGCAAACAAATGATCATTATCAAATAGAATTATTAGTGTTAAATAGCAATACTTGAAACCATTTAACTGTGTGCAAACAAATGATCAGTATCAAATAGAATTATTAGTGTTAAATAGCAATACTTGAAACCATATAACTTTGTGAAAACAAATGGTCAGTATCAAATAGAATTATTAGTGTTAAATAGCAATACTTGAAACCATATAACTGTGTGAAAACAAATGGTCAGTATCAAATAGAATTATTAGTGTTAAATAGCAATACTTGAAACCATATAACTGTGTGCAAACAAATGATCATTATCAAATAGAATTATTAGTGTTAAATAGCAATACTTGAAACCATTTAACTGTGTGCAAACAAATGGTCAGTATCAAATAGAATTATTTATGATAAATAAGAATACTTGAAATCAATTAATTGAATGAAAGCAAATGATTGATATTGAATAGAATTATCAGTTTTAATAGCAATGCTTGAAACTATCTAACTGTGTGCAAACAAATTAAATAACCATTGAAACGAAGAAACTAAACTGAAATTTACTGATAAAAAAATGAACTGTTGGGATTCCTTTGTTTAAGGGGAGATTCTTTGGGGTATTTTTAAATTTAGCTGCGATCGAATTTCGATTTGGCTTACTTACTTTAATTTTTACTTATTAATTAATCACAATTAATTTAATTTATTATCATTATTAATTATTAATTATGAAGACTCTCGTACGCGTAAGAAATAGACCCGGCTACCCGAGTTCAAATCCTGAACGGGACTCTATTTCACATAGCGCTAATACGCTTTGAAAATGCATGAATCCAAGAATTCCCTTTTCGGTTAGAAATAAAGGGACAGACTTGGCTCTTTAATATCGATATAGCAAGCTCTTTTTTCTTTTATTTTACTTGATTAAACCCAAGTTTATTTTCAGTTCGTCCTTCAAACGAATTCTTTCATTATTTCTTTCCCATGTTCAAGGCCCTGTTTCAATATTTTGGCACCATGAATACCATAAAACATTAATCTTTTATTATCCTTCGATGTCTTACTTGCAAATTCAATTCCTGTCTTGAAACTGATGAGTGTTACTCGAAAGCCGATAAAAAATGGCAGACACTGATACGCGCATATAACGATAAAGAATAGATAGTATTTTCCAAGAGCCATATTTAAATATATCTTTAGGGCATCGATTGGCTAGTAAGACAACGTCGAGATACCCAATGATAAAAGAAGTACTTTAAGATATTTCAACATTGATAACACCAACAATTCCATGCAGACTTTTCATTTTATTTTGTTTTCTCTTTTTCTTTTTCTTTTTTTTCTTTTAATCGTATGATTCATGTCTGAGATGTTTGATTTTCACCTGACTCGATTCTTTTGGTCTTTCTTTCTTTCCTTCTATCTATCTATCTATCTATCTATCTATCTATCTATCTCTTTCTTTCTTTCTTTCTTTCTTTCTTTGACGTTCGCAGTATTTTGCCGTTGATTCTCTCTCTCTCTCTCTCTCTCTCTCTCTCTCTCTCTCTCTCTCTCTCTCTTTCCCGCGATTTCATAAATTTTTCCTTCCTTTTTTCTCCAACTGTTTCTCAATTTTTCTGATGTTTGCAGTATTTTGCCGTTGATTCTCTCTTTCTTTCTTTTTCTCTCTCTCTTTCTTTCTTTCTCTCTCTCTCTCTCTCTCTCTCTCTCTCTCTCTCTCACTCACTCTTTTTTTTCTTTCACTCGTTTTCAATTTCTTCAACTATTTTATCGTTGATTCTCTTTCTTCTTCACATGTCTATTCTTTCTTTCTTTCTTTCTTTCTTTCTTTCTTTCTTTCTTTCTTTCTTTCTTTCTTTCACGTTCACTGTATTCTTTCGTTGATTCTCTTTCTTTTTCAAACTTCTCTCTCTCTCTCTCTCTTGGGGTCTGTCTGTCTATTTCATGCCCCCCTTTCTCTCTCTCTCTCTCTCTCTCTCTCTCTCTCTCTCTCTCTCTCTCCTTACCTTTATATTTTTTATTTGATTCTCTTTTTCCTTCCTTCATACAATGACACGTTTCTTTATTTTCTCCTTGTAACTCTTTTTTCACTTGTTTAACTCCAGTTTTTCTCATTTATTTGTCTCATTCTTTCACTAATATTATTCATTCTGCCCTGAATTTAGACAATTTCCTTTACCGTATATTTTCTTCTTCTTCTTCTTCTTCTTCTTCTTCTTCTTCTTCTTCTTCTTCTTCTTACATTTTCCTGCTCTTTCTCGTGTTTCATTTACCGTTTTTGTTGTTTTTCTCTTTTTCTTTTCCTCTTCTTCTTCTTCTTCTTCTTCTTCTTCTTCTTCTTCTTCTTCTTCTTCTTCATTTTTTACTTTTTTTTCTTAGATTTTCCCTTTTTGTTCTCTTTTTCTTCAGCTTTTTTGTTTGTCATTTCATTGTCCTGTTACCCTCTCTTTTTCTTCTTATACCCCCCCTCTCTCTCTTCTTTCTCTTATTTTGTTCTTTTTCTTCCTCTTTCACATTTTACTTTTAATACTTTGATCGATCCTCCTCTTTGCCCTCACACTTTCATCTTCTCTCTCACTATTTATATATCTCTCTCTCTCTTTCTTTCATTTTTTTTTCACTCTCTTTCTTTTTTCTTTTTTAGTCAACCCTCTCTCTTTTTCTCCTTCTTTTTTCCTGGCTTTCTTTATTGCTTTTTTTTTTACTTGAGGTATGCACTATGATTTCTATGCTCTCTCTCTCTCTCTCTCTCTCTGATTTCATTTTGTTTTATTTCTTCCTCTTTCAAATTTAGATTTTAATATTCTAATCGATCCTCCTGGTGCACACACAATCTCCATCATTTCTTCTTCTTCTTCTACTTTCTTTCTCTCTCTCTCTCTCTCTCTCTCTCTCTGATTTCATTTTGTTTTTTTCTCTTTCGAATTTAGATTTTAATATTCTAATCGATCCTCCTGGTGCACACAAAATCTCCATCATTTCTTCTTCTTCTTCTTCTTCTTCTTCTTCTTCTTCTTCTTCTTCTTCTTCTTCTTCTTCTTCTCTCTCTCTCTCTCTCTCTCTATCTATCTTGTTCTCTCATTCCCTATCTATTAATCTATCTCAGTCTGTTCATATCTATCTATCTATCTATTATCGCATTTTTATTTCTACTCTCTCTCACACACACACTCACACACCCTCTCTCCACTCAATTTTCTTATTATTTTCCTTTTTTTCTTTAAGAGACCCCTTTCTTTCTTTCTTTCTTTCTTTCTTTCTTTCTTTCTTTCTTTCTTTCTTTGATAGGATTTAAAGGCCGCTAGTTCTAGATACATACTCAAAATCTTCCCTTCGTTCATTTTCTCTCTCTTTCTTTCACCCCTTCTCTTTTTCTCGCTTTTTCTCTCAGTTAATCAATCAATCTCTCTTTCTTTCACTCTTTCTTTGTTACAGTAGCAGGAGTTTGGAGTCATCGCCCCGAGAAAGACCTTCTAACTGTAAATTAAAAAAAAAACAACAACAACGGATAAAAAAAAAAAGAATTTCCAAAAGAAATAAAAAAGAATAAATAAAGAAGAACACTGAAAAGCCACACCTGACTTATCAGTTGCAATTCTGCTTGGAAACACACAAATAATTTACAAGTGATAACCATTACAGCACAAAATATAAGCAGGTTTCCGACGAGGCGGAACGCATTTCCAGTTCAAACGATCGCATGTCAAGAAAAAGATCCACTCTTCCCTCCTTCTCCTCCTACCACCCTTGCAAACTTCCACCTTCCACGTTTGCAGCCAATCGTTCGCAGCCGATCGGTTGACTGAATCTGCTAGTACACTTCTTTTGTTTATCGCCTAACACATCGAACAAGTCAAGCGTGACAATTCCGTCCTACTGCGGAAAGCTCGTGACCGTACCCTGGCAGCAAAGCTTATTTGTCTCCTTGGTTAACTCCCCTTTTCCCAGCGTCAACCAGACATGAAATACGGCGCCGGTATCTGGATGGTAAATTCCTACAGACTTTTGGGCTGATTTCTAAAAATGGCCAGCCGTGAATAATCTAAGACTCAAGAATTTCTGGAGTAAATGTCGGTAGTCATTTAACACAGTAATTTAAGAACTTTACTGTGGTTAACTCCGTCTGGTAAAAGGCCACAATTTGGAGAGTGCATTACTGAGAGTTATATGAATAAAAGCTCCTATGTTTAATCAGTAACTATTCACTATTTTCTAAGTTTGGCAAAAGGCAAAAAATGTGGGAGTACCAAGAGAATTTAGAACAGTTTTAATGGTCTGTGAGACAAGTCTGTCTGTTATTACTAAAGAGTGATAGACCAAAAAGCTCGAATGTTTCATTATTGTCTGCTGAGCCTTGGTAAATTTGGCACAAGGACATAATCATGGGAGTGCGAGGAAAAACTGAATTTATTACAGAGTAGTGAACTGTGATAAAAACTTGTCAACATTACTCAACAGTCATGTACATAAAAGCTCCAATGTTTAATTTGTTTCTTCATATTCATCTTGGTTAAGTTTGTCTCAAGGCCATGAGTAAGCTTTGAAGAATCGAAATCACTAAAATAGTAATCAGTTTTCTAATCTTTATTACTCAACGAAGCGATTTGATTAAGTCTGGCATAAGATCACCAGTGTCAACACTCGGAAAATACGACTTATTTAATACGGTACATGACTACAAATTCTAAGCATCCTGCGGTACTAGCTTGTTAAGCATTACAGGACACTGAGATGCGCAACTGATCTCATACATGACAGCATCCAAACTTTTATATGGAGCAAGTTTACAAGTCAAGGGTACCCAGGGAGAAGCAAACTCACTACGGTAACATTGGTTTCCAAGACTATCTTTCAACCAATGGGCCGGAGATCAAAGGAACATGTCTTATACATGATCCGACGCTTCAACCCCGAGCTCCCAGTGAGGATCGTGCTCATTTCCGTGGTAATAGTGTTCGAACATAACTTGTTAATCATTACTTTCCGGCGAGACAGTGAAAGTGACCAATCTCATACATTTCTCTTTGAAAGATTAACTTGAATGCGATGCGAGGTTACAGGGA
Organism: Sepioteuthis lessoniana; assembly: GCA_963585895.1. Taxonomy (NCBI): domain Eukaryota; kingdom Metazoa; phylum Mollusca; class Cephalopoda; order Myopsida; family Loliginidae; genus Sepioteuthis; species Sepioteuthis lessoniana. Next base: position 5,647,292 of record OY757933.1, read on the forward strand.
CACCCAGTGTGGATCAAACTCGCTAAGTTAATTAGAGTCCCCGAGACTGTCTTATTAACCATTATTCCACAACGAGACATTTTCATGTATGTTTCAATCCTAACATTGTCTTCTTTTTTATGGCGCAAGACTTCAGATTTTCAACCTACAATGAGATTAATGAGAGAAGAGGATTAATTCTAGATATTTTCCTCAATTTTCCCTTAAATTAATATGATAATATCGACATCCTAAGACTTACGTGATGCATTCAATAAGTTTCCAGTCTTTTTTTGTACAGGCATTTCATATTGTCGTAGACTCTTGAAAATTCACTATGTTATTGCTATACATCTTATAAGATGACTGACCAATTTTTATGATTTCTGATTCAAATGAACAGCTACAACAGCAATTGGAATGCACCCTACTAAAGCCTGATTGTCACAGCTTGTGAATTTCCAAAATGCAATCTGGACGTGAGGACACTTTAGAAGAACGATATGCAATAAAATTCTATTTTAAACTTGGAAAAATTGCTACAGAAACCTGTGGAATGCTTCAGACTGCTTTTGGAGAATCTTGCATGAATCGAGCATCAGTTTTTGAGTGGCATAAGAGATTCAAGGAAGCGAGGGATTTGGTGAGTGATGATGAGAGGTGTGGGAGGAGTAAGGAAGTCAATAGACCACAGTTGATTGGCCAAAGGGTTAGGGTTAGGGTTACTATGATGAGGTTTTAAGGGAGTTCAAGTAGCGATTCCGTCGGAAGAGGCCAGCACTCTTCAAATCGCCTTAGTGGCATTTCCACCAGGACAATGCACTAGTCCACAACTCCATCCTTGTCACAGACTATTTGACGAAGATGGGCATCAAGACAGTTCCTCAGCCTTCCTATAGTCCAGACCTTGCTCCCTGTGACTTTTGGTTATTCCCTAAGCTCAGAGGCTGTCGTTATGAGACAATTGAGGAGATAAAAGAGGCTTTGATGAAGGTCATTGACACGCTCTCTCAAGAGGACTTCCATGGGCCTTCGAGAAGTTGTTGTAATGGTACAACAAGTGCATAGAAGCCGGAGGAGATTCCTTCGAAGGGGACTAGAGTTTCATGTGGGTATTATCAATAAGAGTGCCCATACGAAAAAAGTCTGGAAACTTATTTAATGATCCTTGTATCTCTCTTCACATTTGATCTTATTTCTTTTTTTAATGTCGTATCAGCCTTTGTGGGTTATTTAATGCCAAAACTATCTTTGTCGAAAAAACACTGTCCAGTAGGCTTGGGCTAGAGAGTACACCGACTGCATCTCTGCAAAGGGTTATCTCACAATGAGTGTTCTGAAATTACACTAAACCATCTGATGGCGAGGCTCCAGTTCTGGATAGCCTTGTTGGGTGGGACTGCAGAATACACTGACTGCATCTCTGCAAAGGGGTATGCCCCATCAACAAATGGTCTGGGTATGATATTAAACAATCTGATCGTTAGACACCAGTTATACTGGAGCTTTAGGGGATGCGGAGTACCCCTTCATTTCCATTACTCCCAGGTCCACTCTTGCCTGGGTTGGTAGCACCTGAAAGGGTCCTGTCTATGAGTCAAATTGTATTATGTGACATTAAAAACTGAGTGCAAACAAGTAAATTGCTTATTAATTAATAGATAAAAAAAAGTAATTGATAAAATAATTTCTTGGCAAATTTATATCTCTATTCCGCTGTAAGCACGTTTCAACACTAAGGCGTTGTTAAAACGGTGATCCTCTTTACGCTTGTGTAGGTACTACCAGTAGCAAGCCACTTGAACTGGATGAAATAATACGACTTCTTTCCCTGTTTACTAGCGAGGGGATTGGCCTAAGGAATCAATGATCGTTTTGAATAATCGAAACCCAGATTAACTTGCTAAACTTCCGAGATTCTTGATATTATCAGATATTCTACTCATGATATAAATTTTTAAAATGGTCTATTCTCTAGATAAAGTTCTCAAAGAATGTTCTACCTTTAATCTAAGCCGACATACCATCAACTGATAGAATATGCTTCACCAACAAGTCCCCAATGGTGCAGTTATTTACGGGTTCTATTCTTATGTACTTATGCTAAACTAAATTGTTTGAAATAGAACTGTTTTTACATTTAACTGTGAATTCGTATAAGATAGAAATAAACGAAAACATTTAACTGTGTGCAAAAATGAACTCTAGCTTGTTTTAAAATGTTATCTACAAAATGTGTTTTGAAATCATATAAAAAAGAATTTGGCATTAAATAACCTACAATGGTTGATATGCCATAAAATCCAACCAAACCAAATCATATATATTTAATATATATGTATAAAGAGGATTTGGCATTAAATAACCGACAATGGTTGATATGCCTGAAAACCCAACCAAATCAAATCATATATATTTAATATGTATGTATAAAAAAGATTTGGCATTAAATTACCTACAAGGGTTGATATGTTATAAAACGCAACCGACTGGGCAATTTTTCCTTGGAGTTACTTGGGTTAGTGGTAATGACACGAAAGCACCGATACCATGTCTGAGACTTTTTTAGAAAAATTCTTAAATCTACCCCAAACGTAAAGCACTCCAATACCATTTATGTTAAATTTATGAATATGTAGAATAAACTTTAGATTTTAAAACATATTATTACAATTGTTGCCTATTGACCTCCGACCCGGCCAAGCTGTCAAAATAGGAAATGCACCTGTGTAAATAACCTTGACTGTCGAGGGGTTGAACTGAGTGCGAAATTGTGACGTTGCAGGAAGAAGAGTAGGCATCAAATTATTATATAACCCCGGCGACAGGAAGTTCAGGTCAGCTGGAGATCAGATCAGTTGGAGAAGATGCTGGAATGAGGACTATGTCCCAGAAAAGCTGGGCCCCCAGGCCCCCGGTTGAGCAGCCCAGGAGAACGGGAAAGAAACGCTGTGATGGCCATAAGAGTGGGGGTCAATATGTTGCAGTTCTGTTCAGCCTCCAACTCCCCTCTCACACAGTAAAACCTTCAGTAACCCTTTCGAACCCTTTCAAATAAAGTGAGAGGTATATTTTTCTAAAGAACTGTGTCTTTGCTCATCTTTATTGTGTCTTCGTTATGATTCTGCATACAGATGTAGATGTATTATGTGGCTATACAACACAGACAAAATACGAACAAAACATGAAAAAAAAATTAACCCCTACCGAAAATATCCTTATTTCAATCTTCAAAGTCCGAGGAGGACACAAATGGAATCGAAATTATAGACGTGAAGATCAGACGTTCGATATAACAAGCATACGACCCCACCCAAAAAATATAGTAAAAACAAGAAAGATGCAGGCTTTGAACAAAATAATGGAAACACCAAGAATCTTAGTATCAAAATTTTGAAACTCCTATAAAACCATCAAACTTTTGTTATTTTTATGTTTCTTGACTTATTATTGATGGTGGAGGGGTTGGGTAAATACATGCTCCTCTCAAAAATTGACCTTGTGTCACATCCTGCTCATGGTGGAGGGGTTGGGTAAATAATACTTCCATCAAAAATTGATCTTGTGTCACATCCTACTCATGGTGGAGGAGTTGGGTAAATACATGCTCCTCTCATAAATTGACCTTGTGTCACATCCTGCTCATGATGGAGGGGTTGGCTAAATACATACTCCTCTCATAAATTGACCTTGCGTCACATCCTGCTCATGTTGGAGGGGTTGGGTAAATACATGCTCCTCTCAAAAATTGACCTTGTGTCACATCCTGCTCATGGTGTAGAGGTTGGGTAAATACATACTCCCAGTATATATATATATATATATATATATATATATATATATATATATATATATATATGTGTGTGGTTTGGACAAAATAATGGAAACACCAAGAATCTTAGTATCAAAATTTTAAAACTCCTATAAAACCATCAAACGTTTATTATTTTTATGTTTCTTGACTTATTATTGATGCTGGTTGGGTTGGGTAAATACATGCTCCTCTCAAAAATTGACCTTGTGTCACATCCTGCTCATGGTGGAGGGGTTGGGTAAATACATACTACACTCAAAAATTGACCTTGTGTCACATCCTACTCATGATGGAGGGGTTGGGTAAATAATACTTCAATCAAAAATTGATCTTGTGTCACAACCTGCTCATGATGGAGGAGTTGGGTAAATACATACATTCCTCTCAAAAATTGACCTTGTGTCACATCTTACTCATGGTGGAGGGGTTGGGTAAATACATACTCCTCTCAGAAATTGACCTTGCGCCACATACTGCTCATGATGGAGGGGTTGGGTAAATACATACTCCTCTTAAAATATGACCTCGTGTCACATCCTGCTCATGTTGGAGGGGTTGGGTAAATACATGCTCCTCTCAAAAATTGACCTTGTGTCACATCCTGCTCATGGTGGAGAGGTTGGGTAAATACATACTCCCAGTATATATATATATATATATATATATATATATATATATATATATATATATGTGGTTTGGACAAAATAATAAAAACACCAAGAATCTTAGTATCAAAATTTTAAAACTCCTATAAAACCATCAAACGTTTATTATTTTTATGTTTCTTGACTTATTATTGATGGTGGAGGGGTTGGGTAAATACATGCTCCTCTCAAAAATTGACCTTGTGTCACATCCTGCTCATGGTGGAGGGGTTGGGTAAATACATACTACACTCAAAAATTGACCTTGTGTCACATCCTACTCATGATGGAGGGGTTGGGTAAATAATACTTCCATCAAAAATTGATCTTGTGTCACAACCTGCTCATGATGGAGGAGTTGGGTAAATACATACTCCTCTCAAAAATTGTACTTGTGTCACATCTTACTCATGGTGGAGGGGTTGGGTAAATACATACTCCTCTCAGAAATTGACCTTGTGCCACATCCTGCTCATGATGGAGGGGTTGGGTAAATACATACTCCTCTTAAAATATGACCTCGTGTCACAACCTGATCATGATGGAGGGGTTGGGTAAATACATACCCCTCTCAAAAATTGACCATGTTTCACATCCTGCTCATGGTGTAGGGGTTGGGTAAATACATACTACCAGTATATATATATATATATATATATATATATATATATATGGTTTTGACAAAATAATGGAAACACCTAGAATCTTAGTATCATAATTTTGAAACTCCTATAAAAACATCGAACATATTTATATTTTTTTATTTATTATTAATTTTTCTCGTCTTATTTGAATAAAATTGTTTTTTTTTTTGCAGATATCATAAGAAGAAATTAATCAAAATTCATTAAAATGGCTGATCTATCAGACTTTAAAAGACGTCTAATTGTTGGTACTTGTATGGACGGCGCTAGTGTAGCAAAAACCGCTGAATTATTTGTTGGAGCAAAGAGTACCGTTTCGAAATTAATAACAGAATTTGAGAAAGAAGGAAAAACCTCATCACTGAAGCAAATGACTGGAAGAAAGCGAAAGCTGTCTGATAGGGACCGTGATTGGTTCAGGTCTAATTTTTATCTATCTTGATAATAATTTCCCGCTCAAAACAAATGCCCTTTCTCCAGGAACTGAAATGCCTAAAGCACTTAATAATCTTTTTGATACACAGAATAAATCAAAAACTGTATTCGATTTTCTTTTTAAATTTAAGCGCACGTTTCAGGCAATGATATGCCGCGAAAGTACAAAAATAGATGTTCATTTAGAATATCATATGTCTTAATAGGACTAGAAAGCAACTAAAGTGAAAGCTACAACCACAACCCCCCCCAAAAAAAAACAATTATTTCGTTTAGTTTGGGAATTATTCGAGAAAAAAATATACACTTAAATGTTTTACAGCAAGAAATCCTATCCCTTTTTGGCTATATTTCACGGAAAATGATACCAATTTCGAAAATATTCATGTATATAAACGATAAAACTGGAAGCATTCAAAGAAACAGTAATAATTATATACATTGAAATAAGCATAGATAGATAGATAGATAGATAGATAGATAGATACGGTTCAGTTGGATGGGTCTGTTGAATACACCGACCGCCTCTCTGCACATGAGTAAGACCCCCTCCAAAAAATGTCCAAGATATGAAACTAAACAATCCATTAGTGAGGTTAGATTAATGCGGGAGCTTTGGGAAATGTAGAATACCCCATAATGCGATCTCTCCAAGATCCACTGGCCCAAAGTGTTAGCTTCTAACGGGGTTCTATCTATGAGTCAAATAGAACTAAACTGTGTGCTTATGCTAAACTGAATTGTTTGAAATAGAACAGTTATTTCATTTAACTATGTATAAGTAAATGACTGATGGTTAATCGAATTGTTAATGATACATAGAAATACCTGGAATCATTTAAATTTGTTGACTAAATTGAATTGTTTGAAATAGAACTGTTTATAAAATGGATTTGGCATTAAATAATCTACAATGGTTGATATGCCATAAAATCCAACCAAACCAAATCTTGTATAAAATCCAACCAAACCAAATCTTGTAATATATATGTCTAAAGAGGATTTGGCATTAAATAACCTACAATGGTTGATATGCCATAAAACACAACCAAATCAAATCTTATATATTTAATATATATGTATAAAGAGAATTTGGCATTAAATAACCTACAATGGTTGATATGCCATAAAAGCCAACCAAACGAAATCATATATATTTAATATATATGTCTAAAGAGGATTTGGCATTAAATAACCTACAATGGTTGATATGCCATAAAACCCAACCAAACCAAATCCTATATATTTAATATATATGTATAAAGAGGATTTGGCATTAAATAACCTACAATGGTTGATATGCCGTCAAACCTAACCAAACCAATAGATTGATAGATTAGCTTTTAGTAATAATCTATACTCGATCCAGGGCACTTTTTTTTAATTTGCTTACAGTTAAATTCTTTCAAGTATTGCTATCTAACCCTATTCTGTTTGACATTGTTTCATATTTTCAAATATTGCTATCTAACTCTATTTTATTAGAACTTAATAGGTGTTACTCTGGGCCATGGTGGACCTGAGAATAATGGCAAGAAAGGGTTGCTCCGCATTCCCCGAAGCTGCAGGACTAAAGATTCACCATCCGATGATTTAGAGTCATATCCATGGCACTCGCCGAGAACGGTCTTACACGTCTGCAGTGATGCAATCGACGTATTCTACAGCCCCAATTAACTGGGCTTCATGGCTGTATGTATGTTTTTACGCTAGACATGGCATCTAACCGCTCAGCCATTTAAGCGACATACGTCATCTAAGGAATTACAATGCATACTCAGTTCGCTCTTTACATTTTGTAATATCGGATATCAGAGTGCTTAATTCGGTAGAATAGTTTGCAGTAAGCACGTGGTAGCCGTTAATTCCTTCGCCAGAGTACTACTTGTGTTTTTCTATCAAGTGTAAGGACTATGTTCTTTTGGGTATGTTCACCAATGGGCCAGGAGATTGGGGTTCGATCCCAGGTCGAGTCATACCAATGACTAAAAAAATGGTCTTGATACCTCCTTGCTCAACACTCAGCATTATAAGATACGAGGTGCCTTCAATAAGTTTCCAGTCTTTTTTTTTTTTTTACAGGCATTTTAAATTGTCGTAGACTCTTGAAAATTTACTATGTTATTGCTATACATCTTATGAGATGACTGACCAATTTTTATGATTCTACGTTCAAAGGAACAGCTACAGCAGCAATTGGAATACACCCTACTAAAGCCTGATTGTCACAGCTGGTGAATTTCCAAAATCCAATCTGGACGTGAGGACACTTTAGAAGAACGATATGCAATAAAATTGTGTTTTAAACTTGGAAAAAATGCCACAGAAACGTATGGTATGCTTCAGATTGCTTTTGAAGCATCTTGCATCAATCGAGCATTAGTTTTTTAGTGGTATAAGAGATTCAAGGAAGGCAGGGAGTCTCTGATGGATGATGACAGGTGTGGGAGGAGTAAGGAAGTCAATACACCAGAGTTGATTGGCCAAAGGGCTAGGGTTAGGGTTACTATGTTGTGGTTTTAAGGGAGTTCAGGAAGAGTTTCCTTGGGAAGAGGCCAGCACTCTTCAAATCGGCTCAGTGACATTTCCACCAGGACAATACAACAGTCCACAACTCCATCCTTATCACAGACTATTTGACGAAGATGGGCATCAAGATAAGTCCTCAGCCTCTCTATAGTCGAGACCTTGCTCCCTGTGACTTTTGGTTATTCCCTAAGCTCAGAGGCTGTCGTGATGAGACAATTGAGGAGATGAAAGGGGCTGTGACAAAGTTCATTGACACGCTTACATAAGAGGACTTCCATGGGCCTTCGAGAAGTTGTTGTAACGGTACAACAAGTGCATTGCAGCTGGCGGAGATTCCTTCGAAGGGGACTAGAGTTTTATGTGTGGACTATCAATAAAAATGCCCATACGAAAAAAGTCTGGAAACTTATCGTATGTACCTCGTACGTTTCAAGGGTAAAGTGGAGCAATCCAGGAAAAATATTAACGCCCTCCCCAACACCTCGGTGTAGTAGCTATCGAAAAGGTCGCCACCTTTACTTACTTGACAACACAAATACCTCCCACAATTTCAAACTTTTGACTGTGTGGTGCGCGTGAATGGAGGCAAGAGCTGGTGGAAGCTCCATCTAGCGAATGTTTTACCATTATTTGTTCAATCAGACAATATCAATCCAGAAGAATGTTTTCAAAGCCTCACCGACAGAGTTTTTTGTATTTCAAAGAGAAAGTGTTTTTAAATTATACATATACAGAGTTTAACAGGTTTGAATTCAGAGATTTCCTTCTCCTAGACGAGTTGCCTCACTAAGGCTGAAGAACCCAGTCTGCACTACTATTTACCCATAGCTCGAGGGAGGATAATTGAATTCATACTTTTCCCAAGGGTATTAGTGCTATGTGAAATGCAATCAGTCTTGTCTAGGATTTGAACTCGTGTCGCCGTGTCCATTTCGTACGACGATTACCATTGCACCACGGACAACTCCCGTGTTTTTACTATTATACATTGATTCATTTTGACCACTTACATTTCTATCTTTACCACAAGCGCCCCAAATTCAAATTATAGAGTTTGAAGCAGTGTTTTATTTTTGATAATCATTTTTCATTTGCGTAGAGTTATATCATTTGAAGTAACTAATAATATTTGGTAAACAGTTATAGCTTTAAATAGCTGTGCCTTATTGGAATAATTTAATCCAGTTTTACGGTATAAAGTATTTCTATCTAACAGAAAAAAATTGTAAATAGATCACTTTGACTCATAGATAGGACCCTACCAGCTAATACTACTCCGGTTGCCCAGTCGGCTGGGGCTGTAGAATACACCGACTGCACCTCTGCAGAGTAAGACCCCACCCGAAAGATTATCCTGGATATGACACTAAACAGTTTGGAAAATACGGAGAACTCCTTCATTGCCATTGCTCCCAGGTCAACTCTGGCTCGGCGTGGTAGCACCTGATAGGGTCCTATCTATGGGTTAAATAGAACTATACAATTTAAATATACATACTTATAAAAATACTTATGCTAAACTGTTTAATTAAACTGAATATTTTTAAAAAGAAATGTTTTTGACAATTAAACCGTACTTACATTCAAACTAGGTGCTTATGCTAAACTGAATTATTTGAAACCGAACTGTTTTTTGACATTAAAACAGTATTTACACTAAACTGAATTGTTTAACATAGAACTGTTTTGATATTTAACTGAGTGTAAACAAAATCTGTGCTTATACTAAACTGAATTAGTTGAATTAGAACTGCGTGCTTATGCTAAATTGAATTGTTTGAAATTGAACTGTTTTTGACATTAAAAATGTACTTATAATAAACTGAATCATTATAGATAACTGCTTGAATAAACTGAATTGTTTGAATTAGAAATGTTTTTGAAAATTAAACTGTGTACTCATGCTAAACTGAATTGTTAGAAATAGAACTGTTTATATGAGTGAAAATGAATTTGGCATTAAATAACCTTCAAAGCTTGATATGCCATAAAACCCAACCAACCAACCAATCAATCAATCAATCATACTACTTCCGGTTAGAGTGGACCTGGGAGTAATGGCAATGAAGTGGGTGCTGCTGTTACAACGAGAACCCGTCGAGTTCACGAGTGGTCTAGTATATATATGCACACACATAATGCACCATCTATTTGGGTAAACATTCCTTTCAATGTATGCAAACATAGAATAACAGTTGTATTTTTTCTCTGTTTTGGAAAGGAAATAAATATCCATTTTTTTAATGGGATTGTCACGTGATCTCCAAAATGATAACCGTACCTCTATAACTTGATTTCTTATTTACTTATCAGGTGGGGAGGTAGCCACTGTCACGCTGTAAAGCTCATGGTAATAGAGCAATGGATACCAAGCCTTTTAAAGGATTTTTTTAGCTGAAAGTTTGGCATTATCGTGATTCCTGAGCTAAAAGAAAAGAAACTAGGAATGGTAATTTCATTGTGAAGGATTTTGGATAATTTCAAAAATTTATTAAAGTCTCGGCGTTCTGAGACAAATAGGTGCCATTTACTTTTAATCATCTCCCTTTCTTGAAAATGGTGTTTCATTCTTTTTTTTTTTTTTTTTTCTTTTTTTGGTGTTTGTTTTGTTGTTGATGTTGTTGTTGTTGTTTTATCTTGCGACGTAAATACAAGAACAATGTCAATTTTTTTCTGGATTTTGAGGTTTAATTTTATCATTGCCAGAAATACTTAACCATGTCAATCTAAGGCCAGTATTTTCAATAATAAACATATTTCTAATGACTATCTGTAACTATCTGTATCTTAATGACGTTTTATTTGTCGTTGATATAGTATGGGTCTCTGTCTTATCTACGCCGTGTATGTGGCGTACGAAGGCGTCTTCGTCTTCGTTCAAAGATCTCGGGAGGAAGTCCCCCCCCCGGAGAAGTGACTAATGTGCAATAATACGAATTCGAACTCTATCCGCGCTAATACATCTACTTTCAGGTTAGTACTCTTGAGAAAGGCATGAAACCTCTAATCCCTCAGCTCTGGATTAATGAGTACAATTTCTGCTACATGGATAGCTGTCGCTTTGAATAACCCACGGAGGTTGATATGCCATTAAACAAAAAAAAAAGACCGAATTTGGAGTTTGTTGCTACCATATGGTCGTGAAATACAAGTGTGACTTTACAATTTAATTGTACGGTCCCTACCTATTGCTCGTAAGGGTCCTGCCTCGCCTGATAGTCTCTCTCAGTATCTGAGTTATAACCGATTGCATTGCTCTTTATGTTTTAGTCAAAGAAAAAGAGAAAACAAATTTGAATGAAGTATAGTTTTTAAAGGAAAACGCTGAGTATTCATGGTTACTGGAATTATTTAGACATTATTTTTCGAGATTTTCATCCTAAAGTTATGGATGCGTATTATACACGAGAACTCATTAATAAACTTTTTTCTGACAACATGCTTTGCCATATTTGGGACGTGATGACTGACGGGAAATTTTATCTAGAGTCCAAATTTATGTCTTTTACGCCGTTCCAGAAAGGTAATCATGAAAAATCAATTGACTTCCAATGTAAACAAAAGTCTTAATTTTTATGCAAAAAAAAAAGCCATAAAATTTGAATTTGTATTTTTAGATTTTTAACCAATCAGCAACTTCGTAAAGAACGCTGAAGTTATGTTTGGTTTTTGAAAACGATAAAATATATTTTGCCACGTAAAATTTCAAAGATCTAAACATCTAAATAATTTAAATGCTTTTGTTCCCAGAATATTGCAAATAGATTTTATGACCAATCATAATCTTGAATAAATTAATTTACTTTTTATACTTTTTCAAGCCAATCAACTTTTTATAAATAAGCCATAGACCGCGCTAGTCTCAACTTTTTGATAAGGATGACAACCTCATTGATTGTACATTTTCTTCTTAGTTCCTTTAAGTGAATTTCAGTTACTTTTAAACATTCAATTCCTCGGAATGTATTTAGATTCAACATCGCAGTCTAATTTGACAAGAAAAACATTATTATCTGTTTTATTGACATTTCTACACTCGAAAAACTTGCGCTAATATGACATTCCTTACTGTTCACTATTATCGTCTTGCATACACGTACAAATTATCGTCATAAACATTATTTTCTCTCGAGATGATGACATACACATCGCAGGACAAAATATATTGCCAAGTTTAAAACAAAACAAACCACTATTTAGATGCATTAACGATCTTTTATTTAATGCAATTATTGAGGCATTAAAGAATATTACCTTTCCTTAAATAGAGGGTACCTCGGTTGTTTTAATGGCTATCAAGTTAGACAAGAAAAGCTTCACGAGTGAGTCCGAGTCTCATTGGGTGCCACATTCATACGGCCTTGTACCACATCTAAGCAAAATGCTTGGTAAATTACTCTGGGCGCCTCGGTTGGTGCAATGGTTAGCAAGCTACACAAGAAAACCTTCACGAGTGAGATCGAGTCTCAATGGGGGCCACCATCATACAGCCTTGTACCACATCTAAGCAAAAAGCTTTGTAAATTACTCTGGACCCCTCGGTTGGTACAATGATTAGCAAGCTAGTGTAGCAAACCTTCACGAGTGAGTTCGAGTCTCATTGGGTGCCTCGTTCATAACGGTCTTGTGCCACATCTGAGCAAAAATCTTAGTAAATTGCAACTTTTCCTTAAAAAGAAAAAGGACTTTATAGCTTTTTGTTCTTCAGCAAACTCTTCCTTCAAGTTAAAGAAATAAATTTCTTTTAAGTTTATTGAACTGTGTTTTATTGATTTTTACACCTTTCTTTCTGACGTCCACAGGAGGTGTCCTCTTGGTGTAATGCTTAAAGCAATGGACAGCGGAATCGTAGTAAGCGAATTTGTACCCCAGGCGCTCTATTACGTTCACTTTCGGGCAAATACCATTTGGGAAGTTATAACCCCCTTATTTTCCTAGCTATGGGTTTAATAGTACCACTACTGTTCTTCTAGGAGAATGGCTTTGGGATTAAATAACCTCCAAAGGTTGATATGCCATTATAAAACAGAAAAAACATATTTGTAAATAATTTTATTTCTCTTAATGTGATATTACTTTTGCCGCAAGCGAAATCATTTTGATATATATATATATATATATATATATATATATATATATATATATATATATATATATATATATATATATATATGTATCAATGCACATATCATACAAGTAATGCTGAGAGAAGAGTGTCTCTTGATTCAATCGCGTCATCCATCCCCATCGTCCATTGCTACTGCCTGGTGCTTTATACCGCTGTCAGTATCCACACAGAGGTGATATAAGTAAGTCTTTGCCGGTCGACTAACACTGGTGTGTCCATGTTAGAACCCCCTTACTTTTCCAGTTGTGCCAAGTCTTGTTCTTTCACATAATAATAATTTATATATATATATATATATAATTTAACTAAAAGGCCAAATTTCTTAATACATACATATATATATATATACATATATATATATATGTATATATATATATTGTGGACACACACACACACACACACATATATATATATATATATATATATATATATATATATATGTAGACGAGAGTCGACTGAAAATTTCATTGACAGAACAGGATACTTTGATGGAATGTGAGTGAATGAGTTTTATTTTTCAACATAGTTCCCCTGATGGTCCAACTACTTCTTCCATCGGTATTGCCGTGGTTGGATCCCAATTATCAAAGTAGCTATCAACAACAGATATGACGTCATTATACAAACTTTTCAACCCAACTTCGTGTATATATATATATATATATATATAGCAGTCCAGAGGAGGAATATTCATGGAAAATTATTTGATTTCCGAAAAAGTCTTTCTTTTTGAATATGTTGATCAATCAGTTCCTTTGTTTGAGACACCGACACTTTTTTTAATTTGACGATAATTTTGAAAGATTAAAACCCAAAATAGTTTAAGAAATCTTTTCCCTCAAGATTATCAAGAAATACATTTTTTACTCAATAAGAATCATAAATCTTTTAATCATTAGAATCATAGATAAATTGATCCCCAGATTATATAATTTGGAGCGTCTCTAAATCTTATGAATAAAGCAATAAACTAAAATAACGCTTAGTATCCTCTAAAGATCCGTCTCTGATACCCACGTTATTCTTTTTGTTGTAATGTTGAATAGAATTATTTGTGTTTAATAGCAGTACTTAAAACTCTTTAGCAATTTGCCTAAATTAAATTATTGCTATAACATAGCAATGCGTCAAATCATCCAACTATATGCAATTAAATTAATCGTGTTATCAACACAATGTTAACAAATCATATATATTCAGAGTAAATGTATTAAAAAGATTTTGCTTTAAATAACCTACAAAAGTTGATATGCCATAAAACCAAACCAAAACAAATCATATATATTTGATATATATGTATAAAGAGGATTTGGCATTAAAATACTTACAATGGTTGATATGCCATAAAAGGCAACCAAACCAAATCATATGTATTTGATGTATATGTATAAAGAGGATTTGGCATAAAATAACCTCCAATGGTTGATACGCCAAAAAAAAAAACAAAACAACCAAACGAAATCATATATATTTAATATAAATGTATAAAGAGGATTTGGCATTAAATAACCTATAATGGTTGATATGCCATAAAAGCCAACCAAACGAAATCATATATATTTATTATATATGTAGAAAGAGGATTTGGCATTAAATAACCTACAATAGTTGATATACCATAAAACCCAACCAAACCAAATCCTATATATTTGATATATATGTAAAAAGAAGTCTTGGAATTAAATAACCTACAATAGTTGATATGCCATAAAACCCAACCAAACGAAATCATATATATTTTATATATATGTCTAAAGAGGATTTGGCATTAAATAACCAACAATGGTTGATATGCCATGAAACCCAACCCAACCAAATCATATATAATTAATATATATGTATAAAGAGGATTTGGATTAAATAACCAACAATGGTTGATATGCCATAAAACCCAACCAAACCTAATCCTATATATTTAATATATATGTCTAAAGAGGATTTGGCATTAAATAACCAACAATGGTTGATATGCCATAAAACCCAACAAAACCAAATTATATATATTTAATATATATGTATGAATAGGATTTGGCTTTAAATAACCTACAATGGTTGATATGCCATAAAACCCAACCCAACCAAATCATATATATTTAATATATATGTATAAAGAGGATTTGGCATTAAATAACCTACAATGGTTGATATGCCATAAAAGGCAACCAAACCAAATCATATATATTTGATGTATATGTATAAAGAGGATTTGGCATTAAATAACCTACAATGGTTGATATGCCAAAAAAAAAACCAACCAAACGAAATCATATATATTTAATATAGATGTATAAAGAGGATTTGGCATTAAATAACCTATAATGGTTGATATGCCATAAAAGCCAACCAAACGAAATCATATATTTATTATATATGTAGAAAGAGGATTTGGCATTAAATAACCTACAATAGTTGATATACCATAAAACCCAACCAAACCAAATCCTATATATTTGATATATATGTAAAAAGAAGTCTTGGAATTAAATAACCTACAATAGTTGATATGCCATAAAACCCAATCAAACCAAATCATATATATTTGATATATATGTATAAAGAGGATTTGACATCAAATAACCTATAATGGTTGATATGCCATAAAAGCCAACCAAACGAAATCATATATATTTAATATATATGTCTAAAGAGGATTTGGCATTAAATAACCAACAATGGTTGATATGCCATAAAACCCAACCCAACCAAATCATATGTAATTAATATATATGTATAAAGAGGATTTGGCATTAAATAACCAACAATGGTTGATATGCCATAAAACCCAACCAAACCAAATCCTATATATTTAATATATATGTATAAAGAGGATTTGACATCAAATAACCTATAATGGTTGATATGCCATAAACCCAACCAAACGAAATCATATATATTTAATATATATGTCTAAAGAGGATTTGGCATTAAATAACCTATAATGGTTGATATGCCATAAAACCCAACAAAACCAAATTATATATATTTAATATATATGTATGAATAGGATTTGGCTTTAAATAACCTACAATGGTTGATATGCCATAAAACCCAACCCAACCAAATCATATATATTTAATATATATGTATAAAGAGGATTTGGCATTAAATAACCTCCAATGGTTGATATGCCATAAAACCCAACCCAACCAAATCATATATATTCAATATATATGTATAAAGAGGATTTGGCATTAAATAACCTACAATGCTTGATATGCCATAAAACCCAACCCAACCAAATCATATATATTTAATATATATGTATAAAGAGGATTTGGCATTAAATAACCTACAAGGGTTGATATGCCATAAAACCCAAGCAAACTAAATTCGCCTTTACGTAATGACTTACATACACAAAGACTGTTTTACTCAGACAAAATGTATTATCTCTTATTGAAATAATGCTAACTGCTATTAACTTTTTCTTGTTCGTACCATATTGGGACATATTAAAGCTTTATCTATTGTAAGCTTTTTTACAAGACAAGAATTTTAAAACTGTGTTTTATTGAATTATTTCCGACTGTTTGCTGCATTTGATTGTCAAATGATTAACTGTTTCATCACTCTTTTTCGTATCCCCTACACTCACCAATCTTCTTCTTCTTCTTCTTCTTCTTCTTCTTCTTCTTCTTCTTCTTCTTATTATTATTATTATTATTATTATTATTATTAGTAGTAGTAGTAGTAGTAGTATTTAGAGTTTTTCACATCAGTGTTAGCTGATGGCTTTTCACTGGAGTTTGAGTGACAGCAAGTCTCCTCAAGTCTCCAGGACCCTTCTCAGTATTTTGGCCGTCTTCAATAATGCTGTCGTTTGGATGGTCTCCACTCATCCGCTAATTTCCAAATCCTCCAGTCCCTTTAATAATCCTTCAGTCACTTAGCCAAAAGCACCAATCACAATAGGTACAATCGTCACCTTCATGTTCCACAGTTATTATTATTATTATTTCACTCATTTGAGAGTTTTTCACACCACCATTAGCTGTTGGTTTTTCACTGGAGGCTGAGTGACAGCAAGTCTCATCAAGTCTCCAGGACTCTTCTCAGTATCCTGGCCAATCTTAATAATGCTGTAATTTGGATGGTCTCTTCTCGTCCTCTTATTTCCAATTCCTCCACCCCCTGTACTAATCCTTTGGTGATTGTACCCTAGCTCACCAATTACAGTTAGTACCACCGTCTCCTTCATGGTCCATAGTTTCTTTTAGTTCTCTAGCAAGGTCTAAGTACTTGTCTCTCGTTTCCTTTTCCTTGAGTTTTTCCCTGGGGTCAGCCGGAACAGTAAAGTCCACTATTCCGCTGGTTTACTTCTTTTTTTTTGTTGATTATTACTAGGTATGGTCGTCTGGCCAAGATTAGGTGATCCGTCTGTATCTCGCAATTCCAGACAATTTTGTTCGTCTCATTTTTTATGACAAATTCTGGGTTGTGCATATACCGTTTGTTCGTATGGTCAAAAATTATTATTATTACTATTGTTATTATTATTTACTGATTAGAGTTTTTCACATCAGCGTTAGCGGATGGTTTTTCACTGGATATTGAATGACAGCAAGTCTCCTCAAGTCCCCACGCCTTGTCTCTGGATTCTGACCGTTCTCAGCAATGCTGTCATTTAGATAGTCTCTACCCGTCCGCCAACTTCCAAGTTCCCCAGACCTTTTAATAATCCTTTAGTTAACGTGTCAAAAGCATCAATCACAATTGCTACAATCGTCACTTTCATGTTCCACAGCTTTTTCAATTCTCTAGCGAGGTACGTTTCCTTCTTTTCACATTCCTTCAGATTTATTATTATTATTATTATTATTATTATTATTATTATTATTATTATTATTATTATTATTTCAATCCTTCCGTGTTTTTCACATCAGTTTTATTGGTGGTCTTTCATTGGAGTCAGAGTGACAGCAAGTCTTTTTTGGTTCCCAGGACTCTCCTCAGTATTGTAACTGCTTTTAGCCTAATTGTACAGAAAATATACTGGATAACGACATATAAAAAATTAATCGATAACAAGAACGACAAGTAAAATCAAATGCTTTCTTATATTTTTTTTTAATTAGAAAACGTTCGTAAAGTAAAAAAAAAAATCGGTTAGATGTGTTCTTGGGAAAAAAATCCATTCGTTCAGACAATAAAAAAAAACAACAACTTTATATATAGATATTCAACTCTGCCTCGTTCGTGTAGATTGGTTTCCCTAGGAACACAATTTATAACCAAGAAAAATTGTATTCCTGAAAATTAGCTTGTCTAGACAGGGTGACAAAGGAAATAATTTATCTCGTGTTTTCACAGCACGTAAATCAGTTTTATAACTTTATCTTGTTTTTCAGTAATGAGATACTACGAGTGAAGACTTGTTCAAATGAATCAATGTATAATAGTAAGAATACTTCATCGCTGAAATTCAACCAGGAAGAAGGAAAGAGGTACGAGAAGAGATTAAACTACCCGGATGAAAACAGCAAAGATGAGGAAACTAATTCAAATGAATCAATATATAATAGTAAGAATACTTCATCGCTGAAATTCAACCAGGAAGAAGGAAAGAGATACTAGAGATTAAACTACCCGGATGAAAACAACAAAGACGAGGAAACTAATTTAAATGAATCCATGTATGAATTTACCGAACGCCTTCAACCATGGGAAAGGTGTGACAATATATCGAAATTTAAGAGGAGTAAAGCTGGTTTAAATTCAGAGTTTTCCTTCTCCTATTCAGGTTGCGTAGCCAAGGCTAAAGAATACAGTATGCTCTACTATTTATTCCTTTCCCAGTGGGTTAGGGCTGTAGAATACACCGAGTACTCCTCTGCAGAGGGGTAAGATCCTCGCAATGAGTGTCCCGTTGCCCAGTCGGCTTAGGCTGTAGAATACACTGACTGCATCTCTGCAGAGAGGTAAGACCCCCACTAATGAGTGTCCTGATATGACACTAAACAGTCTGATGGTGTGGTCACAGTAATGCTGGGGCTTTAGGGAATACGAAGCACCCCCATCATTGCCATTGCTCCCAGGTCCACTTTGGCCCGGCGTGGTAGCACCTGATAGGGCCATATCTATGGGTTAAATAGAACTAACGGCATACTTATGCTAAACTGAATTGTTGGATTAGACTGAATAGCTTGAAATAGAAATGTTTTTGACACTTAAACCGTACTTACATTTAAACTGCGTGCTTATGCTAAACTGAATTATTTGAACTAGAACTGTTTTTTGACATTGAAACTGTATTTACACTCGACTGAACTGTTTAACATAGAACTGTTTTGACATGTAACTGTGTGTAAACAAAATCTGCACTTATACTAAACTGAATTGAAGTTAGTTCTATTTAACCCATAGATAGGGTCCTATCAGGTGCTACCACGCCGGGCCAGAGTGGATCCGGGAGAAATTGCAATGAAGGGGTGCTCCGTATTCCCCAAAGCCCCAGCATTACCGGGACCTCACCATCAGACTGTTTAGTGTCATTATCAGGACACTCGTAGGGGTAATCTTACTCCTCTGCAGAGGTGCAGTCAGTGAATTCTACAGCCCCAGCAGACCGGGAAACTGACCGTGAGTGGTAGTACCTGTTAGGTACTTATATATTGGTCAGATAGATCTTTTTAAAAATGAATCGTATTCGACAGGAATACTTCATGATATATGAGAGTGGGCAAACCTGGGAAATCATTTTTAAAGTTTGACTGTTAAAAATGATTTCCCAAGTTGAATCATTTCTATGCCCAGATAAATAGGGTACATCTGATGAAGGCCGGAGGATACAGCAGCCGAAACGTTGTGAAAAAAGCAATGAATACGAAGACAATAGTCCGAAAACTCTTACTGATAAAAATCATCAAGCTTCGTCTCAGAAATTTCGACAACTAATTGGTACGAAGAGTTTGACAAAAACCTCTTAAAACTTAAAGCGAAAAGGATGTTTGAGCTAAGATAAAAGACCTTCTATCTAGATTTGGACATATCTTTCATATGCAGATATTCCAACATCAACATCATCATAATCGGCTGTATGATCATTTGTACTCATTCAGTTTTACAACCCCTGTATCGTCTAATATTCACTGGAGACCATGACGCTGGACTCTGCCCAGTATTCAAGTTGATTTTAGTAATGCTATCATTTCGATGGTTTTAAGTCAAGGTTCTGGAAAATAATTAAAGCATGTTTGTGCTAATTATCTCTGCAGCCAACAAGAATTCTCATGAAGGCGAGATCAAGAATCCCAAATACCATTTGAAAATAAAATATGCAACAGATATAGCCGAAAATGGTTTCTTAGAAACTGCGCTTATTGCTTTGATTATTGATTCGAATCCAAACAAAGATTTGACTTGAAGTTATTTAGGGAGCCTTCGGGTCACCATCGACTAAGGTCAACAACAACTTGCTTATTTTACAGTTAGAGAGCTGGAGCACGAATCGTGATTCAGACGGTGCCATCACAAAAAATTCTTGATCTCCTCGGCATTCAATTTTTGCCTCGCTTCAAGTGCCAAGCTGCTAGTGACTCAATTCAAAGCCTCCTGGAACCAGCGGATTCTGAGGGGCAAAGAGAAAAGAATGTACGAGGTGCATACGATAAGTTTCCAGACTTTTTTCGTATCGACACTTTTATTGATAGTACATACATGAAACTGTAGTCCCCTTCGAAGGAATCTCCTCCAGATGCATTCCAATTGCTGCTGTAGCTGTTCATTTGAACGTGAAATCATAAACATCGGTCAGTCATCTCATAAGATGTATAGCAAAAACATACAGAATTTTCAAGAGTCTACGACAATTTTAAATGCCTGAACAAAAAAAGGCTGGAAACTTATCGTATGAACGTTTTCTCTATTGGAGAATTGTAAAGATGAGTTTTTGGGAATGTCTAATTTTTTGTGATACGTTGACCGCAATATATTTAGAGGGACTGGGGAAATAGAGGGGTTCATGTCTTTCACAAGGGCATTGGCCTGAATATGAACGCAATAGCGCGACTGGAGTTTGAACCCGCTTTCTACGATGTCACAGAGCAACGCGATAACCACTACGCCTCAGTGATTCTTTCCTCAGCATCAAAATATCAATGTCTATATTCATTTTACCATCATTACCATCTTCAGTATATTATTACTACACATCTTATGAGATGACTGACCAATTTCAGCTTCAAATGAACAGCTACAGTAGGAATTGGAATACACCCTACTAAAGCCTGATTGTCACAGCTGGTAAATTTCAAAAATGCAGTCTGGACGTGAGGACACTTTAGAAGAACGATATGCAATAAAATTGTGTTTTAATGCACCAGTCTACAACTCCTACCTTGTCATAGACTATTTGACCAAGATGGACATCAGAACAGTTCCTCAGCCTCCCTATGATCCAGACCTTGCTCCCTGTGACTTTTGGTTATTTCCTAAGCTCCGAGGCTGTCGTTATGAGACAAATGAGGAGATGAAAGAGGCTATGACGAAAGTCATTGACACGCTCACACAAGAGGCCTTCCAACGTTTTTAGTTAGTGAGCCAAAAAGTATAGATGTTGAGAAGGAGCACTCCACATGAGTCTTTGTAACTCGAGCCTCACCATGAAATGCAGTTTAGTATCATAATCAGAAGACTCTTTTGCATGAAGAATGGGGGATCTTACCCTAATGCAAGGGATAGAATGTGTCCAGTCTGGGCTCCGTCGAAAGTTCTGAGGTTGAGATACAATTTAGAAAATTAAAACCAGTATTTTCTGAACGAGCCATTTATTTTCAGAAATACTTTTTCATTGTCAAGTTCTTTTAATTTCGGATTTTAAGTTTTATTAATAGAATTCGACATTTAAAACTCTTCTCAGGTTTTCACACACACACACACACACACACACACACACACACACACACACACACACACATATATATATATATATATATAATTTTTATTAATCTTTCCGTCTTGAAATGCTTCTTTTTTTTACCTGATTTTATCTTATTCTTTTTATTTTTCCTGTTTTTATCTTAAGCAAAGAATAATCATCAGCAGTTATGCAAGATCTTCAATTTGATAAATTCGAATTCTTTCTTTCTTAGTATTTAGAAAAATAATTCAATTTTGATTCTACCATATTAGCTGATAATAGCTAAATTGTCGAATTAATTTAGACTCAATATCAGGAAATATTTGAGGAATCATTTTTGGTAAGTCTATTACCAGAAAAGAATTTTCAATTTCGATTTCTTTCTTTCCTGAAGCAATAAACTAGCTTTCAATATTCTTGCAGAGGGAAGGGAAAAAATTGAAACTTTTTAAATGTATGAAGTAGAAAATTACACCATTTTACTACAACTATTATTATTATTATCATTATTATTATTATTATTATTATTATTATTATTATTATTATTGTTGTTATTATTATTATTATTGTCATAGAAGGTAAATTACCCCGGACCATTTTAGAACCGATTTGAATGTTCAACTAAAGGAATTTCTGAAATTGTTGAAGAATTGTATAACATGAAGTCTTTTTCATTTTTATTATTGTTTTTGTTTGGTGGGGGGGAAATTAAAACTTTTTGAATATCTTTGAATGAAATAGAGATTTTTGGAAACTTCGTAAGTTTATTGGACTGAAGCAGATATGTCTCACAGAAATCTTACAACTATAAATTGTTTTAAAAAATCTATCTATCAATCTCTCTCTCTCTCTCTCTCTCTCTCTCTCTCTCTCTCTCTCTCTCTCTCTCGATACACACACACACACACACACACACACATATATATATACATATATATATATATGTGACTCCGAACAAAAAAAATTGGAAAAAGTTTCTTCCGTTATTTTCAATCTATGAAAATGAACGAAGCACAAACCTGAGACTATAACTGAGTATTTTCAGGGTGTTGGTTTATCTTTTGAGTTAAACATTGACTGATCTTAATGGCATATCAACCCGCTTTGGAGTAATAAGAGGTTAGGAAATTGCATTAATTATACATTTTTTGCTTGGTTGTTTTTTTAAGAAATTCTTTTCCCTTTTGCCTACGAATCGAATCCCATCAAATACGAATGATTTTAAACAAATCTATATGAGCTATGAATGTGAATCCAACAGATACTATCACTCCGATTAGAGTGGAACTGGGAGTAATAGCAAGAAAGATGTCATGCATACTCAAAAGATCTCCAGAACTGGAACATCAGTATCAAGTATAATTTAGTGCCATATAAATACTCCCTTTTTTTACAGGGATAGGGTATATAGTCAGTGTACTCTCTGTCTCACTGACCTGACTGAAAGAAGAATTCACAAAAAAATCACTGAACTGTTATCGAAAGGTTATCGATCATATGGAAGTCAGACTTATCCGATATATCAATTCTACTATATGGAAGCACTACGTGGACCCTGACTAAGCGTACAGAGAAAAA
This sequence comes from Sepioteuthis lessoniana, assembly GCA_963585895.1. Classification (NCBI taxonomy): domain Eukaryota; kingdom Metazoa; phylum Mollusca; class Cephalopoda; order Myopsida; family Loliginidae; genus Sepioteuthis; species Sepioteuthis lessoniana. The sequence goes on from OY757933.1 coordinate 5,670,900, forward strand.
GCTAGACGAGAAAAAGCCAGACTGAAAGCATCGTCTTATGAATCAACAGCTGTACGGCCACCAACCTCCCATCTCTAAAACCATCCACATAAGACCACGGAGAAGTTAGATTGAACTCATAGGCGACGTTCACAACTGTAACCCTTTACACGACCAATAAAAACTTATATACAACAACTCTGTTCGGACACAGGATGTAGTCTAGAAGACCTGCCGGATGCGATGGATGTTAGGGACGAATAGTGTGAGAGAGTCTGGTAAATCAGCGTTAACAGCATGACATGATGATGATGAGGATGATGACAGTAAATAATTTCCCATTAATTTCTACAGAAAATAATTTCCTACCGATTTCTACAGGGTGGAACGATAAAATTATCGCCCAAGACGACATGATTCCATTTTCGTTTAATGAAAACCGGTTTTCTTTTTTGGTTGCAGACCATCTACTAGTTGGTCAGTTGTGTACAAATCCCAAGAGCGATAGGAGCCTTGTATCGTGTCTGAAAGTGACACAATGTTCAACGAGCGAGATCGGAGATGCGCCGCTGTACAAGTCATGCACTCTACCGATCCAAGTTATGACAACAGGACCATTGCCAGCCCCCTCAAAATGCAAATCTGGATTGCCACGAATAACAGAGTATCCGGCTACGGTTATGGTCTTTGGTGTGGTTTCAAGTGAGGGCCACATCATGCCACCTCACATCTTCGAAGTCGGCTTGAAAGTTAACACCAAAGTGTACCTGGATGTGCTGAAGAGTGTGGTGATCCCCTGGTGCAATCAGGTGACCAGTGGCAGACCCTGGGTGTGGCAGCAGGACACGGCGCCGGCCCACAAGTCCAAAGAGACCCAGGCTTGGCTTCAGAAGGAGTGCTATGACTTTATACCCTTCTCTCACTGCCTCCTCCTCCCCCGACCTGAACTAACTGGACTACTTCGTTTGGTCATACGTCGAGAACATCGCCAACATGACCTCCCACAACACCAAAGCCAGCCTGATCGCCGCCATCCGGTGAGTATTCGCCGAGCTCCCGCCGGCGCTTGTGGAAGAGGCATGCTCCCAGTTCCGGATCCGTATCGAGGTGGTGATTGAGGCTGAAGGCGGCTATATTGAATAGATGTCAGCTCTACTACATAAGTTACCTGAATTGGTTTTTTCAATAAAAGTTCTAAAATAAAGCTGTTGTGTTGTTTTCTTTAGGAAGACAATTTTATCGTTCCACCCTGTATAATAGAATAATTTTCAATGTATCTCTAGAGTAAAACAATTTCTAATGAGTTTCAGTATGTACTTTAAGCATTTTCTGAGCTGCTATTTAAAAATTATTTGACCGAATGATATTCTTTTGATATATTTGTTTAATAAATCCTCCTTGTGATATCACTGTCAAAATAAACATTTTTCTTGAAATATAATCAAGATAAAAAAGATGCAGCAATTAAACCAAGTATTAATATAAGTCTGTTGAAGTTGGATAGAAATTTAATTAAACGATATACTGATAAGGTTCTCATTTGAATTACTAATTAATATGGTTATTTCTTTTAGTGGGAACTCTTTAATAAAAGAGATAGAAAATACATATGTATTGTTGTCGATTGATGAATTACTTTTTGTCTGCGAAATTGCCTTTAACGAAGCAATTAATTGAAAGAGTAAATTTTTTTAAAAAGATATATTGCTATTAATCTTTAATTAAAAAATAGTCTTTTCATAATAAAAGAAAAAAAAAATGTTTTCGAAATTGGATTTCAATCGAGATGATTAAAGAAAACCAGACGACGATTTATGTTGATGAAATAAGTCCAAAGGTTTTTTTTCCTGCATTTTTTTTCTTAAGTGATAAAAAATAAATTTAAGAGAAGTATCTGTTACAAGACTCATTACAATGTCTGTAATTCTGTCTGTAATCATTCCTGACCACTGATAATCCCTTTTCATCCATATTTTCATTTCTTTTCTAAAGCAAAATCATTAAACATATCCTTACCCATGGTGACACCTTTAGGGTAATGCTTAGGGTTAAAGTAAAAAAATTTGGGGAGATGAGTTCAAATGCTGGATGAGACTGTTTTTATTTCACTTTGTGCTTATGCCCTTCAGAAAAGCATGAGTCCATCTTTTCCTACTCCAGCTATGGGTAAATAATAAGGCAGACTGGGTTCTTTAGTCTTGGTATGGCAACCAGTATAAGAGAAGGAAAAACTCTGTATTCAAATGGACTTTTAAAAAAGTGACCTTGTGTCACTTCCTGCAAACGATGGAGGGGTTGGGTTACTGCACATGACTCACCCTAGACTGTTGTTTCGAAAGGTTGACCTAATTCCTGAATACTGAGGAGCGATCAAAAAGTATTGAGACTAGAGCTTTACATAATAAAATTCAAAATAAACCCATGTAAAGATGAGGAACTTATATAATAAAAACCTAAAACGGGAAGTGCCGGTGGTGTAATGGTTATCGTCGTAGGAGCTGGACACGGCGACACGAGTTCAAATCCTGGACGAGACTGATTGCATTTCACATAGCATTAATACTCTTGGGAAAGATATAAATCCAATTATTCTCCCTCCAGCTATCGATAAATAGTAGGGCAGACTAGGTTCATCAGCCTTGGTGAAGCAACTAGTCTAGGAGAAGGAAAACTCTGAATTCAAACCTGTTAAACTCCGCTTAAAAATTGACCTTGTGTCATATCCTGCCCGAGTGGAAGGGTTGATAATTTGTATATTATAAAAACGTAATCTAAGAGAAATGTGCTCAATTAAAAAAAAAATGCTCGATTTTAGGTTTTAAATTACAACGACCAACATACGAAACGTTAACAAGATTATCCGAATGCTAGTCGCTATATAAAATTCAATTCTACCTAAATTACAAAGCAGACTTTATCTCTGTATTGCCCAAGAAATCTAGTAGTAACTGTCAGGCTTGGCGAAGGATTAGAAAAACGTATAAAAATCATCATCATCATCAAGACGTGCCGCCAGCACGGATATCCTTGACCATCTCTCGCCACTTTTCCCTATCGTTCATCACCTCCGGCAGGTCTTCTGGGTTACATCCTGTGTCCTCACATAGCTGCTGTATGTAAGTTCGGGCTGGTCGTCCTGCTTTTGCTTGGCCATATGTGGGTGTCCATAGTAGTACGTCCCTTACGAGCTCGTCTTTGCTTCTCCAGCAGTGTCCGGCGTGTCTGGCTCGTCTGACCTGTATAGTTTTCGTGATGGGAGGTAGGTGGCCGTACAGTTGGCGTCTCGTGAGGTGTTGTCGCCAGGACTTGTTCAGTATTGCTCTCAACATTCCTTTGTAGTTGCCGTCAATTTTCTTCTCCAGCCGTTTGGTTAGCGTCCATGTAGTGCATCCATATAGCAGTATCGATACAACTGCTGCCTGGAAGAAACTGCGCTTCATTTCATCGGTCAGGTCTGATTTCCATATTATTGAGAGCCTATCTATAGCCATCCATGCTTTCGTCAGCCGTGTGTCGATGTCGTTTTCTGTTGATGAGACGCTACTTCCTAGGTAGGTGAATTTGTCCACTAGCCTCAGAGAGGCTCCGTCTAGAGAGGTAATGTTGCCCGTTTGGTTGTAACACATATATTCAGTTTTGTGCGCATTGACATGGAGGCCAATGCCTGCTGCAGCTCGTTCCAAGCTATGCAGTAGTGTCTCTGCTTGATCGTATAAAAATAAAGGAGATAAAAAAGGGGCAATCGGAATTCTAACTTAAGTTTTTTATTTCAAGAGAAATAAACTTTACAAAATCTGGCTTTGCATATTTTCCCCAATGCTTATCAAAAACATTGAATTTAAGGTAACAAAAATAACATACATTTAAGTAATGACAATATTAGAACAAAAAAAAAAAGAGGGTATAAAGAAATAAAACGACTGACTTGCACGAAGCAATATCGTCAACCATCTACAGTTAGTTCAACTTGTGTTAATGAAAAATACCATTCTTTGGTATTTTAAGCCAAAATTCTTTATGAAGCCAACTTTTAAGGTTTCTTCTTTTTCTTGGCGTTTCCTTCTTTTGTAGAATCAACCTGGATAGCCGTGTTGTTCTAGTTTTCTGTACAGACTTGCTAAAAACGAAGTTTACTATTTCTTTAAGTGAACTTCAGCTAGACCACCACTTCCTCCCCCTAGAGATGAATATCTTTGTTTCAACTCAAATTTTCTTCTTGGGTCTACGGAGCCATTTACCGAATCAACTGACCCGGCCAACAGCTTCTCTTGTCAGCAAAAAAGTCCAATGATTCCGCCTCCAGACCTTAGCCTCAGCTTTATTTTAAAGGAGACAGCATACCAAAACCACAATTGATCTGCAGTAGGCTTATTATTTCAACTAGTAACAATAAAAACCCGGTGAGTAAAAGAGGTTTAGCCTAAATGACTAATAGGCCGATTTGCTCAAGCCACCTTGGTCAAGAAAAATTGTCTAAAGTCGAAGGCGAATAGCCAAGTGCTCACAAAGCAAAAAGAGCGAAGCAGGCAGTGCCTTCTGATCGCAATGAAAAAAAAAAGAGAGAGAGAGAGAGAGATAGAGAGAGAGAGAGAGAGAGAGATAGAGATAGAGAGAGAGAGAGAGAGATAGAGATAGATAGATAGAGATAGAGAGAGAGAGATCCCTAGTGAGTCTCAGTCGAACAACCGCAGAGGCGGGGAATAACGACACAAATTCAAAAAAGCCAATCATATTCGAGCAAACATTATCAAATTGGAATACAAGTTATTATTCCGAGAGCAAAGATATGCCATTAAACAAAGAAACCAAACAAAATCATTATAGAAAACCCAGCCCAAGAACCTGAATAGAAATTAGAGAGGATAGAATTTAAAAGAGACTACAATTTAATAACATCTCTGTGAAAAAAACTAAAAAAAAAAATTATCGTCATTCCCCAAAAGAAAATCCACAAACACAGGCTCAACACAGCAGTTAAGAACTCCCCTGACTATTCAACCATCACTGTTTACAAATTCTAAGAATCAAGAAGAGTCAAAAGTTTTACATGCTAATTTATTATATATTGACCCTCGACCGAACCGTCAATCAAGTGTAAATAAGCGGAAGGACAGCGGAAGCAGGTGGACGTTAAACAATAATATAACCAGGTGCACAGATGGTTCGAGTCAGTTGGAGAAGTGAGAGCCAGCGGCAGACAGAGGGCTTTGGGCCCTCAGTGATCCACGGTTGAGCAACCCCCAGCCAAGATGAGGCGAAAGAAGTGCTGCTATGGTCAGAAGAACTTGGGTCAATGTAGCAGTCAGTCCCTATCTCCAGCTCATCTCTCACACATAACAAACATCACCCTTTCGAGAATAAAGTGTGAGAGATATATTTTTAAAAAGAAGTGTGTTCGTTCGTTTGTTGAAGTCGTCATTATGTTTGATCATGTTTCCGATTGTATACGTGTATATTTGTATATGTATATACGTAATATAGTTGTAGTATAGTATACAACAAATTTGCGGTGGGTATATCACATGACCAAAGCAGTTCAAGCTGTGGTAGGTGCCCACTGTAGTTGGTAGTATCGTAGTAAGTGGTGAGTTAACACGTCATGCATTACTTCGCTCTGAGTGTGATTCGAAACCCACACAGATGAATGTGCAACATAATATCATCATCATCATGTCGTGCCGCTTGCACTCATATCCCTGACCCTCTCTCGCCACTTCTCTCTATCATTCATCGCTTCTGGTAGGTCTTCAGGGCTACATCCTGTATCCTCACATAGCTGCTGTATGTATGTTCGTGCTGGTCGTCCTGCTTTTGCTTGGCCATATGTGGGGGTCCATTGGAGTACATCACTGATGAGTTCGTCCTTGCCTCTCCAGCAGTGTCCTGCGTAATTCGGCAAATTATACTTTACGAGTTGGAAATAAACCATACCACGGCGGCAACTCAAGCCTTACGAGTTCAAAGTGGACCAAAATGCAGCAGCCACTTAAGTTTTACGAGTTCGAACTGATCCATAACGTGTCAGAAGCCTCCAAAAACATTTAATTGTTTAAAAGATAAAGGGGCAGTTGATCACAATACAATAATCAAATGGTTGAAGTAATTTTGCTCAGGTTGCAAGAACCTCACTACTAGACCAGTTAGACCGAAACTTATAGATTCCAAGGCCGTACTCGATGCTACAGAGGTAGATTCGGTGATTAGCGCTCTCACAGTCTAGTGTTATTCATCATCCTCTCGTCCTGCTCAAAAACACCCGGATCTGTTGAAATGTACCTCACGTTGCCAAAATACTACAAAATTGATAATTCACCCGAGTAAATACGAATGGTGACTTGAAACCAGATTATGGGGGTGTCCTCGTGGTGTAATGGTTAAAGCGATGGACTGCGGAATCGTAATAAGCGAGTTTGTACTCCAGTCGCGATATTACGTTCACTTTCGGGCAAATACCCCTGGGAAAGGTATGAACCTTCTTATTCTCCCAGTTTTGGGTTAAATAGTACCACTCCTGTTCTAGAGGAATGGCTTTGGCATTAAATAACCAACAAAGGTTAATATGCCATTAAACAAAGAAACCAAAAAAAAAAAAAACAAAAAAACAACCAGATTATGACTTACTTTACCTTTGAATAACCCTGCAGGTGTTGAAATGCCCTAGAGTCATCCAAACTACATCTAAAACATCTTTGTTGATTAAAAGAAAAAGAAACGAAAAGAAACCATTTTTGATCAACTCCAATAAAACAGATTTTCATCTCTTTTGACAAGAATGCCAATTTCCCGGAGTTTTAAAAAATGAATGAATAAAAAATAACAAACAAAAAAATTCAATTTAACGATGTTTTTTTTACTTATCCTGAAAAAAGTATTTACTAAGTAAATTTGTTTTTATTTCTGTTTGTTTTTTTTAATTTTTCATTTCTAAGTAAATAAAAGTTAACCAGAAAATCAAGTTTAATTTGTGCCATGGTATGTTGCAATCATAAACTAAAACACGGGAATCAAATTAGAGGTTTAAAAATTCAACTTTAATGGATTCAGTTTACCTGAAGATGAATGTTTTAGAATATATTTTCTATTCTAACGTTTTCACCGTCAATAATACAAGTGAAGTAACGATACCTTTTGAAAATCATAATGGAAAAAGAAAGAAAACAAGATGATGCCAATAAAATAGTGATGCCTTTTTCGGAGCCTGACAAAAGAAAAAAAAAAGAAAAAGAAAAGAAAAGAAAAGGATGAAAACCAAGAAATAATTATACATTCCAAAAAAAAAAAAAAACTTATCAGGGGAAGAAAAGAAAGAAAAAAAAACTCCGATGAAAATAATGAAAGCTTTCGAAAATTGTCTTTATTGGGAATCCTTTTGAGATGAGGCTTCTTAATCTGAGAATTATTTTTTTTTATTGCGGACTTGTGTCCTCATCTTGTTAGTTTTTTTTTTCTCACTACGTTTCAGCCAAATTTTTTAAAAAAGAATTAATCCTCTTTATACATATATATTAAATATATATGATTAGGTTTGGTTGGTTTTTATGGCATATCAACCATTGTAAGTGATTTAATGCCAAATCCTCTTTATACATATTTATTAAATATATATGATTTGGTTTGGTTGGGTTTCATGGCATATCAACCATTGTGGGTTATTCAATGCCAAATCCTCTTTATACATATTTATTAAATATATATGATTTGGTTTCGTTTAGTTTTATGGTATATCAACCATTGTAGGTTATTTAATGCCAAATCGTCTTTAAACATATATATCAAATATATAGAATTTGGTTTGGTTGGGTTTTAAGCATATCAACCATTGTAGGTTATTTAATGCCAAATCCTCTTCATACATATATATATTAAATATAAGATTTCTGAATACATTTTGAAGATAACATGTTTACACACAATTAGTCATTGGTTTAAATACAGTTACTTTGTTAACACACAGTTGAATATAAAAACAGTTCTATTTCGAAGCATTCAGTTTATCATAAGTACACAGTTTTTTGTTTATACACAGTTACGCGATCAATCAGTTTTATTCCAAACAATTTAGTTTAGCATTTCAACAAAGTTAAATTGTTCCAAGTATTGCTATGTATCACTTACAGTTCAGTTAACACCCTGTTAAATGATCAAACAGCTAGACGGCAATTACACAAGAATGCTGCGAGCAATCTTGAGCAAGTCCTGGCGGCAACACCCCACAAGACACCAACTGTTCGGCCACCTGCCTCCTATCACGAAAACTATTCAAGTTAGACGAACCAGACATGCAGGACACTGCTGAAGAAGCAGGGACGAACTCATAAGAGATGTACTCTTATGGACCCCCACACATGGCCGTGCAAAAGCAGGACGACCAGCACGAACATACATTCAGCAGCTATGTGAGGATACGGGATGTTGTCCTGAAGACCTGCCTAGGGCGATGAACGATAGGGAGGAGTGGCGAGAGAGGGTCAGGGATATCCGTGCTACTAGCGCGACATGATGATGATGATGATGATGAAGTATGGCATAAGTACGCAGTTTTTTGTTTGCACACAGTTAATTGTAAAAGCAGTTAATTTCAAACAATTCTGTTTAGTGTAATTAAACAGTTTAGTTGTATTCTACCCGTTGATTGGACCCTATAAGTTGCTACTAGTCTGGGCCAGTATTGACTATGGAGCGATGTGTAATTTCCTTTTTAAATGAGTCAGAACTAATTTGTTTGCACACTAGTATTGCTATTGTTTCTACACAGTGAAATGTTTGGAATTATTGCTATCTCACACAAAAGAATTTTATTTAATATTAATCACTTGTTTTCACACAGCGAAGTGGTTACAAGCATTGCTATTTAACACTAATCCTTCTATTTAACATCACCCATGAGTTCGTACCCAGTTAAATGGTTTCACTTATTGTAATGTATCACTAACAATTCAATTAAACATCACTCATTTGTTTACAAACAGTTTAGAGGTGAAATAGTTCTATTTGACCCATAGATAGGACCCTATCAGATGTTACCACTCCAGAGTGGACCTGGGAGCGATGGTAATGAAGGGGCTCTCTGCATTCCTCAAAGTTCCGGCATTACTGACGCCTCACCATCAGATTATTTAGTATCATATCCAGGACACTCGTTGAGGGAGTCTTACTTCTCTGCAGAAATGCAGTGGGTATATTCTATAGCCCCAGCCGACTGGGCCAAAGCATAATGGCAGGAAAAAGAGAAAGATAATAATAATAATAATAATAATAATAATAATAATAGTGCTTTTGGCACAATAACTAAAAGATTATCAAAAGGCCTGGAGGACTTGAAAGTTGGCGGACAAGTAGAGACTATCCAAATGACAGCATTACTGAGAACGGTCAGAATACTGAGAAGAGTTCTGGAAACCTGGGGAGACTTGCTGTCTCTCAAACTCCAGTGAAAAACCATCAGTTAATACTGATGTTAAAAAATCTAAAGTAGTAAAAAAAAATAATAATAATCAACAAAAAAGAGAATTTTCAAAATTGTCGACTTTGCTGTCCCGGCTAATCACAAAATAAAACTGAAAGAATGTGAAAAGAAGGATAAGTACCTCAACCTTGCTAGGGAATTGAAAAAAAACATGGAACATGAAAGTGACAATTATGATAGGTGCTTTTGGTACAGTAACTAAAGGATTATTAAAGGGACTAGAAGACTTGGAAGTTGGCGGTCAAGTGAAGACCATCCAAACTACTGCATTATTGAGAACGGCCAGAATACTGAGAAGAGTCCTGGAGACTTGAGGAGATTTGCTATCACTCAAACTCTCGTGAAAGATCATCAGCTTTAGCAGATAAAGAGATACTCCACATTCCCCAAAACTCCCGCATTGCTGGAGCTTAACTATCAGATTGTTTAGGGTCATATCTTGGACACTCTTTGTTGCGGGGGGGGGTCTTATTCTACAACCCCAGCCGACTGCGCTGACTTCATCAATTATCATCAATTATCGAAATAAAATATCTCATGTCAGCTGTCTGTTTTGATTTTTTTTTTGTTTTGTTTTTTGTTTTTGTTTTTTTTTATTTGCTTTGTTTTGTTTTGTTTTATTTATTTGTTTTTGTGCTATAATGTACAGTTCCTATAAGACAAATCTATCGGAGATTCTTATTCTAAGAGAAGGCAACCAATTCTTCTCGGAGATTTATTTGAATTATTTGTCTATTCAGAAAGAAAGAATGATCAATAAAATAGTAATATACAGTGTTTTAGAATGGTAGAATTCGTGGCTTTCTCATAATTATTTATGGATGAAAAAGATTTGCCAATGGCTCAATCCTTCAACTGCAACCTATCCACTGAGGCATAAAATTCAGAAAGGAAAAACCACTCCTAATCCAAAAGACCCGAAGAGAAAAGTCCAATTACGAAACAAATGGAAAAATAATGTGCTTCTCGAGAATAAGAAATTATATATATATATATATATAAGTAAAATAGAGAAGAGAATACATAGTACTAATGTCTTGATCACTGAATCAATTAAGAACACAGAATAATGACCACGGCTGTTTTTATTTTCTCGTTTATGTGTGTTTATGTGTGTGTGTGTGTGTGTGTGTGTGTGTGTGTGTGTGTGTGTGTGTGTGTGTGTGTGTTTTACGCGTTAGGTGTGTCGATTCTTCGTCTGCTTTGCCGGTGGGTGCTCAGACAGGGGAGTGTACCAATGACGTGGATCAGAGAAGCTTCTTACTAATGTTTAATTTAGCGGTCCATAAATATGTTTTCACACGAGGAAGAGTGTGCATACATTTTACACCCGATTTCCCGCTTCCGAAGATAACTAGACAAAAAAAAAAAAAAGATTAAAAAAATAAAATCAAGTAATAAACACCAGAATAGATTTTTCATGGCACAAGAGTTAACACGCTTAAATTCCAGATTCTTCCACTGGTGCAGACTGTTCAATCTTAACTCTGTGTCCCACAGCAGTATTACTGTGTCAAAACAAAGCTAAGCAGACTAGATACCTGTACTAGGTACCTACCTCTGTAAAATAATTCATGTCTTGGGCATGAAACCAAAGCGCTGAGGCTTCTACTCTTGATGCATGAAGGTGCCCGTGGTGTAATGGTTATTGTCGTAGGAAATGGACATGGCGACACAAGTTCAAATTCTGGACGAGACTGATTGCATTTCACATAGCACTAATACCCTTGGGAAAGGTATTAATCCAATTGTTCTCCCTCCTGCTATGAGTAAATAGTAGGACAGACTGGGTTCTTCAACCTTGGTGAGGCAACTAGTCTAGGAGAAGGAAAACTCTGAATTCAAACCTGTCAAACTCCGCCTAAAAATTGACCTTCCCGAGCGGAGGGGTTGGTAAATATAGGGATGCATGGAGTATCCCTCCATTACTGGACAAGGCTGTTCTTTTTTCAAAGCACTGATACTTTTAAAAAGGTAGGGATCCGACTATTCTTCCGTCAGTTATGGGTAAATAATAGAGCAGGCTGGGCTCTTTAAGCCTGGTATGTCAGCCAGTTTAGAAGAAACTCCACTTAAAAAAAAAATTACCTGATGTCGTATCATATTCGTGTGGAAGAGTTGTGCAAATCTATTTTGCCCTGATTTACGGTTCCACTTTGACCCAGTATGTTAGTAGCTGTTAGGGTCTTATTTAGAGGTCAGAGTTGATTGGAAATTAATTGTATTAGATAGGAATACTTGAAACCATATAACTGTTTGTAAACAAATGATTATTACTAAACAGAATTATATTAATGTTTGATTGGAATACTCTAACTGCATAGTCTACGGAAGGGTAAGCCTCCCCCGCACGATATGATATATATATATATATATATATATATGTGTGTGTGTGTGTGTGTATGTGTGTGTGTGTGGGTGTGTGTGTGTGTAAAATTATATATATATATATATATATATATATATATATAATATTATCGGTGTAGTTTTGTATAAAGACAAAGTAACAACGATGAAAAAAATTGACGCCCTAAAAATACATCTTGCCCGGTCGGCTGGGGTTGTAGAATTAACTGACGGCACCTCTGCAGAAGGGTAAGACCCCACAACGAGTGTCCTGGATATGACACTAAACAGTCTGACGGTGAGGTTTCAGCAGTGCTGGAGCTTTGGGGAATGCCGAGTACCCCTTCATTGCCATTGCTCCCAGGTCCACTCTGTCCCGGAGTGGTAGCACTTGATAGGGCCCTATTTATGGGTTAAATAGAACTAACAGCATACTTATGCTAAACTGAATTGTTTGAGTAAACTGAATAGCTTGAAATAGAAATGTTTTTGACAATTAAACCGTACTTACATTTAAACTGCGTGCTAATGCTTAACTGAATTATTTGAAATAGAACTGTTTTTCGACATTGAACTGTATTTACACATAACTGAATTATTACATATAACTGCTTGAATAGTTTGAAATAGAAATGTTTTTGACAATTAAACTGTGTACTTATGCTAAGCTGAATTGTTTTAAATAGAACAGATTATTTACATAAAAATGGATTTGGCGTTAAATAACCTACAAAGGTTGATATGCCATAAAACCAAACAAACCGAACCAAACACACACACACGTACACACACTCACACACACACGTACACACACACATACACACACACATGCATATATATATATATATATATATATATATATATTAAGAGAGAGAGAGAGAGAGAGAGATACGTCGATACGGTTTTTATTGCTTTTTGTTTCACCATGATACTCAAATCTTACATCAGTTCTGTTTGGTGCTTTTTTTTTCTATATATTTGTTTATTATAGACTTACAGAAAAAGGAGAGAAATTTTGCACGGATATACATGAAAATATCAGGAGCCTAACGAAAGTAGGTTCCATTTTTTCCTACCTTTCTTTGTTACATTTTGATTCCAGTCCTTTTTACCCGAGTGTTGAACAAAAAACCAACAGTAGAATGTACAATATTAATAGGAACAAGAATGCATGTTTTTGAATGATATTCCTTGTCATTGACTTTGATGAATTATTCATATTTACCCAACCCCTCCGCTCGGGCGGGATATGACACAAGGTCAATTTTTAAAGCGGAGTTTAACAGGTTTGAATTCAGCGTTTTCCTTCTCCTAGACTAGTTGCCTCACCAAGGCAGAAGAACCTAGTCTGCCCTACTATTTACCCATAGTTGGAGGGAGAATAATTGGATTCATACCTTTCCCAAGGGTATTAGTGCTATGTGAAATGCAATCAGTCCGGGATGACTTTGATGAAATATTGACTATTCCGTTTTGATTGAGAGAAAAATTGTCTTCCACTCGACAACGTCTGAAGAAGAATGAATTATTCAGAAAATAACATCAACAATTCTTATTGATTCTCTAAACACCTGATTAGATAGCAGAGATTTCGCTAAAACTTTTCTTTTTGCATACAGAGGTGGTGCTGTTTTATATTTGCTAACAAAAATTTAATGTAGTAGAGTTTGGTTATAAGTAATATCTAAGAATATCTGTTTTTATTGTATAATGTTCGACCAGAAATAATAAAATCCTAGTGGCTGTCGTTTGGAAGAAAAAAAAAATATATAAATGTTATCACCACTGGTTGGCGGCTGATGAGGGCAGGGTATCGCACGTTCTTTCACACGTTGTACGATGAAAATAATTTTTTTCTTAAAAAGTAAAATAATATATACATATATATATATATATATATTAGTTTTTTAATCTTTTTTTTAATCATCATCATGATCATCATGTCGTGCCGCTAGCACGGATATCCCTGACCCTGGATGCATGTTCGAGCTGGTCGTCCTGCTTTTGCCCGGCCATGTGTGGAAGTCCATTGGAGTACATCACTTATGAGCTACATGTCTTGTTCATCTAGCTTGAATAGTTTTCGTGATGGGAGGCAGGTAGCCGTATAGTTGGTGCCTTGTGGGGTGTTGCCGCCAGGACTTGTTCAATATTGCTCGTAGCATTCTTGTGTAATTGCCGCCTAGCTTCTCCAGTCGTTTAGTTTGCGTCCAAGAAGTGCATCCATACAGCAGTATCTATACGACCGCTGCCTGGAAGAAACTACGTTTCATTTTATCGGTCAGGTCTGATTTCCATATGATCGAGAGCCTATCGTTAGCTGTCCATGTCTTCGTTAGCCGCGTGTCGATGTCCTTTTCAGTTGATGAGACGCTGCTTCCTAGGTAGGTGAATTTATCTACTAGTTTCAGAGGGGTTCCGTCTTGTGTGGAGATGTCGCAACGTGCAATACCCTGCCCTCATCAAGCGCCAACCAGGGGTGATAACACACACACACACACACACACACGTATATATATATATTAAATGCTGGTATGTTTGGTTTTAAAGAATATATATAAATATATATATATATATATATATATATATATATATATATATATATGTTTGGAAGAAAATTAACTTTGTATTGAAAAACTGATAGGAATCAACTTATCTATCATGCCATTACCTTTACCTGTTAAAAAATGAGTAGAATTTACACAGTATGCATGAAATGTTGTTGATGTTGTTGTTACTTTTCAATATATATATATATATATATATATATATATATATATATATAAGAATACTTAGTCCAGTTAAACCGGAGTTGGGAGTAATTCCATCAGGACAAGAAATTATTCGTGAATGAATATTTAAATCTTCCTGGTAAAGAGCTCAATGTACCAATAATACAGAGCAATAATTTCTCTAAGAAAAAACAACGAAACCAATGACAAAGGATTATAAATTTATTTCCATCCTTTTTAGCATTTTTGAAATTTTCAAAAACACGAAAAAAAATTAACAGGACTTCATCAGATCTTTTAGATAAAAAAACTAGAGTAGACACATAAGAGTGGGAGGGGATAGAAGAGTGGGAGGGGATAGAAGAGGGGTGAAGAGTTATCTCTTCATTAAGCCCACTTCCGTTTTAAATTTAAATTTTCGGTTGGCAATGTAGTAAATTTATTTTAAAACAATTTTTTTAAAACTTAATTTTACATTTAGACTTAAATTACAGATATTTTTAATTGGATTTAAATTTTAAATAATAATCTCACGTAAAGATGCAGTAATAGATATATTAAAACAAAAACAAATATTTAATTTACTTAAATATTTTAAAATTTCAAAAATTTCAAAAATATTTAGAAGGCATTAATCAGTTACATTTTTTATGCGTAGTACATATGTATTATATGCTTTTTCACAATTTTCTTTCTAACAATTTCTTTTCTTTATTCTCAAAATTAACTCTAATTCTCAAAATAACTTTATGCTTTTTTAAAAAAAGCTTTATTTGTTTAATTATTTATAGTTTAAATTTGGCCCTATGTCTACACCTAGCTATTAGTTTATTTCTCTTATTTAATAATATTTTTGGCTCAGGAAAAAGCAAAATGTGGATCTTTTCTTCAAGACATAGATTGCACCTACTATCGAAAGATTTTGGGGTACTAGATCTTTTCAATATGGACCATTGAATGTCAGGGGTTAACCCTTTATTTTTTAATCCCCAATAATGTTTTGATAGAGCAGTTTAATTTTTTTGATGCTCATGGGAGAAGGAATATTTATGATTTCTGTACCTAATTTTAAAATTAGTAGATGAAACGCCAATATAATATTTCCTATCACTTATGTCCTCTTTTGGATAAATAATAGCTTGATATACTACGTTATCTAAATTACACAAACCATCCATTGGACAATCACTTCGAGATTTACAATTACATTCTATTTTTTTTACTATTAATATTATTATTATTTACTCGGTTATGAAATTTATTAATTAATTCATTATTATGACTATTTATTATTTGAGAAATATTTTTAGTGCAAGAATAACTTATTTTCAAGGTTTTCCTATTAAATATTTCATGTAATATATTATCTTGTTTAAAATGTTTATCTATCAGTCTCAAAAAATATTTACCTACATCTATATTGGCTAGTTTACAAAAAGGGGGGTTAAACCATATAATTTTCCTTTTTCTATTTTTATTTTTTTGATCGTAATTATTATTTTCTTTAGTAATTTCATTTGTTATATTTTCTTTTAAATACCTAAAATCCTCCTTAAAACCACTATTTTTAAGGGCATCTATATATCTTTTACTACTCTCTTTGAAAATCTTTTCATTTGCAGATAGCTTACCTATTCTTAAATTTACTGCTGTTGGGATTTGCTTGATTATATTTTTAGGGTGATTCGAATTAACATTAATGTACGTAGGGTTCTGATTGGTCTTTATGAAAGGTTTATAAGAATTATTTGATAGATCTAAAGTCACATCCAAGAAATTGACTATTTTAATATTAGATGAGATTTCTATCTTAAATCCCCAAAACTTAAAGGCCCTTATAATGCTCTTTTGTATGCTAGAGCTAAGAGGGCCATTACTATTTGGGATATATAATAACCCATCATCTTGGTACAGACCTAATTGTTGAGGACTAATGATCCTAGTAAGCATATTTAATATATATAAACCTACAAGGTCTGCTATTTGGGAGGAATCATACCCCCCCATTGGAACGTCAAAGTTATGTAATCCATTTTTTACCCAAGTTGAATCGTTATTTTTTTAAATAGTTTTCCTACAAGCTAATATTATTTCGTATTGTTCATTAGTTATATCTATATATTTACGGGCATAGTTAATATTAAAATATTTTTAGTTATGGAAGGATAGAAATCAATGATGTCAAATTGTATAAAAGTAGTTTTACTCTTATTTTTTATCCTTCTAAACCATTCAATGGTCTCATATGAATTCCCCCAAAGATTGCAATGGTCAGCCTTTTTTAACACTATTGACAATATTTTGAATAATAAACTTAGATATCCTACCTAACTCTGTTTTAGAGGGGTTAATCAGTCTGGTTGGCAATTTATTTTCAAAATTTGGTTTATGATCCTTAAATAGAATGTAAGCTTCTTTCTTTTTAAATTTTCCTAACCTATCTTCAATTTGTAATCTACTAGCAAAATTAGAAGTATCCTTATTTATTTGTTCAATAGTATTATTATAGTCTATTTTATAATTATTTGTAATTTGGCTCTTTAAAATTTCTTGATATTTAGAGGGTTTAATTTTATATATATTTTTTGATTTATCTGACCTCACCCATATATAATTAGATGTTTTTACTTCTTTTATATCTTTGCTTAATTTCATTTGAAAATTATTACGTACCTTCTTAAATTTAACCATTTTAATTAATTTAAATAAGTCCGTTTCAAACGAGTCTAGTAGTCTGTTATTTGGAGGAGTATTTGGGGATTTGAGGTTATAAACGTCTTTGTTGACATCATCAGTATTTTTACATGAATCCAGGTAGAAAAAGGCCTTCCACCGCAATCTTTTGACGAAATCCACAATTTTTTGAAATTTGTTGAAAATTTCAAAAATGCGTAACAGGATGGAAATAAATTTATAATCCTTTGTGATTGGTTTCGTTGTTTTTTTCTTAAAGATATATATATATATATATATATATATATATATATATAAGTACATTCATTTTTATATCTCTCTCTCTATATATATATGAATATGTGAGTGTGTGTGTGGTGTATATGAGTGTATATATATATATATATATATACACACACACACACATATATATATGTATATACCACACACACTCACGTATATAGTATGTATATATATATACACACACTCATATATACCCCACTCACACACGCACACACACATACATATATATACATATATATATGTATATATATATACACTTATATATACCACACACACACACACACACACACACACACACATATATATATATATATATATATATATATATATATATATGAATACATTCACACTATACACACACTGACATACACACGAACACACAGAGATATATATTTATAAACATGAATTCACACATTTTATACACACAGTCACACACACACACACTCATATATATTCGCCAATGGCCCGGGAGACCTGGGTTCAATCCCAGGTCGAGTCATACCAAAGACTTTAAAAATGGTACTTGATACCACCTTGCTTAACACTCAGCATTATAAGGTACGGTTCAAGGGTAAAGTGGAGCAATCCTGGGAATGGAGTAGCGCCCTCCCCTACACCTTGGTGTAGTAGCTATCGAAATGGGAGCCTTCGGGTCACCCTCGACTATGGTCGCTAACTTTACTTTACTATATATATATATATATATATGTAAATGAATACATTCATATTTTATACACACAAGAATACATGCACACATATATATATGTGTGTGTGTGCGTGTGTGTAGAGGTAGAATATATGAGTGTATTGATTTATATACATATATATATATGTGTCTGTGTGTGTGTATGTGTGTGGTGTGTATAATATATGTGGATTCATGTATGTATACATGTGAAAGTGTGTGCATTTTTGTAAAATATGAGTTTGATAATGTTTATATGTAAATATATGCGTATGTGTGTGTTCGTGCGCGTATATGTGTGTGTGTAAAATATGAGTGTATTTATGTTTAGCCGGTGCCTTCGTGGTGTAATGGTTAACGCACTCGACGGCGGAATCTTTGTAAGGAAGTTTGAACTCTAGTCGCGCTATTATGTTCACTTTCGGACAAATACCCTTAGGAAAGGCATGAACCACTTCATCCTCTCAGCTATGGGTTAAATAGTGACCCTACCGTTCTTCTAGAAGAATAGATTTTGCATTGAATAACCCAAGAGAATTGATATGCCATTAAACAACAAAACAAACAATGGTTAGTTGGTTGCTTGAATTTTATCGCATATCAACCTTTGAATGTTATTTAATGCCAAATCCATTTTTATACAAATAATCAGTTCTATTTCAAACAATTCAGTTTAGCATAAATACGCAGTTTAAATGTAAGTACCCAGTTTAATTGTCAAAAACATTTCGATTTCAAACTATTCAGTTTATTCAAACAGTTCTAATTCAGCTAATTCAGTTTATTGTAAGTATAGATTTTGTTTACACACAGTTAAAAGTGAAAACAGTTCTAGATTAAACAATTCAGTTTAGCATAAGTACACAAAATTGTCAGATTAGTCAAACAGTTCTAAGTCAAACAATTCAGTTTAGTATAAGTATGCAGTTTAGTTCTATTTGACCCATCGATAGGTCCCTATCAGATGCTGCTGTTCTGTTCCAGAGTGGACCAGAGAGTAATGGCAATGAAGGGGTGCTTTGCATTCCCCAAAGCCCCACCACCTCTGAAGCCTCACCAACAGATCATTAAATGTCATATCGTGGACACTCGTTGGTGGGTGTCTTACCCCTCTGCAGAAGTGCAGCCCCAGCTGATTGGGCAAAAAACTAACAAACAAATAATTATGTTTATATGTAAATATATGCTTATGCGTCTGTGGGTTTAAGATATGTGCGTATTAGCCTGAGGAGTTGGGTGTTGGCCAATGGTCCGGAGGGCCAGGGTTCAACCCCAGGTCGAGTAATACCAAAGATTCAAAAATGGTATTTGATGCCGCCTTGCTTAATACTCAGCATCATAAGGTAAGGATCAAGGGTAAGTGGAACAATTTAGGGAATGGAGTAGCACCCTCCACTACACCTCAGTGTAGTAGCTATTGAAAAAGGAGCCTTCAGGTCACCCTCGACTAAAGAGAGACAACTTTACTTTCCTTATATACATATATGTGTGCGTGCGTGTGTGTATAGTAATTTACAAAACTCTTTGCTTCGATGTGGCACAAGGTCGAATGAATGGGGCCCCCAATGAGACTCGAACTCACTCGTGTAGGTTTGCTAGTCAAGCTTGCTAACCGCTACACCACCAAAGGTGCCCTGCGTGCGTGTGTGTATGAGCGTGTCTTTGTTTTTGTGTAAATATTTATATATATATATATATATATATAAGTGTGTGTGTGTGTGTGTGTGTGCGCATGTGAAAAATATGAATGTTTTCATGTTTATATACGTGGTGTAATTGTTATCGTCGTAGGAAATGAACACGGCGACACGAGTTCAAATCCTGGACGAGACTGATTGCATTTCACATAGCACTAATACCCTTGGGAAAGGTATGAATCCAATTATTCTCCCTCCAGCTATGGGTAAATAGTAGGACAGACTAGGTTCTTCAGCATTGGTTAGGCAACTAGTCTAGGAGAAGGAAAACTCTGAATTCAAACCTGTTAAACTTCGCTTAAAAATTGACCTTGTGTCATATCCTGCCCGAGCGGAGGGGTTGGTAAATAGGATATACATTTTAAAATATATATCTAAGTAAATTTGGCGACCGTAGTCGAGGGTGACCCAAGGGCATCCTTTTCAATAGCTCCAACACCGAGCTGTTTGGGGAGGGCGTTACTCTTTTACCAGGATTGCCCAACTTTACCCTTCATGGGTCCCTTATATGCTAAGTGTTATGTAAGGACGTATCAAGTATCATTTTTTCAGTCTTTGATATAACTCAACCGGGGATAGAACCCCGGTCTCCCGGGGCATTGGCGAACACTCTGCTTACTTTCTGAAATAAAGGCGAAATATCATTGTTAAATCCGTTGTCAGTGTTTTTGGTTTATTAGCTTCTCCACTTATTTTTCTCATCTTGTAAGATTTACCAAAATCTACCATTCCTCTCTCTCTCTCTCTATATATATATATATATATGTAGATGCATATGAGACAGCATTTTATCTAGTAAACATTTGTCCTGCTTTGAATTGTTCTAGGGAACAATTCAAAGCAGGACAAATGAAATATTCAAAAGTCGAATGTTAATTTTTAATAATCTCAGTAAAGAGCTCAATGTAAATAAAATCCACAGACCAAATTATTTTCTCTTAAAAAATCAACAACAATCGGTCACATTAAGATAATAAATTTATTTCCATCCTGTTAAAAGCATTGATATAAATCGATGCTCTAAAAAATCTACAGAACTTCTTCAGATCAAACAAGAAAATGAATTAAAATAACTCTTTCACATTTACAACCAAACCTGAAAAAAAAAAAAAAAAAACAACAACTTATTCATCCTATATAAAAGTAACCCTTCCAATTCAAGTAGCAATAAGTACCAACTTAATTTTGGCATGTAAAGGAACATCAGGTTTCATCCTCAAATTTAACCGACGAAAAATGTACAACAACAAAAATACATGTCTAAACATTCAAACATTTATATAAAAAAGATTATTATTCAGACATATCTAATTTTAGTACATCAATTTTTATAATTAAAATGAACAAAAAAAAAAAAATTAAAACTAATGTTAATTATGGTAACATTATCCCCAAATTAAAAAAGAATAGTGCAAAAAATTACCAATATTAATTCTAATTTATTTATCAATTTAATTAATCATATTAATTAATTTATTTATTCAATAATTTTTTAAAACAGTCAAAATTTATTTCTATACCTACATTTAACAGGATAGAAATAAATTCATTATCTTAATGTAACTGATAGTTGTTGTTTTTTCAGAGAATGTATATATATATATATATATATATATATATATATATGTGTGTGTTTTTTCAGAGAATATATATATATATATATATATATATATATATATATATATATATATTTACTAACCTACGATCTACCAGCATTCACAGTTACCAGGAAAAAAGAAAAGAAAAACCGCCTGTATCGAGAGATAATAATATCTCGAATTACCACCCGGGGGAAAAAGAAAAAAATATCATAGGACCCAAAAAAAAACAAAAAACGTAAAGGCCAAATTCGTCACACCAGTTGTAAAAAATCAAGAGATATGCAATCAGTTGGTCAAAAGAAAAAGAAAACCCACCGTAAAATGCTGCAATGCTACAAATACAGAGAGTGTTCAATACAAAGTAGAGCCAATTGCAAAAATTAAATCGCGAGTCGGGCCTTTCCTACTAAAGTTTCCCCTCACCGGCTCCTCAGGGAATCTAGTTCCGAGACTACTAGATTCCCTGAGGAGCCGGTGAGGGGAAACTTTAGTAGGAAAGGCCCAACCCACGATTTAATTTTTGTTTATATATATATATATATATATATATATCATCAACTAATATTGACCGCATGGAGCTCCTTGAATCTCTCTCCCTCTCTTTCTCTCTCTCAACATCCTTCCCTATCATCCAAAGCTCTTAGCATGTCATCTAGGCGGCATTAAGTACTCGTACAGACCTGATATAAGTCTTTGCTGGTCAACACTGGAGTGTCCATGTGTAGGAGTCCATTAGAGAATGTCACTTATGAGTTTCTTCTTGCTTCTTCAGCTATGTTCGTCTTACATGAATGGTTTGGGAGATAGGAGGCAGGTGGCTGTACACCTGCTGTTTTTTATCGTCTTGCTTCCATATGAAGACAGCACGCAGCATTATTGCGTAGTTCCCATCTAGCTTTTTCTTTATGAGTTTTGTTTTCGCCCAAGTGGTGCATCCATACAGTAGTATGGACACAGCTACAGCTTGGAAGAAATCCGGTTTTATCTTATCAGATAAATCAGACTTCGCTGTGGGTGACAACCAGTTAGTATCATTGTTCATGCTTAGTGGACATTACTATGCGCACACGCGTGAGTGCGTGTGTGTGCAAAACATGATAGTATTCATTTTTATATATTTATATGTGTGTGTGTATGTGTGTATGCGTGGTTGGTTTGCTTGGATTTTATTGTTGTACAGCAATGATTATTACTAACTATACAAACACATATACATCTACATATGCATGCAGAATCATAACAATGACACAATAAAGACGAGCGAAAACTTCTTTAGAAAAATATACCTATCACTTTATTGAAAGGGTTGTGTGTGAGAGGGAGTTAGAGACCGAACAGAACTGCAACATATTGACCCCCACTCTATTGGCCATAACCGCGTTTCTTTCCTGTTCTCCTGGGCGGCTCAACCGAGGGCCTGGGGGTCCAGCCTCTTTGGGACATGTTCCTCAATCCAGCATCTTCTCTCCAACTGATCTGATCCCCAACTGATCTGATCTCCAACTGCAACTGCTCAATCAGGGGCCTGAGAGCCCACTCTGCTGGGTGCTGGCTTTCTCTACCGCATCTAGTCTCCAACTGATTAAATTTTCTGTGCACTGTGTTATATAATAGTTCAACGTCCATCTTCTTGTGGGCGTCACAATTTCGCACTCATTCAACCTGTCCACGCTCAAGGTTATGATATTCAGCGACCGGATAAACCTGTTATTTACACAGGTGCATTTTCTTATTTTGACTGCCCGGCCGGGTTGTAGGTCAATATACAGCATTATGGCACATTAATCATTGTAGGTTATTTAATGTCAAATCCAGTTTATACCTATAAACAGTTCTATTTCAGACAATTTAGTTTAGCATGAGTACACAGTTTAGTTCTATTTGACCCATACATTGGACCTTATCAGGTGCTACCACTTCGGGCGAGAGTGAACCAGGGAGCGTTGGTAATGAAATGAGGCCTCACCATCAGATTGTTAAGTGTCATATCTAGGACACTTTTTACTGGAGTCTTACCTCTCTGCAGAGAGGCAGTCGGTGTATTCTACGGCCCCAGCCGACTGGGCAAGTGCACGCGTGTGTAAAATATGAATGTATTCCTGTTCTAATATATGTATGAGGTGCATACGATAAGTTTCCAGACTTTTTTCGTATGGGCACTTTTATTGATAGTACACACATGAAACTCTAGCCCACTTCGAAGTAATACCCTCCGGCTGAAATGCACTTGTTGTACCATTGTAACAACTTCTAGAAGGCCTCATGGAAGTCTTCCTGTGTGTGCGTGTCAATGACCTAGGTCATAGTCTCTTTTATTTCCTCAGTTGTCTCATAACGACAGCCTCTGAGCTTAGGGAATAACCAAAAGTCACAGGGAGCAAGGTCTGGACTATTGGGAGGCTGAGGAGCTGTGTTGATGCCCATCTTGGTCAAATATTCTGTGACAAGGATGGTGTTGTGGACTGGTGCATTGTCCTGTTGGAAATGCCACTGACCCGATTTGAAGAGTGTTGGCCTCTTCCGACACAATCTCTTCCTGAACTCCCTTAAAACCTCAACATAGTAATCCTAACCCTAACTCTTTGGCCAATCAACTTTGGTCTATTGACTTCCTTACTCCTCCCACACCTCTCATTATCCCTCACAGACTCCCTGCCGTCCTTGAATCTCTTATGCCACTCAAAAACTGATGCTCGATTCATGCAAGATGGTCGAAAAGCAGTCTGAAGCATTCCATACGTTTCTGTGGCATTTTTTCTAAGTTTAAAACAGAATTTTATTGCATATCGTTCTTCTAAAGTGTCCTCACGTCCTTATTGCATTTTTGAAATTCTGCTGTAGCTGTTCATTTGAAGCTGAAATAATAAAAATTGGTCAGTCATCTCATAAGATGTATAGTGTCACGAGGCCTCCCACTAAGAGAGGAGTAATAGGGAATTTCTACTATCCTCGTGTTCGAATTAACAGTAGCAAGCCGTCAAAGAATGACCGTTAAGAGAGATAATGCGGATCAAGTAAAGAATGTGGGTCAGAGTGAAAAACAACAGATGTTTACACTTAGTGACCAGGGGAAGGAAGAAGAGAGAAGCCAAATGATTGGCTGGGACCCCAAAACGGAAGTGGGGACTCCTTCCTGTCAGCGAAAATAGATAATAAGAAAATCAGTCTTTTGGACAGAGCTTGTCGTGAACAGATGGGGCAGCTAAAGCCAAGGTTCCGGGTAATGAAAGACAAGACGAAAAATAGCTCGGACAAGAAGGAGCCACATCTTCAAGCCAGTACTAAAAATAACATAAAGTCTGTTAGCCCGTTAAAAGAGGAAATATTCTCCACAGGAATCCATCGAAATAAGATAAGTAAACTTTGAGACTGTTTCTCCCTATACCCAATTATATATTCTCTCTCTCTCTCAATTTGAAGAAAGACTAAAAACGAAAGAAAAGAAAAGAAGAAAGACATTTGTGGTCATGTACTATTCATTTATGATATATCTGACACGTTGAAGGTGTATATCTATGTGTAGTAAAAAGGATTATAATATTTCAATGTTCCCACGTGCTCGAAGTTGTTATTTGTATCGTCTGCTACGAATTTGTTATTTCATGTTTCTTTTCCAACTTCATGTCGCCTTATGTTATGCTTGCTTAAAATTGTCCTATTAATTCCTGTAAAATATCACACGGGAAACCGGAGTTGCCGACTACTATAATTAATATTATTACGTATAAACCTAGTGGTCCATATCTTCCATTGTTCTAGGGGAGGAAGACTAGTGGCCTTGGTGGGTGTGGGTATAGTGTGAAATTTGGACACCCCTTGCCAGCGGCGGTCAGTCTAGCCATAAATTAATCCCCCACATAATATGCCAGTTCCTATATGCCTGAGGAAAAACTCTGAACGAGGACTTATTCTACAAGGGATCAAGTGCCAGTCTGCCCCATCTTCACACGTGCGAAAATAAAGTCCCGTTTTGGGATTTTAGTAAATTTTTCGCGTCACAATAGCAATAAGATAGTGAATTTTCAAGAGTCTATGACAATTTTAAATGCCCTTACGAAAAAAGTTTGAAAACTTATCGTATGAACCTCGTATATATATGTGTGTGTGTGTGTGTGTGTGTGTGTTTATTCGGAATACTACTGTTCTGGATGAAATTTTCATCTTCAAATAGAATTTATTTTGTGATCTATTCCAATATTTCATTAAATGAGCCCGAAAAATTATCTGTGTCGCAATTACAAATTCACCGGCTTTAAATAATTAAAATCCGAAAAAAAAAGCTAGATGGAGCTACCTTTGTCATTTGCCTAAGTTCATTTGCACCAAATCGGTGAAAGCTTAAAATATGGGAGGTATTTCTGTAGCCCACTGTATAATGTCCCGCAAGAAATGATTAAATATTTGGTTTATAACTGTGAATAATACCTAATAATATCCGTCTTGATAACGTAATTTTTCACACGAAATAATAAAATCCTCATATATTTGGTTTAAAAGATTACAGTAAATTATACCTAATAATATCTGTTTTGATAGCATGAAGTTTCACTCAAAAATATTAAATCCTATTTTGCCTAGTCGGCTGGGGTTGTAGAATACACTGACTGCACCTCTGCAGAGGGGTAAGACCCCTAACGAGTGTCCTGATATGACACTAAACATTCTGATGATGAGGTCCCGGTAATGCTAGGGCCTTAGGGAATACGGATCACCCTTTCATTGCCATTGCTCCCAGGTCCACTCTGGCCCGGTGTGGTAGCACCTGATAGCGCCCTATCTATGGGTTAAAAAGAACTAACGGCATACTTATGCTAAACTGAATTGTTTGATTAAACTGTATAGCTTGAAATAGAAATGTTTTTGACAATTAAACCGTACTTACATTTAAATTGCGTGTTTATGATAAACTGAATAATTTCAAATAGGACTGTTTTTGCTATCGAAACTGTATTTACACTAAACTGAATTGTTTAGCATGGAACTGTTTTGACATATAACTGTGTGTAAACAAAATCTGTACTTAAATAGAAGAGATTTTTTAATAATTAAACTGTACTTACATTTAAACTGCGTGCTTATGCTAAACTGAATTGTTTGAAATTGAACGGTTTTTGACATTGAAACTGTACTTAGACTAAACTGAATTGTTATATATAAATGTTTGAATAAACAGAATAGTTTGAAATAGAAATCATTTTGAGTGGGTATTCATGCTAAACTGAATTGTTTGAAATAGAACTGATTATTTACATAAAAATGGATTTGGCGTCAAATAACTTACAAAGGTTGATATGCCATAAAATCCAACCAACCAACTTATATCCTGTTATGTTTGGTTAAGAAGAAAATGGTGATGATACCTAATGATATCTGTTTTTATAGCATATTGTTTCATTCAAAATATCATCTCTTTGCTTTATAAAAGATTTTTCAGGATGTATTAATTTATGTGAGATTATAAGAAGAACAGAAATGCTTTTGAAATCTTTTGAAAAATTACTCTTTGTACTTACCCTGATGCTTTTTTCCAAATTTTGAGAAATTTTTCAGCATTGTTCAAGATGAAGATACATTGTGTAGACAATGATTTTTTTTAATGGTTAAGATTCGGTGATGAATGAGAATTTCATTATTTGTTAAGGGGAAAAGCACATGTATCGTGAAACGTAGATGTTCTCGGAGGAGGTTATTTATGGCCGGTTGTAAGATCTCTATTGCAAAACAAAAACAAAACAAAAAAATTAATCTGATCTTAGAAACATTTCTTCTTCACACACACACACACACACACATATATATTGATCTTGTATCACATTTTGCTTGTGCGTTGGAGTAGGTTAGCCATACGCCGTACTGAAGAGTTGCGACACAACGAAAAAGTCTGTCTGTGAATAACAGTATATATATATATATATATATATGCTTACTCCGTAGGTTGAGCACTCCAGTGGGTAATTTGCCGGCTGCTACATCTGCTGAAAGGCATAGCCCTTCTCATGAACTAAGCACTTCAGGTAACCGATAACGTATATGCAGAAAGTTATACGGAAAAATTCCTTCGCTTCCGCTGAGAATGACGATGGTTCTTGGGTAAGATCTCAGACTGACGTTAAGTCAACCAGGTGTCGCTCTCAGCTTGAAGCACCTCGGGGATCTAAAGATTTGCGATCCAACAAAATAGTATATATATGCAGGCGTCAATCAATGGATAAGAGGAAAATTTTGTGAAAAAGCTGAATTATATGGGCGGGGATTTTTTTCCGTAAATGAAAACTCTTCATTATTTAGAATTGTTTAAAGAAAACATTTTAATCAAGCAAACATGTTTGTTTTGAGACTAATCAAAATGGTAGCAATTCAAAGTGCTCCAGGATTGAACAGAGGTCTTTCTTCAAATTTTTGGTGGCCGGGAAGTGCAAACCCAGTGTGTCCATGTGTAGAAGTCGATTAAACGTAATTTATCAACTCATCCTAACTTTCCCAACAGTTTCCAGCATATCTTGTTCATTTGTGGCTTGGTTTAGCTTGTTTTGGTTTTTATGGCATGTAAACCACTGTAGGTTATTTAATGCCAAATCCTATTTATACAAATATGTGATTTGTAAACACATATTGTTGATAACATTTTAAAACGAGTCCGAGTTCATTTTTGCCTCCCAGTTAAATGGTTTCAACTTCTGCTATTTAATACGTTTCATTCTATTTTCTTTTAATCATTTGTGGGGATAGGGTTAAGTGGTTTCAAATATTGCTATATCATCATCATGTCGTGCCACCAGCACTGATATCCCTGACTCTCTCTCGCTATTCCTCCCTATTGTTCATCGCTTCTGGCAGGTCTTCAGGGCTACATCCCGTATCCTCACATAGCTGTTGTATGTATTTTCAAGCTGGCCGTTCTGCTTTTGCTCGGCCATATGAGGGGGTCCATAGGAGTACATCACTTATGAGCTCGTCCCTGCTTCTCCAGCAGTGTCCTGCATGTCTAGTCCGTCTAACTTGGATAGTTTTCGTGAACAGTCAGAATTTATCAGATTAGTTTGTAGGTTTCAAAGTATGCAGTAGTGTTTCGGCTTAGTTGGGTGTATTGGCCAGTAGAGCTATGTCTTCGGTGTAGTCGGTGTCGGTAATTGTTTTTGCGGGGTACCTTCTGCTACTTTTCTTTGTCAGCTCGAAGGAACGAGCCGCCGCAGGCATTGGCCTCCATGTCAATACACACAAAACGGAATATATGTGCTATATTCAAACAGGCGACATTTCCACACAAGACGGAACTCCTCTGAAACTAGTAGACAAGTTCACCTACCTAGGAAGCAGCGTCTCATCAACCGAAAAAGACATCGACACGTGGCTAACGAAGGCATGGACAGCTATCGATAAGCTATCGATCATATGGAAGTCAGACCTGACAGATAAAATGAAACGCAGTTTCTTCCAGGCAGCGGTCGTGTCGATACTGCTGTATGGATGCACTACTTGGACGCTAAAAGAACGGCTGGAGAAGAAGCTAGACGGCAATTACACAAGAATGCTGCGAGCAATATTGAACAAGTCCTGACGGCAACACCCTACAAGGCACCAACTATACGGCCACCTGCCTTCCATCACGAAAACTATCCAAGTTAGACAAACCAGACATGCGGGACACTGCTGGAGAAGCAGGGACGAGCTCGTAAGTTATGTATTACTATGGACCCCCACATATGGCCGAGCAAAAGCAGGACGACCAGCTCGAACATACATTCAGCAGCTATGTGAGGATACGGGATGTAGCCCTGAAGACCAGCCAGAAGCGATGAACGATGGGGAGAAGTGGCGAGAGAAAGAGTCGGGGATATCCGTGCTAGCGACATGACATGACATGATGATGATGAGTTTGTAGGTAATTTCATTTTTAAATGAGTTAGAACTAATTTGTTTGCACACTAGTATTGCTATTGTTTCTAGATAGTTAAATGGTTTCAGTTACTGCTATCTAACTTTAATAATTCTATTCAACATTACTCATTTGCTGGCAGACAGAGACAGTGAACTGGTTGCAAGTATTGCTATTCAACACTAATAATTCTATTCAACATATTCATTCATTTGTAAATAGATAAATGGTTCCAAGTATTGCTATGTATCACTAACAATTCAATTAAACATCAGTCATTTGTTTACACACAGTTAAATCAAAAACAGTTCTATTTCTAACAATTCAATTTAGAATAAGCCATTTGTTTGCACTCAGTTTCAATGTCAAACAGTTATATATGACCTATAGATAAGGTACTACAACTCCGAGTCAGAGTGGACTTGGGAGCAATGGCAATGAAGAGGTGCTCCACGTTCCTCAAAGCTTCAGAGCAGGAACCTTACCATCAGATGGTTTAATGTCTTATCCATAAAACTCATTCGAGGCGGGATTTACTCTGCATTGATGCAGTCGGTGTATTGCACAGCCCCAGCTGACAGAGATATCATTCGTTATTCTTAGGTGGTTTGTGAGATGGGAGGCTAGTGACCATCCAGCTGCTATTTTGGAGAGTGTTTCTTTTACGATTTAAAAAAAAATGTAGCATCCTTATTTAGTTACCATCTAGTTTTCTATCCTAGTGCTTCGTTAAAGATTAAGTGGTGCAGCCATATAGTAGTATTGACACAGCTACGGCTGAGAATAGTTTCTTTAATTCCACATGTCGTTATGTCGAATTAGCTAATCAGCTAATGTATATAACTTCTTCGTTGATAATATTTGTGAAAAACTGAATATGTAATATTTTTTTAAATTTCTTTTGATCACCACTTAAAAAGATTTAGCTTCGAATTAATTTTATTTAAAATGCCATTTTAATATTTTTTGTTATGACTTCATTTTTGTCTAAACTATAAGTTGTCTGTTTCTCTACAAAATAGTTCATTACAAGGGTCTATATCATCATTTGTTTATATTTTACTTTTTTTTATTCTATTTTTTTTTTTTAATAAACCTCTGAAACCGTCTTTTTCTTTTGTAGACAACTTGTATTTTTGTTGTCTTTTGATTGGACAGCTATTTTTCTCTTCTGGTTGGTCAAAAAACGTTTGGAATTGAAATATCATATTCCATGCAGTCTTTGCTTGTTTATCTGAAACAGAAAAATGCAGAAAGTCATCCAAACTTTTTTTTTTAAAGGAAGAATCATTCACTGTCCTGTCATATGAATAATGACACTGATTATCTGAGTCTCCCAGTGGCCCAGTTCCTAACCATTTCCTCAGGAGATTGTATTTCCTGCACACACACACACACACACACACACACACATATATATATATATATATATATATATATATATATTACGCATTGACACCTTGGCTTTTGACTGACATGTGTTTGGATCATTAACACACATCTATGACATTCACACTTAAAACTAAATTACCATATATATATATATATATATATATATACTAGCACAGTACCTCTCAAAATGGCTGGGTTATCTAGATAAAGATCAGCACTTCTTCTTTGGTTCAGTGTCACTCTCGACCATTCTTGTATAGAATCAAAGTGTAGTACATGTGCAGTCTTCCTAGGATCAAAATGTCACTCCCAGCAATTCAGCTTTGGAGCAAAGTATCACCACCAGAACTTAAGGATCAGAGTGTAGTATCTGTGCAGTCTTCCTACGATCAAAGTGTCACTCCCAGCAGTTCAGCTTTGGAGCAAAGTATCACCTCCAGAACTTAAGGATCAGAGTGTAGTATCTGTGCAGTCTTCCTACGATCAAAGTGTCACTCCCAGCAGTTCAGCTTTGGAGCAAAGTATCACCTCCAGAACTTAAGGATCAGAGTGTAGTATCTGTGCACTTTGATAAAATCAAATAGTCATTCCCAATGATTCTGCCGATAAGGATAGCGCACAGTGTTTATTTTCTGAGAAAATGACAATCTTCAGACGTACTATAACCAAGAAAATTGGGAATGCATTTTAGCACGAGAAGAAAATTCTGAAGGGATAATTTAGTATCAGAATATTGGCGCCATAAGTAGAGAAATTTCACAAATATTTAAAAAGAACAAAAGATCTGAGATATATAAAATAGATACACTTCCAATCAAATCCCATTGTAAGCACTGGTTCCGAGCAGATCACTAAATTAAAGCAATAAGTGATCTACACATTTCTTAGACAGATAACCACTTAGAAGCTATCAGTAAGCTAGACAAAGCAACAATTAATAAATAACAAGTTAAGCTGTGAGTAACCTACTCAGTACATGGATAGGTGACGATGTATACTTAGGAACAGCGAAAACTATAACCAGTGTCTCAGAATAAAATGGTTTAATAAATTGTTTGGTTTGGTTTCTTTGTTTAATGGCATATCAACCTCTGTAGGTTATTTAATGCGAAAGCTATTCTCCTAGAAGAATAGTAGTGGTACTATTTAACCCATAGCTGGGAGGATAAGGGGGTTCATACCTTTCCCAAGGGTATTTGCCCGAAAGTGAGCCTAATAGCGCGACTGGAGTACGAACTCGCGTACTACGATTCTGCAGTCCATTGCTTTAACCATTACACCACGAGGACATCCACCGTTTAATAAATAACAAGTTAAGCAGTGAGTAATCTTTTCACTACTTGAATGGGTGACCACAAAGTGGCAGCAGGCACTGTAAACAATGTGTGCCAGACAATGCAAATATTAGTAAAAAACGTTAAGCAATGATGTTCCAACTTGTTATTTAAATGGGTGACCACTTAGTCGAAGTAGTGACTGCAAATGGGTCGTTTATGCCAGTGAAGGCAAATCTTTGTAAATAATAAGTTAAGCAGTAATAATTCTACTCAATACTTGAATGGGTGACCACATAGTTGTAGCAGGGACTGTTAGCAATCTGTGTGCCAGATAACACAAATATTAGTAAATAACGTTAAGCAATGATGTTCCTACTTGTTATTTAGATGGGTGCCCACTTAGTCAAAGTAATGACTGCAACTTGGGTCGTTTGTTCTAGTGAAGGCAAATCTTTGTAAATAACAAGTTAAGCTATAATAATCCTGCTCAATAAGTGGATGGGTGTCCATTTAGAAGTAGCAAGGACTTGAATCAATCTTAATACCAGAATAAGTAAATGAAAATACTTATTATTTTGAAGCGTACAAAATTTATTACTTTTACAAAAATAAACACAAAAAAATTCAGACATTTAGATCGATCGATCGATAGATAGATAGATAGATAGATAATCTTTTTTCAAAACTTTATTAGCATTTATCAAAAGTTTTGCATTAATTGACACTTTCTGAAGACCGAAAACAAAAGAATTTTCCAATTCTCGTTAAACCCATTTCTTTTATAGTCTTGAAGAAATTGATTTCTTCATTTCATAAATATTATCAAATTAGTCAAGAATAAAATTTCATAGGCAGTTTATATAATTCAATTCCAACCAAGTAAGGATTTTTATTTTCAGAAAATCAAATTTGCTAAAAAAATTTTTTTTGGCTTAATTTAAGCAGGAAGTGGAAGTAAATGTTCATTTATCAGACGTGTGAAAGTTTTTAAGTTTTAAGGTTTTAAGGCTTTCATATTGTAACCCTTTCCAGACATAATGTTCAGATCATTCGTGCTGATAAAAAATGTACAAAATACGAACAATAGAAAAAAAGAAGTGTATAAATAAAAATGGTTTCCTGTTTGATCATATTCACTTGTTTTTTTTTCTTTCAAACTACAAGAACTCTCCTCTCATGATTTTTCATAAAGACACATGAAAAAGAATATATATATATATATATATATATATATATATATATATATATATATATATATATATATATATATATATTATTTGGTCCAGTTGGAATAATTCTATCAGGACAAAAAATCATTCAACTATGTACATTTAAATTTCCTGGTAAAGAGATCAATGTAACTGACATCACAGAGCAATAATTTCTTTAAGAAAAACAAAAATCGGTCACATTAGGATGTTAAATTTATTTCCATCCTGTTATGGGTATTGATATGAATCAATAACGCCCAAAATAACAGGACTTCTTCTATATGTGAGTATATATATGTGAGTACATATATACATATAAGTGTGTGTGTGTGTGTGTGTGAGTGTATATATATATATGAGTATATATGCGTATTATATGAGTGTATATATATATACATGTCAGTGTATATATATATATATATATACATGAGTGTACATATATATATATATATATATATATATATATGTGAGTATATATGTGTATTATTCGGTTCAGTTAAACCAAAGTCTGGAATAATTCCGTCAGGACAAAAGATTATTCAACTATGAACATTTAAATTTCCTGGTAAAGAGATCAATGTAACTGATATCACAGAGCAAAAATTTCCTTAAGAAAACCAAAAACTGGTTACATTAGGATTATAATTTTATTTCCATCCTGTTATGGGTATTGATATGAATCAATATATATGTGTGTGTGTGGGTGTGTGTGTGTGCGTGTGTATGTGTGTGTGCTCATGCCCACAGCTTTCCTGAATAAATGTGTTATATATTGACCCTCGACCGACCCGTCAATCAAGAGATGAACCTGTGTAAATAAGTGGAATAGCGGCGGAAGCAGGTGGTCGTTAGTAAATATTATAACCAGGTGCCCGGGCGGTTCGAGTCAGTTGGAGACAGAATGCCGAAGTAAGAACCAGCTTGTAGATTGTGGGCTTTGCGGCCCTTAGTGACCCCTGTTGAGCAACCCAAACCGAGATGCGAAAGAAGTACTGCTATGGTCGGGAGAAGAACTTGGGTCAATATAGCAGTCTGGCCCTGTCTCCACTCATTTCTCATACACAACAAACATCACCTTTTCGAAGTGTGAGAGATTTATATAAAGAAGTGTATTCGTTCGTTATTGAAGTCGTCATTATCAGTTGCCCGTGGTGTAATGGTTACCGTCCTAGGAAATGGACACGGCGACACGAGTTCAAATCCTGGACGAGGCTGATTGCATTTCACATAGCACTAATACCCTTGGGAAAGGTATGAATCCAATTATTCTCCCTCCAGCTATGGGTAAATAGTAGGGCAGACTGGATTCTTCAGCCTTGGAGAAGGAAAACTCTGAATTCAAACCTGTTAAACTACGCTTAAAAATGGACCTTGTGTCATATCCTGCCCGAGCGGAGGGGTTGGTAAATATGATTATCAGTTGATTATGTTCTCGTGTATATTTGTATACGCGTAATATAGTTGTATTGTGGCAATACAACAAATGTCCAGCGAGCATCAATAAATGTCAGTGGATGTAGATTTTCTTTTTGTCCGCATGAAGGAAATGCTTTGAATTCAATTTAACTGTAATTCACTCAAACTCAACTTACACCTTGTAGCACACCTTGCCCGTGACTGAGGGTTTGACGAAATACATACTGTGACACAATGAAGTGGGTGCGCTAAACAGACGATCTTTTTGTTTGTTTTGGCGCAAAACCAAACAAAGGCTTGAGCTCGAGATCTCGACGCGACCGGAAGTGGGTAAGGGAACGCGAGTCAGAAGAGTTGGAAAAAGGAACTCAAAGAAGGCAATTGGCGAAGGGAGACACAGAGGAGCGGTCGACAACGGTCAGCAGAAGGAGGGAAGGCCACTCTGGATGAGTTGGCATTCCTAGTAGCTTTGTAGAAATTTCGCTAAAAATACATGCAAGCGTTAGTCTGCAGATACACAGGGAATGCAGTGTCACGGAACCACCCTTTTTGCACTTTGAGTTGACCCAAGCCCTTATTGTTCATTTGTTCTTTGTTCTTTTTCTCCCACTCCTTCAGTTATATTTCTTGTGGTCATAAAGAAATGTGTGATACCCCTATCGGAACCACTAGATGAATCACCGCCCAAGACAGAATTGTTCAAAGAAGTTGATAAGTACGGGGGCCGCGGGGGGATTGTCAGAATACAACTTCAAGACAAAAATCTTTTTTTTCACTACTACTTTCCACAATCCTCATTTTATCTAACTTTTTTTTATTAAAGATAATTTTCTCTGTTTTTGGTCGATGTACCTAATTTAATATTTACAGAAAAATTGGTTTGAAACTCTTTTGCTATTATACATTGATTCTTTTGAACCGATCCCCCCATCTATGTGGTTTAGATCATCACAGTGTTCACACAAACACTTGCTTTAGATGAATTGTTTCCTTTTTAAAAGATAAAGAATAATCACTATTTTACATTGGTTCATTTCAAACTGCTGCCTCATCTTTGTTGTTTTTTGTTTTTTTACGTAAAGTTTTGGCTGAATTTTCTCCAGCATTCCATAGATAAGGGATTCTTACTATTATACATGGATTCATTTCAAACAGACTCCTTGTTTTTACTGTCTTGATTAATGTTTCCACTACCATACACTTTGGATATCTCCTCCTGATTTTCTTTAACATTTATACACAATTTTAGACACAGTTGACTGGGAAGAACCATATGCCTCTCTGGATTTCCTTCTTAAAGGATTCATTTTATGATCCATTCCATTATTCAAATTGACCGTTTATTCGTTGGAACCATGTTTAATATCAATTAGGCTAGACCACTTGTTGAGGACGGCAGGAAATGTCCTTTAACTATAGACTAATTTGCATATCTAGAATTCCGCTTGTTTTTGTTTTATTTTAGAAATAAAAATTACAAGACCATTCCATAATTTCTTCATCAGCATTGGGGGATTCCATATTATGTTCCTCTACATGTCTTTAGAAAAATTATGTTTTTAATTCAAAAAAATTTAGTTCGTTATTTCAGATAATTCTTAGTTTATTTAAGGTAATTCAAATACCAATACCCAGAAACTTAAGAAAGCCCAAAAAGATCTAACACATACCAAAAAGAACAACTAAAAGTCATTCAAGGCCAGATCAATAAAATCAAAAAAAGATAGACAATCATGATTAGCGTGGACGACATTAAATGAAGTGAGCGGGAGGTAGTGCACCTCGAGAGTAAAATAAAAAGCTACCAACCCAGAAGAAAGACTTCAGAGGTGAAAGAACACTTCAATAATTTGCTTGGAAACTCCCATAAAGTTACTGATTACCTATCCCAAAAATTATTCATATCCAAGACAACAAACTAGGACAGTTTATTGAGGAAGAACTTGATGTAGTACGGACAAAAATTAAAAGGAGAAAATCTGCTGGACTCGACGAACTACATTCAGAAATATGGAAGACAAGAAAATTTAGCGACATATTTCTTTGATTATGCAACGCTGTCCATAACCAAAGTACTCTAGAGATATGGACAAAATGCTGCATCCCCTTCACTTTTCTAAGAAAGACGTCCTCAAAATCACGAAGAACTTAAGATGAATAACTTATCCTGGTATTGTTGCAAAGGTTTACAAAGCTCTGCTTCTCAACCGCATTAAACTTGAAATCGGAAAAAAAAAAAACTTTGGAAAAATCAGAATGGTTTTTAGATAAATCAATCCACAACTTTATAGATTCTATCCGTCGAATCGTCAATGTAGTACGTTCAAAGACTCTCGAGCCAACACTATTGTTCATAGATTTCTCCAAAGTGTTTGATTCTATACACAGAGGGGAAGATGGTGCAAATATTTCTCGCATATGGTCTCCCCAATGAAAAAAGTTACGGCTCTAATGATGCTTTATAAAAACGCGAAAGTAATGGTTCACTCACCGGATGGAGACGCAGACTTCTTTGAGATTGTTACCGAAGTTTTACAAGAAAATACATTAGCGCCATAGTTGTATATAACTTAGCAAGATTACGCACTTGAAACGTCGATAGATCTACCAGAAACAGACGATATACAGCCTTAACTATAACAGACGCAGGAAATTCAGATGATCTAGCACTTCTTGCAAATACACCTGCCCAAGCTCAGTCGCAACTGCATAGCCTCGAGTAAGCAGCAAGAGGTATTGGCTTCCACTAGAATTCAAGTAAAACAAAGCTCACGTGTTTTAAACGAGAAGAGGCCATCTCCACTTTAAATGATCGGCCTGTAAAATTACAGGGTGCGGAAGCGAAAAGTGGAATAATCTCAAGAATTTTTTTTTAGTCTGACAGGTCAAATTTTTGAAGTGAAAAACGCTATAAATCTAAATTTTCATGATCAACACTTTTTCATTAAAATTCAGCCCAGTAGGAGTGAACAAGAAAAGAAACAACAAAGAATCTATGATTTGCTTAACGCCGAATCATAGCCAAAAAAAAAAAAAAAAAAGACAAAACATTTCCGAAGTAATTGGAGTTTCTTCATGACCTCGACCAAGCCCAGACCTTAATCTCGTTAATTACGCTCTACGGGGCGTTTTAGAAAATAAAACTAATACAAATTCCCATCCAAATATTGGTTTGCTTAAGACTGCTATCGAGGAGAAATGGAATAAAATAGAAATTATTTTGAAGACATGAAAATCTTTTCGAAAGCGTTTTGATACAATAATTTAAAAAAAATGGTGGCTATATTGATTAAATTTACTGTTTTGTGTCTATCTTGTTATTTTGTTGTTTATTTTTTTTTAAATTAAAATCAAAATTAATTTGATAGTAGAGTTATTTATCATTATACTAAAATATTCCTAATTTTGCTTCCGAATTTTGTCGTTGTTCATATACCTCGGCAACAATATCTCATCTACGGAAAATGATGTCAACTTACGCCTAGCGAAGGCATGAACGGCTACCTTTCGGCGATCGATATGATAGAAATCTGACCAATCCGATAAAATAAAACGGGATTTTTCCAAGCTGTGCTGTGTCAATACTACTGTATGGATGCACCACGTCGGCGTTAACGAAACGCATAGAGAAAAAGCTTGATGGAAACTAAATAAGGATGCTACGTGCTGTTTTGAACAAATCCTTGAAGCAACACCATACAAAACTGCAGGTGTCTGGCTACTGACCTCCCATCTCAAGAACCATTCAAGTAAGATGAACAAGATATGCGGGACGCTGCTGAAGAAGGATGGATGGACTCATAAGTGACGTTCTTCAACACATAGATAAGCAAGTGTTGGCTGACGAGCAAGAACACTGTTACATCAGTTTCATACAGGCACAGGGTGAAACATGAAACATCTAAAGAACGTCGAAGGACATATCGGTCGATACGCTGTATGTATAACAATAAAGATAAGAACAATAGTCCGATATATACATATATATCTTTCGGATTCTTTGTTTAAAGGCATATCAGCCTTCATTGGTTATTTAATGTCAAAGATATCCTAGGCGAAGGACAATAATGTTACTATTTAACCCATGAATTAAGGGTAAGGGGATTCTTAACATTTCCAAGGGTATTAATCCTAAAGTGAATGCAATAGCACAACTGAAGTTTGAATTTACTTTATCATATTTATATGTTGCTGTCAAGCATGTCAGCCACTTTGCCTGGGGGAAATACATATATATATATATGTATATATATATATATATATATATATATAGAGAGAGAGAGGGGGAGACATTATATATATATATATATATATATATATATATATATCGAGAGAGAGAGAGAGAGAGAGAGAAAGAGGGAGACATATATTATATACATAGAGAGAGAAAGAAAGAGATAGAGAAAGAGAGAGAAAGAGGAAAACATATATAGAGAGAGAGAAAGAGAAAGAGAGAGAGAGAAAGAGAAAGAGAGAGAGAAAGAGAAAGAGAGAGAAAAATAGGGAGAAATATATTATATACATATATATATAGAGAGAGAGAGAGAAAGAGAGAGAAAAAGAAGGAGACATATATATATAGAGAGAGAAAGAAAGGGATAGAGAAAGAGAGAGAAACAGGAAAATATATTATATATAGAGAGAGAGAGAGAAAGAGGGAGACATTTATTATATATAGAGAGAGAGGGAGATAGAGAGAGAGAAAAAGAGAGTGAAAAATAGAGAGACATATATTATATACATATATATATAGAGAGAGAGAGAGAGAGAGAGAAAGAGAGAGAAAAAGAAGGAGACATATATAGAGAGAGAGAGAAAGAAAGCGATAGAGAAAGAGAGAGCAAACAGGAAAATATATTATATATATAGAGAGAGAGAGAAAGAGGGAGACATTTATTATATATATAGAGAGAGGGAGATAGAGAGAGAGAAAAAGAGAGTGAAAAATAGAGAGACATATATATATATATATATATATATATATATATATATATATCTTGAGAGAAAGAAATCCGTATAATATATATTGATATACATGCGTGTGTGTGTGTCTCTCTGTGTGTGTGCGTGTGTGTATGTGCGCACTTGTGATTTTAACAATGCTTGCAAAATTCCCAATTTGCATATTAATGAAAGAACACGTATCTGGTGTTGCCGTGGCAAAAAAAAGTAGGAGGCATCACTTTAGAAACATTCCTCATACTACCACTATTATCTTTGAAGATATTTTTGCGATTATTAAATTAAGTATATTTTTTATTCATCATCTCCCACAAAAAGTCTCATATCAATCTTTTTTTTTCATTTTTGCCTCAAGATATTTCAAGAGGAACTATTCCAACCATTTACAAGATTGCTGATTACAGCAGGTATGAATGTTCTGTTAGTTTGGTTTCTTTGTTTAATGGCATATCAACCTTCAAGAGCTATTAAATGCCAAAGTCATACTTGTAGATTAAAAAAAGTGGTGATAGCATTTATGTAAATCAACTTAATGGAGCTTAGACCTTCTAAAAGGTACTTGACCAAAAGTGAATGTAATACAGTGATTAAGAGTTCGAACCGCAGTCAAGCATCTTAGACACTACACCATGAGAACTCTCCAGCAAAAAATGGAAAATGGTTTTAAACCAATAATTAACCTCATAATTACGAGGACCATTAATAAAAGTTTCCAGTCTTTTTACGTATTGGCACTTTTATTGATAATATACACATGAAACTCTTGTCTCCTTTGAAGTTAGATCCTCTGGCTGCAATGCGCTTGTTGTACCGTTCCATCAACTTCTGGAAGGCCCCATGGAAGTTCTCTTGTGTAAGCGTGTCAATGACCTTCGTCACAGCCTCTTTCATCTCCTCAATTGTCTCATAACGACAGCCTCTGAGCTTAGGGAATAACCAAAAATCACAGGGACGAAGGTCTGGACTATAGGGAGGGTGACGAACTGTCTTGAAGCCCACCTTGGTCAAATAGTCTGTGACAAGGAGGGAGTTGTAGACAGGTGCATTGTCCTGATCGAAATGTCACTGACCCGATTTGAAGAGTGCTGGCCTCTTCCCAAGGAATCTCTTCCTGAACTCCCTAAAAACCTCAACATAGTAACCCTAACCCTAACCCTTTGGCCAATCAGCTCTAGTGTATTGATTTCCTTACTCTTCCCACACCTCTCATCATCCCTCACAGACTCCCTGCCTTCCTCTAAATCTCTTATGCCACTCAAAAACTGATGCTTGATTCATGCAAGATGGTCGAAAAGCAGTCTGAAGCATTCCATATGTTTCTGTTGCATTTTTTCCAAGTTTAAAACAGAATTTTATTGCATATCGTTCTTCTAAAGTGTCCTGACGTCCAGATTGCATTTTTGAAATTCACCAGCTGTGACGATCAGACTTTAGTAGGCTGTATTTCAATTCCTACTGTAGGTGTTCATTTGAACCTGAAATCAAAACATTGGTCAATCATCTCATGAGATGTATAGCAATAACATAGTGTATTTTCAAGAGTCTAAGACAATTTTAAATACCTGTCCCAAAAAGTCTGGAAACTTATTGAATTCATCACATATCATTTCTGAGAGGAAGCTTAATAAGTGATATTACTTAGAATTTTCAGACTACCGACCACATCTTTATCGTTTCGGCGGATATATCCTTCACCCTTCTTCAGGTGTTCATGTCGAACTCGGTTTCACATCAGAAATTTTTTTACCTTAGCTCATATTGCATTTTTTCAGGTGTAACGACCTGAAACTCCTGAAGAAGGCCAAAGAAAATATCGGCTGAAACGTTATAGTATAATAATAAAGATGAAGTCCTTGGCCGACCGTAGTCGAGGGTGAACCGAAGACTCTTTTTCAATAGCTACTTCACAAGGTGTAGAGAAGGGCGCTAATCCTCTCCCTGGATTTCCACTTATCCTTGATCCATACCTTTTATGATGCGTGTTAAGCCAGGAAAATTTAAGTACCATATTTGAGTCTTTGGTTTCTGGTCTCCAGGATCATTGTCGCACTCTCTAACCAATATATATATATATATATATATATATATATATATATATATATATATATATATATATATATATATATATATATATTGAGCACTTCGGAATCCGATAGCGTATAATGTAAACAAACGAAAGTTAATACATATATGTTAAACTCCCGAGCTGACTTTGAATCAGTCTTGCTTAGGGGTATGTTATCGGCCTGACGTAAAGTTAGGCGGGTTTCGATCCCAGCTTTAAGCGTGTCACGTTTCTATCCACACTGAAGAGATTTTATACAACGAAACAGTCCGTCTGTGGATGACAATATATATATATATATATATATATATATATATATGACTTTTAATTAGTTTACGAAAGAAAATTTACCTGTTCCCTAGCGGGC
This sequence comes from Sepioteuthis lessoniana, assembly GCA_963585895.1. Lineage (NCBI taxonomy): Eukaryota > Metazoa > Mollusca > Cephalopoda > Myopsida > Loliginidae > Sepioteuthis > Sepioteuthis lessoniana. Next base: position 5,712,948 of record OY757933.1, read on the forward strand.
CCATCTAGCATTCGTACCGGGTAGGTTATATTGATGATCACCTGATCCGAAGAGGACTCCCCCCCCGGAAATAGCCGTTTAAATGGGCTGAGTATATTGCGTAGCGCCCCAAAAAGTAAATTAACAGGGGATCAACCTTTTTTCTATTGTCATACATGAGGCTGTATTCGAGTGTGGGTCACACTACAGAATAACCATATCAAATCTGACTTGATAAGAAATCGTATAGATCCCAATATCGAGGATAAAACGCCCTCCCACCAATAGTAAAACCAATAAAACATAACAAAGTAAACAAAATAAGTTCCATATTGTAATAATTTATTATTACATAAAAAAAAATATTATAGAAGTAAACAATATACATATATTTACCAACCCCTCCGCTCGGACAGGATATTACACAAGGTCATTTTCTAAGCGGAGTTTAGCAGGTTTGAATTCAGAGATTTCCTTCTCCTGTTGCCATTAGCGTATATGCAAGGCTCTTCATATGAATCGAAGGCGCCTCTGGTGGTGTGATGGTTTGCAAGCTCGACTAGCAAACCTACACAAGGGAGTTCGAGTCTCATTCGGTGCCCCTTTCATATGGCCTTGTGCCACATCTAAGCAAAAAGCTTTGTAAATTTCCATATGAACCGAGCTCTCTGTAGCCGTTAAGTGGATATATGTAAACAATAACAATTGTGATTCATAACCGTTTAAATTTCCTTCGCTTGCGATCTTTTCCTCGTGGCTGAGTAGTAGAATTGTGGATTGGCGTTTGAGTCAACCGGGTTTCGATCCCAGCTTCGGGAATCTAGCCTGTCTAGCCACACTGATGAGTTCTGATTGAACGAAACCGATCTGTCTGTGGATGACTCTATATATATATATATATATTTGGTACACAAACTCTCTATTTTACTCTAATAATAAATACTTTTTTTGCAGAATGGCAATAAAAAATGCAAATCAAGCATATTACCAACTTGAATGTCCTTATTGATTTTCAATGTCCAGATCTAAACAAAGAAAAGTACAGTTCACAATACACATCACACATATTTGCTCAGAATAAAAGAAAAATAAAAACCATATCTTCTTTATCTTCAATTTATATCTTGAAAATGATGTTGGCAAATTATCAGAGTGTAAATCTTTTCTCTTTTAAACGTGTAAAAAAAATCAAATTGATTCTTTTCATGATGTTTGATCTTCTTTTAAAAGATCTTCATGAAAAAGGAAGAAAAAAATCTTTTTATTTTTCTCTTTTGTTAAAAGTTCTGATTATTTATTCATTTATTTATTTATTTATTCATTTTTTAATTGATGTTGAAAATAGAAAAATAGATCGTTTGAAATTGATGATGGAAATGCAGGATGGAAAAGATTTTACTATAGAAAATCGAATAAAATACATTTAAAATACATTTTTCTTCCTTTTTTTTTTTTTTTTGGTGATTTTTTCTTCTATTTTTTTGGTGTTTTTTCCTACTTATCAAAGAGTAAATTTCCTCTCCTTTATAATAAATACATTTTTCTTCTTTTGTTTAAAGTACATTTTTCTTCTTTTGTTTAAAGTACATTTTTCTCCTTTTTTATAAAGTACATTTTTCTTCTGTTTTATAAAGTACACTTACCTTCTATTTTTAAGTACATTTTTTCTTTTTTTCTAAATAGATTTATCTCCTTTTTAAAAGTAACTTTTCATTCCTTTTTAAAGTCCATTTTCCTTCTTTTTGGAACTGTATGATTTTCTTCTTTTTTAAGTAGATTTTCCTTCTTTTTTTAAAGTTCATTTTTCTTTTTTTATGATTTTCCATCTTTTTGCAAGTCTTTTTCCCTTCCTCTTTAAAAAGTACACTTTCTTCGTTTGTTTAAAGTACATTTCTTTTATATTTTTGAAAAAGTGAAGTACATTTTTCTTTTTCTTTTAGTAAATATTCATTCTTTTTTAAAGTACATAGTCAAATACAACTTAGCTGGTTTAGTTACTAGGTTGTTTACGTGTCTAGCCTCACTGAAAAGTTGTGGGGTTGAGCACTCTGGCGAAGGAATTTACGGCTGCAGCTCGCATAATGCAAAGCTCTTCGAACGAATTGAGCACTCTGGTATCCGGCAAGGTATAAAATGTAAACAAACAAACGCTGCTACTTAATACCTTATAATTCCCGAGCTGACGTGGTACGCTTATTGGGCGAGCGGTCTGATAATAAGTCTAACGTAAAGTTGGGCAGGTTTCGATCCCAGCTTCAAGCGTCCTACGTGTCTAGCCACACTGAAGAGTTGTGATACAACGATACAGTCTGTCTGTGGATGACAATATATACGCTCCCCCATGGGGTTTGATCACTCTGGCGAAGGAATTTACTGCTGCAGCTCGCATAATGCAAAGCTCTGCGAACGAATTGAGCACTCTGGTATCCGGTAAGGTATAAATGTAAACAAACTAACGCTACATTATATATATATATATATATATATATATATATATATATATATGTGTGTGTGTGTGTGTGTGTGTGTGTGTGTGTGTGTATGTGTGTAAGTAATTAGATGGAAACTCAACCCTGGTTAAGTTGTCATAATAAATTTATTTCGGCGGAGAATATTACTATACTCTCCGTCTCGTCGTAACAATAGCCATACATCGAGCACTCATATAGATTTATATGATATTCCTCATATATTCTATGCAAGAATAATCCACACCCACTGTCTTCGGACGCTGATTGGATATTACGAATATATATATATATATATATATATTCGTTGCGTTTGTACTGTTGTATTGAGTAGCGTTTACTTTTTCGAATTCGTTTCTATAAATAGCGTCAGTGCTAATGTACTTAAATGTCTTTAGCTACTGACGCTATTTATAAAAATAAATTTGAAAAGTAAACGCTACACAATACAACAGTACAAACGCTCATTTTTACAAAGTAGTAATGTACATACAAAAGTTACATCACTTTTCTAATAGATCCTCCCCTGATGATGGCCCAAAGTCGGGCAGAAAGTACTTGGGAAATAACTAGTTATGGAAGGTTTATCAACCAATTCCCGCCGAATATCATAAGATCAGTACGGCAATTCGAAAGGATTAACAAAAAAAATATGTAGACAAAAATGACTATTATGTTCAATCAAATATATATATATATATATATATATATATATATATATATATATATATAAAAGGTACTGTACTGGTTTGGTTTCTTTGAGCTACCGAAACTGTGTTATCACCTCTGGTTAGCAGCTGATGAGGGCAGGGTATCGGACGTGCTTTCACACGTGGTAGGATGAAAAATATATAAAAGTAACTGGTTTGTTTTTTATGATATATCAACCTTTGTAGCTTATTTAATGCCAAACCCATCCTTCAAGAACAGTAGTGATACTATTTAACCCATAGCTGGGGGGATAAGGGGGTTCATACCTTTCCCAAGGGTATTTGCCCGAAAGTGAACGTAATAGCGCGACTGGAGTACGAACTCGCATACTACGATTCTGCTGTCCATCGCTTTAACCATTACACCACGAGGAGGACACCCTCAAAAGTTACTATTAGCATAACAGATCTTAATGTTAAGTCAACAACATTTACATTCTTTTTCAAATTGTGTGTCAACTCCTTAAAAAAATTAACGTTAAAAACTTTTTAAAGTCTTCTATTTCTATAAAAAATTTCCATAAAAGATTTTTTTCTTGACCATGGCCTAAAGTCAAAACTGGTTGAAAACAAAAAAACAGATAAAATGATATTCCTAATTTTCTTATCAATCAGTTCATCTTTATATATATATATATATATATAAGAGAGAAACAGACAGAGAGACATTTGGGATGAAACTTTCTCTGCGTATGGACATGGTTGTATCATATAAGTCCAAGTTGATTTGCTGACTTTACTTTCAGAAGTTCTGCCCCGTCATCATTCCTGATTGCCGTTGCCTACTGCCAGCAAAAGTCAGACAATTTGCCAAATACATCTTCTAACGCTAGCCAGACATTTACATTATTCTCTTTACTGCCAGACTTAAAGGACATTACAACGGTGCACAGTAGTGTTTTTGTTGGATTCAGATTTCGCAAAAGACTTTTGGTAAGTCATGGTTAGACCGATTCTTTCAGTTGCAGGACGACTAAATTACAGGTGTTTGATCGAAAAACAGTTGGCAGGTTTCTCTGTTGATCAAGACTATGAATTTCCAGTCTTAAAATGGGTCAGAGCTTTCTGCTATGGTAAAATAAGTTCCTTCTTGCAGTGTTTATTTCTTTCCTTATTTCTTCCAGAAGCCAAAAATGTTTCAAACTACTTGGGTGAGTCAATAGTTTTGCAATATTTTGATGATGTCTAGCACAATTAACCTGCCCAAAATGTCTGCTCTTTTAGTGAAGGTGGTAAAGCGTACTAGACTCTGAGATACTAAGCTCACCTGATACTTCCCGAGTGGTACTCACCAGATTTGCCCCAAAATACACAGTTTTTGGACTACCTGACCTTGCCTGATTGTTCTGATTCTTGCAACCTGAGCAAAACTTCTTTAACCACCAGATCAACTACATCTTCACATTTGCCAGCACATATATTTTTCTTTGCTCCTACAGTGTTATGACTGAGTTTGAACTCATAAAACATAAGTTTCTAAATTAGATTATTTGTATCTTCATCTGTGAGGCTTTCAAATCGCACCCAGAGCGAAGTAATGCACAACATGTTAGCACACCAACTACCACAATACTACCAACTACATCAAGTAACGAACATGGCTTGAACTATTTTCTTCCCATAATGCACAAGCCACAAAATAACACATACTAAAATATTGCAAAACTTTTGACTCACCCAAGTAAAATGCTCCATACTATATTTCAGGAATTTTTTAACAAGCCTCTCTCCGCCTCATGTCGAATAACCTTTTAACTCAAAGGTAATAAAAAGTTTCGTACCTGAACTAAGAAGTCGTCAAGTGTTGTATTTCAGATTCCCTATGTCCATTTCACACATCCGTATATTATAGGCATGTAACTGAGTTCGCCTGTGTTTTGTATTTGCCTGTATCTGTATTTGTATTTATAGATATCATTATGGTTTGGAATATACAACACTTGTATGCAGTGTAATATTGATAAAATACCCTTTAAAAGTAGACATTCCATGACTAATAATAAACAAGTGGTAATATTGTCTTGCATAATCATTTTTATTAGATAAAGAGTTTTGTAAAACTATGGGGTGTCTTGCTGGCACTTGCTAATAGAAAGGACTCAAAAGACGTTGATTGTGATTTTTGCCTGGTGACAAAAGCAGTTATGAGAGCATGGGGTGTAGCAAATTAATATAACGAGTAACTATAAGAAACTGTCGGAGTCATCCAGGCATTGTGATAAAAAGCTAATGCTAAAATAAATTACTTATATAACGCGCAAACAGAAAACAAATAACAGGAGTTTGAGTTGAACAGACATCGTCTTTTTACATATTTACATATTTCCATTAATTATCTATTATTTACAAATATGGTAGGAATCCTCTTAGCTATGGGTTAAATAGTATCATTACAGTTCTTTTATAAATATGGCTTTGGCATTAAATAACCCTCAAAGGTTTATATGTCATTTAACAAAGAAACCAAACCAATTCATTAATAAATTTTCATGTGTGCGTTAATTTTGTGTGAGCATAGAGTATCTCGCCATCTCCACACAAAAGGGTGGGCCTTTGAAACTCGTGAACAAGTACACATATCTAGGAAGCAGTATCTTATCAACAGAGACAGACATCAACAACTGACTAGCAAAGTCACACCTTACTGATAAAATGAAACGCAGTTTTTTTTCCAAGCAGCGGTCGTGTTGATACTGCTATATGGATGCACTACATGGACGCTAACTAAACGTATGGAGAAAAAGCTTGACAGCAATTATACAAGAATGCTGCGAGCTGTATTGAACTTGTGTTTGAGGCAGCCTCCCGTAAAAAATCAGCTGTAAGGCGACCTACCACCCATCACGAAAATTATCCAAGTTAGACGAACCAGACATGCGGAACACTGCTGGAGAGGTAAGGATGTACTCATAAGTGACATACTCCTGTGGACTCCTTCACATGGACAAGCAAAGGCAGGATGACCAGCTAGAACCTATATATACAACAGCTCAGTGCCAATACAGGATACAGCTTTGAAGACCTTTCGGGGGCAATGGACAATAGAGATGGGTGGCAATAGAGGCTCAGGGAGATCCGTGCTGGCAGCGCGACATGATGATAATGATAGAATATCTATATATTTTTTGTTATTATTTATCAATTGCTTACTTGTGAGCCAGCCCTGAATTCCTTTGAGAATGAAACTTTGTTATATTTTGTGAAATTCACAAGTGATATTTGGGTTCAGCAGTAAAATATATTAGGTCTGTTATCTCAAAATCCTGGACTTCTTTTCTCTAAGCTGGGGATAACTGGTCTCAGACCCACCAGATTTTCGTAGCAAAATAGGGAGATGTTATTTTATGAAAGGATAATACATTTGTTTCTTTTTCTAAACTATGTAATTTTATTTTTAGATGTGATGGACCACCCCGCCTTGGGGAACATTACATAATTGACAAACACAGATTTGTATTTTTGTTTGGTTTAGTTTGGTTAGTAGCATAACAATTCCGTATGAGTTATTAAATGACAGAATTTAATTGCATTTTTTGAAAAGATGCTCTTTTTTTATTTTTCTGTATTCATTATATTTGCAAGCAATTATATTTTCAAGTAGTTCTATCTAAGTCCAATTGTTCGGGACTGCAGAATACATTGACTGCATTTCTGCATCCCCAGCAATGAGTGTCCTGTATATGACACTAAACAATCTGATGGTGAGACTCCAGTAATGCTGGAGCTTTGGGGAATGGGGAGTACCCCTTCATTGCCATCGCTCCTAGATTCACTCGTGGCCCGGAATGGTAGCACCTGATAGGACCCTTTCTATTGGTTAAATAGAACTAAAATGTGTACTTATGCTAAACTGAATTGCTTGAAATAGAACTGTTTGGACATTTAAACTGTGTACGTATGCTAAACGGATTTTTTAAAAAATAGAACTGTTTTGAAATTTAACTATGTATAAACAAAAACTGAACTAATGCTAAACTGAATTGTTTGAATTAGACATATTTATATGTATAAAAATAGATTTGGTATTAGATAACGTACAATGGTTGATATGCCAGAAAACCAAACCAACCAACCAACCAACTTAACATTACTTAACGTATTTTTATCTAATACTAATAATTAATACACAATTATATAATTGCAAGTATTTCTATGTAATACTAATAATTCATACACAATTATATACAGAAACATATAGCTTAAAATTACGATTCCTTTTTAATAATAATCAATTGTTTGCACGTAATTATATGGTTACAAGTATTCCTATCTAATACTAATAATTTTTACACAATTATATATCTTAAAATAAAAATTCCTTTTTAGTAATAATCAATTGTTTTCACAGTTATATTGTTTCAAGTATTCCTATCAAACATCAATAATTAACAACCAATTATAAAATTTCAATTAATTAATAATGATAATCCTACGTAAACAGTTATAGCTTAAAGTGACAATTCCTTTTTAGGACACTGCTAGAGAAGTAGGGACGAGCTCATAAGTGATGTACTCCTGTGGACCCCTTCACATGACCGAGCAAAGACAGAGCAACCAGCTCGAACCAACATACACCAGCTCTGTGTAGATACGGGATGTAGCTCTGAAGACCTGCTGGAAGCGATGAACGACAGGGAGGAGTGGCAAGAGAGGGTCAGGGATATCCGTGTTGATGGCACGACATAATAATCAAGAATTGCTTGCACACAATTATATGGTTGCAAGTATTTTTATCTAATACAAATAATTCATATACAATTTTATACACAATTTATACTCAATTATTTGACATAAAGTAACAATTGTTTGTACAGAATTATATGGTTGCAAGTATTCCTATGTAATGCTAATAACAATTACTTTTTAGTAATAATCCTTCCTAACATCAATAATTAACAACCAATTATAAAGTTTCAATTAATTAATAATGATAATCCTACATAAACAGTTATAATTTGATTTCTTCGGTTAATTGTTTAATGGCATATCAACCCTCATGGGTTATATGCAAAATCTATTCTAGTTGAAGAACTCTGGTGACACTGTTTAATCCATAACTGAAGGGGGATATGGGTGCCCCTACTTTTCCCGAAGGTATCAGTCAAAAAGTGAATATAATTACGTGAGGGAAATTCGAACTAAATTCAAGGCTGCTGTCAAGCACGTTAACCATCACGTCACCTGACTCCGCCAAACAATTACAGCTTCAAGTAACGATTATTAATACAAATAATTAATCCATTTCCACACTGTTTAGTGGTATGAAGTATTCCTATCCATTATGGATGATTTTTCCCAAATCTATTTCTCCCACACATGGTACCCTCAAAGGTACTGCCAATCTGTGTCAGAGTGGACCTGGGAGTAATGTCATTGTAAGAGTGATTTCATATTCACCAGAGCTCCAGAATCGGAACTGCATCATCGCTGGATGCAGTTTAGTGTCATACCCAAAATATCTCTTCTAGGAGTGGTGATAGGTGTCAATCTTGACAGATGTGGGCCCAATAGTTCATTTTAAGATGTAAACCATTTGAGGACTTACACATGATTTGTTTATAGTGGTGAGGGTTTGTGTAGATTTAGTTTGGTTTGGTTGGGTTTGATGGCATATCAACCATTGTAGGGTATTTAATGCCAAATCCTCTTGATACATATATATTAAATATATATAATTTGGCTTGGTTGGGTTTTATGGCATATCAACCATTGTAGGTTATTTAATGCCAAATCATCTTTATACATATATATTGAATATATATAATTTGGTTTGGTTGGGTTTTATGGCATATCAACCATTGTTGGTTATTTAATGCCAAATTCTGTTTATACTTATATATTAGATATATATGATTTGGTTTGGTTGGGTTTTATGGCATATCAACCATTGTAGGGTATTTAATGCCAAATCGTCTTTATACTCATATACTAAATATAAATATTTGATTTGTAAACACATTTTGTAGATAACATTCATAAACAAACCTGAGGTCTTTTTTGCACACTGATAAATGATATTGCTATAAAACAGTCACAATTTGACATCAATTTTCTATTCAACCCATTCCAGGTCAGAGGGGTTTCCTCGTGGTGTAATGGTTAAAGCGATGGACTACGGAATCGTAGTAAGTGAGTTCGAACTCCAGTCGTGCTATTACGTTCACTTTCGGGCAAATACCCTTGGGAAAGGTATGAACCCCCTTATCCCCCCCCAAGCAATGGGTCAAATAGTACCACGACGGTTCTTCTTGAAGGATGTCTTTGGCATTAAATAATCTACCACGGTTGATTATTTAATGCCAAAGGTTGATATGCCATTAAACAAAGAAACCAAACCACTCCGGGTCAGAGTAGACCAATGAACAATGGCATTGAAGGGGCACTACACATCCCCCAAATCTTCGAGGCTGGAACCTCGGTATCAGATGGTTTAATGTCATATCCAGGACACTAGCTTGGTGGGGGTCTTACCTCTCTGCAGAGATGCAACTGGGCAAACAAAATTTATTGAATATGTGAAACTATTGCAAATAAAATGTATTTATTTACGACATGTTGATGAATATTCTACATCAAAATAATTCCAATTTAACCATTTTGTTTTTCTTATTTATTGGATTGCATAAATTTCGTTTTAATGAGCCAAAGCTTTTCAGGAAGGAAGATAAAAATGTTGTTCTTATTTCTTTCTTTTTCTTTCCTTCCTTTTTCATTTTCTTCATGTCGTGTAACATTAATCTTACATTATTAGATAGATAGATAGATGGAAAAAAAGAAAGAAAGAAAGAAAGAAAGAAATAGGTAGATAGATAGATAGAAAGAAAGAAAGAAAGAAGAAAGAAAGAAGAAAGAAAGAAAGAAATAGATAGATAGAAGGAAAGAATAAAGGAAAGAAAGAAAGAGATAGATAGATAGATAGATAGATAGATCTGAACAAATAGATAGATAGATAGATAGATAGAAGATAGATAGATAGATAGATAGATAGATCTGAACAAACAGACAGATAGATATTTTTCTGGCAATGTGTGTGTATGTGTGTGTTTTATGAGTTTTTAGGCCAGACATAATCTAAAAAAAAATTCACATGAACTTAGAAAATTATTTTAAAAAGAAGAAAACCCTCCCCTAAAGAAATATCTACTTCATGTCTGAGCGTCTAATTAATAGTGAGAATCTGTCATTCGTTCAACTGAAGATGAAAATTGATTTAGTTTGGCAATAGTTTTTATAAGTGGAAAAAAAGAGGCGAGAAGAGAAAAAAATGTTACTTTTTTCAGTGAAAAATGGAAAAAGAAAAAGGAGAAAAAAATGGAGAGAATGAATAGATTATGAAATGAAGACAAAAAAAGAAATACAGAATGAAAAAAAGAAATAAATATATTATGAATAACAAGGGAAAAATCATATATATATATATATATATATCCAGAACAACTTTTCTTTATCATGCCAAGTACACACACACACACACACACACACACACACACACACACACACACACACACACACACATATATATATATATATATATATGAGAAAAAAGAAAATTAAAAAAAACGAATTGTAAATGTAAAATTAAAATAAAAACGTAAATAAATGAATAATAAATACGTAATGAAAACGAATTAGAGAAAATGCATCTATAACAAAGAAAAAAAAATTGATGAAAGAAAAAAAAGAAGAAACACTATGTGAAAACAATGAAGAAATTTCTATAAAAAATACGAAAAAACATAAAGAAAAAAATAAGGGCAATATGAAAGAAAGAAGAAAAATAAATTGAAGAATATAATAAGATAATGAATGAAAATAGAAATATTTAAAAATTATGAAGAAGAAGTTAAAATAAAGAAAGAAAAAAAGATTTGGGCGAATATTATAAAATAATGAAAGAAAAATGAAACGAAAGAAAAAATGAATGAATATAATAGAATAATAAAAATGAAAAAAAAAACGAAGAAAAAGAAATCAAAGTAAATTATAAAATATTGAAAGAAATGAAAATGAAATGAAGAAAAAGAAATGAAAGTGAAATGAAGAAAAAGAAATGAAAGTGAAATGAAGAAAAAGAAATGAAAGTGAAATGAAAAAAAAGAAATGAAAGTGAAATGAAGAAAAAGAAATGAAAGTGAAATGAAAAAAAGAAATGAAAATGAAATGAAGAAAAAGAAATGAAAGTGAAATGAAGAAAAAGACATGAAAGTGAAAGGAAAAAAAAAAGAAATGAAAATGAAATGAAGAAAAAGAAATGAAAGTGAAATGAAGGAAGAGAAATGAAAAGGAAATGAAGAGAAAATGAAAAGGAAATGAAGAAAAAGAAATGAAAATGAAATGAAGGAAGAGAAAGGAAAAGGAAATGAAGAAAAAATGAAAGTCAAATGAAGAAAAAGAAATGAAATAATGATACAAATTGACAAAGCGAAATGTCTTTTCTTATAGCTTTTTTAACAGTGAGTTGAAACACTTTTCTGTGTATATATTAGTTCTTTGCCTAATTAGCTAAACTTATATATACATACATATATATATATATATATATATATATATATATATATATATATATATATATATATATGTATATATATATATATAATGAATGACATATTTGGCTTGTATAACAAGAGTTAATATGTCACAAAAACTGTATTTTATTTTTAAAATGTCTGTCTCTCACACACACACAAACACAAAATAGGTAAGCTCATGTCTCATTAGTTGTTAGTTTCTGTATTTTTTTCTCCAGCCGACATTGATTTTCTATTTCAGAGTTTTATTTTCAAAATAGAAGAAAAAAAATTCTCAAAGAGAATATGACTGTCACTCGACTCTTTCAGGCGAAGTGTCTCTTAGACACACTTAGACATATTGCCTAAATAAAAATACACCTCAAACAATTTTTTAAATAATTTTTTCCCTAAGCCAAACCCACCAGAATTGGATGGGATTATCAACCATAGTCTAAGGGATTAAATACTAGTCTATAGTTTCGAAGTGCAACGTACAGTAGAGATATAAACTCACACAATAGGGCGTCAGACCGAACAAAAACACTCATTTGGCCATATTCTAGTACAGGTCCGCTAACTAACGAACTAAATCTATCTATCTATCTATCCTCCCACAGATATACCAAGGTGAGTATGAAGATCAGGACAATGTTACTCTACAACAGTATATATGTGTATATATATATATATGTATATAGTAGCGAGCATAAAGATCAGAACGATGTTATGAAAAAGTCTAAATGTGAAATAACTTTTTATTTTAAAGCTTCATAGAATAATTTATCAAAGAAAAATAAGGATATAAACATAAATTATATTATTCCAAAATCTAAAGCTCAATAAAATAAATTTATTTTGATGAAGTTGTTAGAATAATTTTATAACATTCGAAAAAATAGAGGATCAAAAACGTCAGAACGATTAAATAAATCCGTAAAATTTAATAATTATTTTGTATTATTAAAAAACTTCTTAGGGTACGAATATAAAGTAGAGTATTTCACTGAATTACACGGCACTTCACTGACTCTTGCATTGTAAACATGGTGAAAAAATCTGTAACATCCTTGGAACTTAGAAAACTGATAGTCAAGTTACGTAATGAAGATAAACTCTCGATTCGGGATATTTCAAAGAATGTGGGGAAATCTAAAAGTGTTATTCATTGTATTCTTTATGTGAAGCCAAGAAGCCACCTGGCAGGAAAACTACTGCAAGGAAAGACAGGTGGATTGGAAATGAATAGAAAAAGGATCGATTTGAGACAGCCATCGCGATCTCAAAAAAAAAAAAAAGGCTAATGTAAACCTTGGTATAAAAATTTCAAGGTACACTATTTCCCAAAGACTTAATGAAATAAATTTGAACAGTTAAGCCGCTTCTACAAAGCCTTACATTTCTAAAAAGAACAAAATAAGCGTACTGAAATTTGTCACTGAACACGTCATATGGACTGAAGAACAGTGGGATTGTGTTCCTTTCAGCGATTAGTCAAAGTTTAATTTGTTTGGTTGTGATGGGAGAAGGTTCATTCGACGCAGTCCTAAGGAAAGATATTCGCCTCAGTGTACTAAAAGCTGCGATAAATTTCGAAGAGAAAGAGTGATGGTGTTTGGCATGATTTCTGTGCGGTACAGGGCCTCTTGTCAGGCTACACGATAAAATTAACGCAACTGTATAGAAAAAGATATTGAAGAAACATGTTGTACCTAATCTGAGAACTGCAATTTATCAAACAGCTGTATTTATGCAAGATAACGCTCTGTGTCACAAAGTGAAGTCTGTTAAGATATTTCTTTCTGAGGAGAATGTTCCTGGTATGGAGTGGCCAGCTTAATGGCCAGACAAGAATCCTATTGAGAATGTTTGGAAGTTACAAAATGAAAGAGCTAAGGAAAAGAATCGAAGAACTATGGATTAATTTGAAAGGAAAATGGAAGAACATATCTGTTGATGAATGCAAGACATTAATTTGTTTGTGTAGCAAAAAATGTCAAGCTGTTATTGAAAGTAAAGGTCTACACATCAAGTACTAATGAATTATGAACGCTATTTTCATTTAGATATGATGTATCCATTATAATAGTTTGATTTTGTTAATCGTTCTGATGTTTTGATCAACTATTTTTTATTGTTATATAATTATTCGTATAACTTTATCAAAATAGGTTTATTGAGCTTTATATTTTGGAATTATATAATTTATCCTTATATCTTTATTTTCCTAGATAAAATGTTTCTATGAAGCTTTAAAATAAAAAGTTATTTCATATTTAGACTTTTTCTTGACATCGTTCTGATCTTTATGCTCGCTACACATACACACACACACACACACACATATATATATACTGTAGGGCGCCTCTGGTGGTGTAATGGTTAGCAAGCTCGACTAGCAAACCTACACGAGTGAGTTCGAGTCTCATTGGGTGCCCCTTTCATATGGCCTTGTGCCACATCTAAGCAAAAAGCTTAGTAAATTTCCACATGTATATACAGTAGTAGAGTAGCTAGCACCCCATCAGCGCTCTACCAGACGACCTGGCTCATAGCCTAGGATTAAGGACTTCAACATTTGATTAATAAGTTGATTAATAAGCTGATTAATATTAGGACTGATCTTACTTCGTTTGGCAATACAACATTTTGACCCGCCTCTATTTCTTATAAGTTCTCTTGTTAATTGTTTGTAACTTATTGTACTGTGTCTTTTTTGTATGTATCTGTTAGCACAGGATACTGGTGCTGAACAAATACATCAAGCACTCATTCTTCTCTGTGTATCATTCACCTCGACGATTCAACATATATATTAACAAATACCTCACCCACACACACACGTGCACATACACAAACACACACACATACACACACACACACACACACACATATATATATATATATATATATATATAACGTAAGTTGTAAAGTTGCCGACCGTAGTCGAGGGCGACCCGAAGGCTCCCTTTTCAATAGCTACTACACCGAGGTGTAAGGGAAGGCGCTACTGCTTTCCCTTGATTGCTCCACTTTATCCTTGATACATATCTTATATTGCTGAGTGTAAAGCAAGGGGGTATCAAATACCATTTTTAAAGTATTTGGTATGACGCGACCTGGGATTGAACCCAGGTCTCCCGGATCATTGGCGACTTTGATTTTAAAAAATGGATTTAATTTCATAATCTAATGACCAATTCTGGTCCAAATGATTTCAAAGATTAACAGCATGTGTAGTCTGAACTAAAACTCCTATATTTAATGTTTAAATGCCTTTTCTTTTCCATGGAATGGCATTTCTATACCAGAAAAGATTTTTAAAAAACATGAAGCATTTGACGTAGACTTTTGATTGGTTTCGTTTCTTGGCATATCAACCTTTGTAGGTTATTTAATGCCAAAGCCATTCTCCTAGAAGAACAGTAGTGGTACTATTTAACCCATAACTGGGAGGATAACGGGGTTCATACCTTTCTCAAGGGTATTTGCCCGAAAGTGAACGTAATAGCGCGACTGGAGTACGAACTCGCTTACTACGATTCCGCAGTCCATCGCTTTAACCATTACACCACGAGGACATCCCCTAAACCTTTGAGGTCATTTGAATGAGAATCAGTCGAGATATTAGATTATGAAATGATAACAATTGTTCTAAAGTAGCCAGTACATTTCAAATGATATTGATTTTTTAAACACTCAGTACATCTCAAATGATATCAATTTTTTTTTAAATCCTCCTTTTTCTAGATATCCTGTGTGAACATTAAACATAAAACGCTTAGTATCTTCACCCACTGTTAAAAACTCTGAGGTTATTTGAATTTAGAATTAGTCAAGTTATAAATTTTGGAAATATCAGTTTTTCAGAAACACCACGTAAGTTGTCGACCCTTGTCGAGGGTGACCCGAACACTCCCTTTTCAATAGCTACTACACCAAGGAGTAAGAGAGGGCGCTACGCCATTCCCTGGATTGCTCCACTTTACCCTTGATTTTTACCTTATAGTACTGAGTGCCAAGCAAGGCGGCAACTAGTACCATTTTTTGAGTCTTTGGTATGACTCAACCTGGGATTGAACCCTGGTCTCCCGGACCACTTGTGGACACTCTATTCATTAGCCTAATGCAAAGTAAGTTGGCGACTGTAGTCAAGGGCGACCTAAAGGCTCCCTTTTCGATAGCTACAACACCAAGGTGTGGAGGAGGGCGCTACTCCAGTTCCTGGATTGCTCCACTTTACCCTTGATAGGTACTTTATACTGCTGAGTGTTAAGCAACGTGGCATCAAGTACCATTTTGGTATAACTTGACCTAGGATTCAACCCAGGTCTCACGGACCATTGGCGAACACTCTAACCATCGTGCCAATGTCTGCTGATATCTGACATATATACACAAAACGGGGTAACTAGTATATATATATATATATATATATATATACGAGGTGCATACGATAAGTTTCCAGACATTTTCGTATGGGCACTTTCATTGATAGTACACACATGAAACTCTAGTCCCCTTCGAAGTAATCTCCTCCGGCTGCAATGCACTTGTTGTACCGTTCCAACAACTTCTTCTGGAAGGCCCCATGCAAGTCCCCTTGTGTGAGCGTGTCAATGACCTTCGTTACAGCCTCTTTCATCTCCTAAATTGTCTCATAAGGACAGCCTCTGAGCTTAGGGAAAAACCAAAAATCACAGGGAGCAAGTTCTGGACCATAGGGAGGCTGAGGAACTGTCTTGATGCCCAACTTGGTCAAATAGTCTGTGACAAGGATGGAGTTTAGGACTGGTACATTGTACTGGTGGAAATGCCACTGACCCGATTTGAAGAGTGCTGGCCTCTTCCAACGGAATCTCTTCCTGAACTCCCTTAAAACCTCAACATAGTAACCCTAACCCTTTGGCCAATCAACACTGGTGTATTGACTTCTTTACTCCTCCCACACCTCTCATCATACCTCACTGACTCTCTGCCTTCCTTGAATCTCTTATGACACTCAAAAACTGATGCTCGATTCAAGCAAGATGGTCGAAAAGCAGTCTGAAGCATTCCATACGTTTCTGTGGCATTTTTTCCAAGTTTAAAACAATTTTATTGCATATAGTTTTTCTAAGCTGTCAGATTGCATTTTTGAAATTGACCAGCTGTGACAATCAGTCTTTAGTAGGATGTATTCCAATTGTTGCTGTAGCAGTTCATTTGAACCTGAAATGAAAAAATTGTTCAGTCATCTCATAAGATGTATAGCAATAACATAGTGAATTTTGAAGAGTCTACGACAATTTTAAATGACCATACGAAAAAAGCCTGGAAACTTATCGTATGCACCTCGTATATATATATATATATATGAGGTAGCGTGATGATGGTTTTGATTTTAAACATCATCATCACTCAAATAATTCTCCACAAAACAGACATTCATATTCAAATCAAAATAAACCTTTAGCTGTCATAAAGTTAGAAAGGAAAAAAATTCTGATTGCAACAATTCATTTAAATCCCGCTCACCTTCTCTTCTCGTCTCCCACTCTCTTCCTTTGTCCCCCTCCTCTTCCCACCAACAGACAGCGGAAATATGTGTAAATATGTAAAAATGGGAGCAACATCACATACACAAATATACAAGCATTCACTAACATACACACATGAACACAAAAACACCCACTTTTCTGACAAAAATTAACCATATTAATCGTTTTTTAAATATCTCCACAATGTCTGACGATTGTTGATTGCACGAAACCCAGGGTCACAGTCTCTACCATGCTCCCCTACCCCTGTGAGGTTGAGCTCTCTAGCGAAGGAAGTAAGATGTATAGCATTTAAATTTCCTTCGCTTGCCTTGGTTTTCTCGTGGTTGAGTGGTAGAATCTTGGATAGGCGTTATAGTCAGCCAGGTTTCGATCCCAGCTTCGAGAATTTAGCCACACCGATGAGTTCTGATAGAACAAAACATTTTGTCTGTGGATGACAATATATATATATATATATATTTACATTTAAATGCTCTATCATTAATATTGAGCTCTATCTAACAATACAGCTACATTTGGTCCTCCATTAACTTACCAAGTGAACTAGTAAGAACCATAAGCCTCTTATATATATATATATATATATATATATAAGTTCTGATAAAACAGATCTGTCTGTGGATGACAATATATATATATATATATATGCTCCCCTACCCCTGTAGGGTTGAGCTCTCTAGCTTATGAAATAATTGTGTTGCTATTAGCGTATATGCAAGGCTCTTCGTATGAATCGAGCTCTCAGTAGCCGTTAAGCGGAAATATGTAAACAATAACAATTGTGATTCATAACCGTTTAAATTTACATCGCTGGGGCTGGCTTTCTCGTGGCTGAGTGGTTGAATCTTGGATTGGCGTTTGAGTCAACCGGGTTTCGATCCCAGCTTTGGGAACCTAACCCATCTATCTACACTGATGAGTTCTGATAGAACTAAACAGATCTGTCTGTGGATGACAATATACATATATATATGTAAGGCATCTATCTATCCATTGTATACAACAGACAAAAAAGAATTCAATTTGGTAATTCCATGATAAATTTATTTCGGTCTCACAGATGGTCATGTGACAGCTTCGGTTGTATATTTGAATATAATCCAGACACTCCTACATTGATTCCGGCAAAACGAGAATTCAGTTAAAAAAATCAATTTTACAGTGAATATATAACTATATACTATTAACTACAATAGGTGGTGTCCGTGGTGTAATCGTTATCGTCGTAGGAAATGGATACGACGACACGAGTTCAAATCCTGGACGAGACTGATTGTATTTCACATTGCACTAATACCTTTGGGAAAGGTATGAATCCAATTATTTCCCCTCCAGCTGTGGGTAAAATAGTTGGACAGACTGGGTTCTTCAGCCTTGGTGAGGCAACTAGTCTAGGAGAAGGAAAACTCTGAATTCAAACCTGTTCAACTCCGCTTAAAAATTGACCCTGTGTCATATCTAATTAATAGTAACGTCAATATCAATTAAATAATTTGTTTGGTTTCTTTGTTTAATGGCATATCAACCTTTGTAGTTTATTTAATGCCTAAGCCATCCTTCTAAAAGAATATTAGTGTTTCTATTTAACCCACAGCTGGGAGGATAAGGAGATTCATACCTTTCCCAAGGGTATTTACCCGAAATAAAATACAAATATTAATTAATTTCTATACTATTCCTTATGTATTCGAAAGCCGTTGACATTAAGCACTCCGTTGGATATTCTACATTCTTTTTGGATTATTACCTTTTAGTCTAATCCTTAGACTATTTTCCTCGGACCGGCTCATGGGTCGAGTGGGTAGAGTGTTCGCTAATAGTCCGGGAGACTGCGGTTTAATCCCAGGTCGGGTCATACCAAAGACTTTAAAAAATGGTGTTGTTACCTCTTTGCTTAACACTCAGCTTTATAAGGTACGTATCAAGGGTAAAGTGGAGCAATCCAGGGAAAAGAGTAGTGCCCCCCTACATCTCGGTGAAGAAGCGACTGAAAAGGGAGACTTCAGGACGTCCTCGACAACAGTTTCCAACTTTACTTTTACTATATATATATATATATATATATATATATATATATCCCTTTCCTGTATATTTTCTCCGTTAACCTTTGTTCTTTGCGACCCTTAATAATATTGTTGGCGCTAATTCAGACTTTTCCGCTGATTGACCGACATAAAGGTCTGTAAAGACAGGAGATGCTTTTCTCTTTCAACCAATTTTCTGAGATTTCCCCAAGAAATAAAATGCGGAATGGCTGGGTTTGTGAAGAAGGGGTAGTAATTTTTGATGGATCACTGATATGGAAATTTCAACTGTCAGAAACCGGCGTACGCAAGCCTGACGGAAAGGAATTATTTTCATTTTTACCGAGAGCAATAAATATCCGTTTATTTTAGTATGTCATCCATCCTCACCTTGACCACGCACACTCACTTCCCTTGAATGTCGGTTAGGAAACTGTTTGCGGAAGTGAAATTTTGACACTTCCCTTTTGTCTGAATTGAGACGTCAGTTGAAATGTTGGTTTGTCAGATTAGAATTAGTCAAAAGTTTTGCAATATTTCGCTATGTGCATGTTAATGGTGAGTATATCACGTGACTATAGCAGTGGTTAGTGGTACTGTTGACTGACTAAACCGCAATGTACTTTCTTTTAACAAAATTAAACTTCGATTTTCATTTTTAGTGAAGAGTGTCAACCTGATGTTAAACCAGTCAGTTTGGGCGGAAGAATACTCAGACTGCATCTCTGGAGAGAGGTAAGACACCCTCCACCAAAAAGTGTCCTAGATATAACGCAAAACAATCCGATGGTGAGTATTCTCAACCGGAGCTCTAGGAAATATGCAGCACCCCTTCATTGCCATTGCTCTCAGGTCCACTCAGGTTTGGAGTAGTAGCACCTGATAGGGTCCTATCCATATGTCATTGACATTGAAACTGTGAGCAAAAAATTTTAAATTGATGTGTTAGAAATAGAACTGTTTGATAATTTAACTACATGGTGAATTCAATAAGTTTCCAGGCTTTTTTTTGTACAGTTATATAAAATTGTTAGAATATGTTGTAGCTATTTCGTTATTTATTTGAGCAAACACATTTTAAATAGCTACAATATATTCCATCTTTAGTTAATATTTTCTGTATATCTCATAATTTTCATATTTTCTATTTTTCTTTTTGTTCTTTCTTTCTTTTCTACCTTCTGACTCGAAATCTTTCTCGTTAAACAAACGTACATAAATTCTATACAATATTCCTAATAAGTCAAATGATGTAATTTAAGCATCAAACGCTGGTTCGCCAGTTAAACGGCCAACTTTTTCTTATTATACATATTTTCCCCAAGGTTTTTGTATTTCACATTCCTAAACATCCATCGTTAACTTAAAAATGTTAATATCTCCCCTCCTGGTCCTGATGATGGTTCAGCAGAACCGAAACGCTATAGTGTTGACCCGTTAATAAATCATTCCTTCCACTTGTATCGTTGTTATGAGTTTTTCTACATATATATATATAGAGAGAGAGAGAGAGACAGAGAGAGAGAGAGAGAGAGAAAGAGAGAGAGAAAGAGATCGAGAGAAGACGCGACTGAATATCCTCCCTAGCACTAACAGCCCAATATCTGTAACTTATCCTACATTCGATTTATTTGTTTAAACAAAACAAATTATCAAGGATAATGTCCTCAGAGATTTTTTTTTCACCTTAACTCTCATTTGTTTTTCACTTGGTAAGTTTTTGTTCTCACTAGATTCTCATTCTTTAGGGTAACTGAAATATATATATATATATATATATATATATATATATTATAAGAGTTTTGATTGTCACTAAATCACTTTGTCGGTATGTGGCGAACCAAGTGCAATATAATATAGAGAGTGCTCAATATCTACGATAGAGCTATTATATAATAATAATAATAATAATAATAATATATATATATATATATATATATATATAATTCATGGAATATAGATTTTCGATTCATTCCATTTTCTTAACTGCCTGATGATTGTTGTTTTGCAAAAAAGTCAATGAAACCCTTGGGTCGCAGTCTATATTCCATGAATTAAATATATATATCTAATATATATATATATATATATATATATATATATATATATATATCAAAGCATTAAGAAAATAGAAATATACTGACACTGAGATATAGCTATGAAGTCGCTGAGATAGACAGATAGAAAATGAAACAGAGAGTGAAAGTGAGAGTGAGAGGAAGAGGAAGAGGGAGATGTAAAAATAGATTGATAGATACGTGGTGCCTTCAATAAGTTTCCAGACTTTTTTGGTACAAGCATTTAAAATTGTCGTAGACTCTTGAAAATTCAGTATCTTATTGCTATACATCTTATAAGATGACTGACCAATTTTTATGATTTCAGCTTTAATTGAACAGCTACAGCAGGAACTGGAATACACCTTATTAAAGCTTGATTGTCACAGCTGGTGATTTTCAAAAATGCAATCTGACAATATAGGAAAATGATATACAATAAAATTGTGTTTTAAACTTGGAAAAAATGCCGCCACAGAAACGTATGGAATGCTTCAGACTGCTTTTGGAGCATCTTGCATGAATCGAGCATCAGCTTTTGAGTGGCGTAAGAGATTCATGGAAGGCAGGGAGTCTGTGAGGGATGAGAAGAGGAGTGGAAGGAGTAAGGAAGTCAATACACCACAGTTGATTGGCCAACTCCATCCTTGTCACAGACTATTTAACCAAAATGGGCATCAAGACACTTCCTCAGCCTCCCTATAGTCCATACCTTGCTCTCTGTGACTTTTGGTTATTCCCGAAGCTCAGAGGCTGTCGTTATGAGACAACTGAGGAGATGAAAGAGGCTGTAACGAAGGTCATTGACACGCTTACACAAGAGGACTTCTATGGGGCCTTCCAGAAGTTGATGGAACGGTACAACAAGTGCATTGCAGCCGGAGGAGATTACTTCGAAGGGGACTAGAGTTTCATATGTGTACTATCAATAAAAGTGCCCATACGAAAAAAGTCTGGAAACTTATTTAATGATCCTCGTACAAACGTATATATATATTAATCTATCTAATCTTTAAAAAAATGTTTATACAAGGCCATGCAAAGAACAAACAATTCAACAAAATACTACATAGGCGTGTCGGAAGGAACCCTCAAACAAAGAGTATATGCCAATAAACTATCGTTCTCAAATTAAAAAAATATTTGAACAATGCAACTCTCTCATCATATATTTGTAAACTGAAAGACAAGAACATTTCACCAAGCATAACCTGGTAATTTATAAATCAGCCCCCGCCTACAACAAAATATCAAGAAGATGCCTTCTTTTCTCCATGAAAAAGTTGCGATAATCACCCATCCATCACAGTATACACTCTTAAACTACAAATCCGAAATAATCTCAAAATGTCGATACGAAAACAAACATCTACTATCCCAATTCGATTTATACATTTAACCCAAAGACAAACTAAATTCCATTCCCTTCTCATTTTTCAAGCACCATTATTATTTTCATATTTACCTATATTTCTGACATCCAAGTCCACATTACTTACTATAGCTTCTTCCTTGTCCTTTCACCATATCCCACTGGTTTCTCCAACATCTTTCTTATTGCCACACCATCCATCAGCCATTACCGATACCATACGAATTATACAACTGAACCGCCGACCGTAAGTACCATTTTCCCCTCATTATCACATTATGGACTCCCAGAAGTATTGATAGTAAATCGGAGTAACATCTTTTGTAGTGTCAATAATTGTTAGCCCGATTTTCGCACATTATTGCATTATAAGTAAAATTGTAAAGTTGGCAACCTTCATCGAGGGTGACCCGAAGGCTCCCTTTTCAATAGCTACAACAACGAGTGTTAAGCAAGGCAGCAGCAAGTACCATTTTTTAAGTCTTTGATATGACTCGACCGGAGATTGAAACCCGGTCTCCCTGACCATTGAGGAACACTCTACTCGTTAGGCCAATGGTCTGGTTAAAACCATTATGACCCTAGCAGTTACATTTATAATAATAACAATATTAATAATGTCGTGCCACTAACACGGATATCCCTGATCCTCTCTCGCCACTTTTCCCTATCGTTCATCGCCTCAGGTAGGTCTTCTGGGCTACATCGCGTATCCTCACATATCTGCTGTATGTATGTTCTAGCTGATGGTCCTGCTTTTGCTCGGCCGTATGTGGGGGTCCATTGGAGTACATCACTTATGAGCTCGTCTCTGCTCCTCCAGTAGTGTCCTGCGTGTCTGGTTCGTCTAAATATGATAGTTTTCGTGATGGGAGACAGGTGGCCATATAGTTGGTGCTTATTCAGGACTTATTCAATATTGCTCTCAACATTCTTGTGTAATTGCCGTCTAGCTTCTTCTCTAGCCGTTTTGTTAACGTCCAAGTGGTGCATCTATACAGCTGTATCGACGCGACGGCTGCCTGGGAAAAACTGCGTTTCATCTTATCGGTCAGGTTTCATTTCCATATGATCGATAGCTTATCGATTGCCAATAATAATTATAATTATAATACTTATTATTATTATTATTGCAAAAGCTACGCAGGAACTATCCTCATTTTTATACCTGCCAATGAATACCATACCCCATAAAATAACGTGATGATGATTTTAATTTTAATCATCATCATCACTTAACAAAATTCACCACGAAATAGACATTTCATATTCACATCAAATAAAGTTAGAAAAAGAAATCATTCTGATTGCAACAATCCATTGCCCCCTCGCCCACTCTTCCCTTCTTAAACTCTCTTTTTTCGTCTCACCCCCCTCCCATCAACAGACAGCGGAAATGTGTGCATAAATGTAAAAATACACGCCAGGACACACGCAAACATACGTACATACTGACATTCAATAACCCTCAAACTTAGGCACCCATACACACAAATAACTCCCACTCTTTGAACAAAAATTAACCATATCAATCGTTCTTTTTGAAAACCTTCACTGTCTGACGAATGTAAAATGCATGAAACCTAGGGACACAGACACTTCCATGAAATATGATAGGTATTGATGTGATATAAATTTTCTTTCTCACCGTCACGCAGCCTTCTTATACTATAATAACTACCCGTTTTTACTGTTTTCCGGCATTTTGTATGAATAGAGTCAGGCGAAAGGACCCTCGCAATTTTTTTTTCATTTTTTTAGAATTGTTTTTCCCCTTCTTACTGATGATTCCTTTAATCCTTTGCCTGTATATATATATATATATATATATATATACACACACAAATATAAACTTTTACTTCGATTTGTTATATGGGCAGTTGATTAAACGGGAACCAACGTCTGCTGAAGCACTAGCTTCTTTCAAAGCACGTCTGGTTGCCCTTGCCCACTCATCATCATCATCATATCGCGCTATCAGCACGGATATCCCTGACCCTCTCTCGCCACCCCAACCAATCGTCTAATGCTTCCCGTAGGTCTTCAGGGCTACATCCCGTTTTGGCACAGAGCTGCTGTATGTAGGTTCTCGCTGGTCGTCTTGCCTTTGCTCGTCCATGTGAAGGGGTCCACGGGAGTACATCACTTATGAGTTCGTCCCTCCTTCTCCAGCAGTGTCTCGTATGTCTGTTTCGTCTAAGTTTGATAGTTTTCGTGATGTGTGTAGGTGGTGCTTTGTGGGGTGCTGCCTCCTGGACTTGTTCAATATTGCTCGCATCATTCTTGTGTAGTCGCCGTCAAGCTTTTTCTCCAGCCATTTAGTTAGCGTCCATGTAGTGCTTCCATATAGCACTGTCGACTTGGAAGAAACTGCGTTTCATTTTATCGGTCAGTTCTGACTTCCATATGACCGATAGCCTATGATAGTTGTCCATGCCTTTACTAGTTGCGTGTCGATGTCTTTCTCGATTGATGAGACACTGCTTCCTAAGTAGGTAAACTTATCAACTAGTTTGAGAGAGCTACCGTTTGGTGTGGAGATGTCGACTGTTTGATTTAAGCGCATATATTCCGTTTTGTGTGGATTGACATGGAGGCCTATGCCTGCAGCGCCTCGTTCCAGACTATGTAGCAGGGTTTCGGCTTGGGCAGGTGCATTTGTCAGAAGCGCTATATCATCGGCGTAGCCGGCGTCGGTAATTGTACCTTCTTTCTTTTGTTAGCTTGAAACCGGTTTCTTTGATTTTATCGATAGATGTTCTAAGCACGTAGCCTAGACAGATAAAAAAAAAAGTTTGTTCTCCGGATGGAGACACAGACTACTTCGACATAGTCACATATGTACTGCAAGTAGACACATTTGCCCCATACCTCTTTATCATCTGTCTAGACTTCGTGTCCACTCATGCTGTGGATCTATTATTGATAAGTCGGACTTCTACCTACACAGAGACTACCTTAAGGGAGTGAAGTCCTTACACATCAACAACAACAACATAAACAGAACAAGCCAAGACAAAGACGTAGAAGTGGTGATATTAAACAAGCAATATTACATCAGTAAGATGGGAGTTGTCCGTGGTGCAATGGTTATCGTCGTAGGAAATGGACACGGCGACACGAGTTCAAATCCTGGACGAGACTGATAGCATTTCACATAGCACTAATACCCTTGGGAGAGGTATGAATCCAATTATTCTCCACCCAGCTATGGGTAAATAGTAGGGCAGGCTGTGTTCTTGGTGAAACATCAAGTCTAGGAGAAGGAAAACACTGAATTCAAACCTATTAAACTCCGCTTAAAAAATTGATCTTGTGTCATATCCTACCCGAGCGGAGGGGTTGGGTGAATATGAATATTATATCAGTAAGATGGTGGATATTCTTGACGACACAACCAAATTTAAGATCTTAGGCAGTGTCGAGGAATAGGATAAAACCGCCATCCATGAACAATGCATTCAACGCGAACTAATTGGTTCTCCAATGAACATCTGATTCCCAAAATGATCTTTGAGAGAATACAACCTGTCGGCTCTCAGAAACCACGGTTTTATGGACTCCCCAAAATTAATGAGCAAAACATTCCCCACAGAGTAATTTTATCAATACTCAGTTCTGCTCAGCTCTGCTCAGCACCATCTGGCAAAGTGGTCTGCAGAAGTACTTGAACTTTGGGTACAGGTCTATTTCCGACTGTCAATTTTGCTAATCAAATTCAAAATTCACTTATTGATCTCAAAAAATTATTCTTCAATTCATCCGACATAGTCTATATACAAACGTTCCTTTCGATGAGACCATCACCATCTTGGCTGATATCCTATACCATAGCCAGATGGATCCCATTCCTGTGTCAGAAAATGTCTTTTTGTAGCTAATGCACATAACTACTAAACCAGTGCAGTTTAGCTTCAATAACACGATGTACCAAGTTGATGGAATCACTATGGATAGTCCGCATGGCGCTGCGCTGTCAAATATTTTTGTAGGTTTCCCAGAGGAAAGATTGTTTAAAGTCACCAATAAGTCACTATTTTATAAACGACACATACTTGACGCTTTTGGGGTTTTTTTCTTCAAGGTCAGAGAACATACGCTTTTTCCATACAATCAACCAACTCCAACCAACATTGACCTTCACTTGCGAATTTGAGAATGTCAACAGCCTTCCATTTTTTATGTACTCGTGGAGAGGACTAATCTTAGTATACAGATGTCCATCTGTCGTAAACTAACGTTTACTGGCTCTTACTCTCGAAAGGGATTATTTGCCCACGTAGAGGCATGATTAATTTCATCAAGATATTGGTCCCCCGGGCATTCATGATCTGTTCCAAAGCTAAACTTTACAACGAACACGAATACATCAAGATGACTTTCTTAAAATATGGATATATATAGGATGTAATTACTATCACAATTAGTCATAATTACATGCAACTCTCTTCCAAACCAAAATTTGCACGGAGGGGTGTCCAGTTTATCATAAGCTGCCCTGGATGGGTACTGCTTCCACGCAAATCTTCGAAATAATTAAACGATCTGTTAACTATTGTTTTAACTTGGTTAAGTTGCATGTTGTCCAAAAATCCGATGTTCCATTCCCTCCTAAGCTCAAAGACGTCGTGCTGATTTATAAGAGAAGTTTCCTAATTTACAAATAAGCATGCAAATATAAGGCTAGACATTAGAATACATCAATACATCCCTTTTCACATACGCAATAATACCCTAACTTAATCCATTGTACCGAGCAATCAAAATCCACCGCTCGCCATAGCCCAGCACCTATTGGCTAATCATAGTTTCGCATGCGTTTATAATCAAGTTATATTCTCGATTCTCGAGTTCAGCAACAATGAGTTCGACCTATCAATCTGGGAAGCACAGTTAATCAACAAATTCACACCTGAACTCTGCAAACAAAAATTATTTTACACTCATATCCTATTCTGCAATCCACTGGGAGCAAGGGAAATTAATTTTACACGTACCAGCTGTCTTGGCGTACGGCAAAAAAGGAACTTTTCTTTTTTTTTCCATCTACAGTGCATTACTGTTGACCACAATTCCTGTCTTGGACTCCTAAAGTATCAGTTCGACAGTACAAAATTATCTGATGAGATGAAGATAAAATAAAAGGCCCCTTTTTTTAAGAATTGTTTTAAGATATTTTAAATCGGTTTTAAAATATTCACACATATTAAAAATGAACACGCTTTTAATATATATATATATATATATATATATATATATATCCCAGCCACACTGATGAGTTCTGATAGAACGAAACAGATCTGTCTGTGGATGACTATAGAGATATATACTCCCCTACCCCCGTAGGGTTGAGTTCTCTGGCGAATGAAGTAATCGTGTTGCCATTAGCGTTCATTGCAAGCCTCTTCGTATAAGAATTGAGGTCTCGGCAGCCGTCGAACGGATGTATGTAAACAATAGTAATTGTGATTCATAACCGTTTAAAATTTACTTCGCAGCTAATGGCTCCTCGTGGCTGAATAGTTAGAGGCTTTGGCTTGGCGTTTGAGTCAACCAGGGTTTCGATCCCAGCGACGGGAAGCTACTGTCTAGCCACACTGATGAGTTCTGATAGAACGAAACAGATCTGTCAGTGAATGACTATATATATATATATATATATTAGAATAGATTTAAATAGTGAATACGTTGTAAGTTCTAAAAAAGGATTATTTTCGGTCACAGCTCGTCAGAAGAGCACTGGGACAAGCAATCAATGATGACCAAGGAAAAAAAAAAAAAAAAAAAAAAGAAAAAACCCAAAAGGCTAAAAAGTCATAGATAGATTTGATTTTCGTTTTTTTTTTTTTAAGTAGAGGAATTATATAGTGAATTGAATTACGTACCATGTCCAGATAGATTTTGTTTGTTTGTTTGTTTGTTTTTTGTTGCTGTTTAATGGCATATAAATCTTCATGGGTTATCTAAAGCAAATGATCTCCCTGTAGAAGAACATAGATAATTATGTCTACCACAATCAGAACACAACCTTATATGGACTACCAAAATACAATGGCCCAGTCGGTTTTGGCCGTAGAATGCACCAACTAGATCTCTGCTGAGGGGTAAGACTCGCTAACGAATGTCCAGGATATAGCACTAAACAATCTGATGGTGAGGCTCCCACAATGTTGGAACTTTGGGGAATGACGAGCACTCTTTCATTGCTATCTCTCCCTGGTCCCTTCTAACCCGGAGTGGTAGCACCTGAATGAATCCATTTAAACTGAGTGCAAACAAATGACTGATGCTAATCTGAATTGTTTGAAATAGAACTGTTTGATTATTTAACTGTATGTAAACAAATGACTGATGTTTGATTGAACTATCGGTAATACATAACAATGCTTGAAACCACTTAATTTTGTTGACTTATGCTAAACTGAATGGTTAGAAATAGAACTGCTTGATCATTTAACTGCGTATATCTGCAAAATGAGTTTATAAGTCATATTTTAATATATATGTAAAAACTAAATTTGGCATTAAATAACGAACAATGTTTGGTATGCTATAAAACAAAAATAGATTAAACAGAATGCAAAATTACTCCTTCAGCAGGGCTCGAAACCTCCCTCAAGTTTACTGAAATAAATGTGTTACTTCGAATGAATTCTGGTAAGTTTGTTTGATACTAGTGTTTTTTGCCACTAAAAGATTTTGGAAGCACCAGCAAATAATATACGGGTACCGGGATTCCTTGAATTGTGTTCTCCAATAGAGACCAACGGCGCGCAAACAGATTCCTAAAATGTTGATAAGTATTTTATGGTTGGACAATTTCAATCAATCAAACCTTTATCGGGTCACAATGAAGTTATACGAAGCAATGAAGGTCAACAGGGAGAGAATGGATACTATTGTCAGAGGTCCTTTAGAACGTGTTGATGATTCCTTTTCGCGCACAACCTGCTGTATGGTAATTAGTTGGCAATCAAGGGATGGAGTGAGCTGATGAAATAACTCAAGTGAAAGTTATCGACGTGGAGAGAAAATAGGGAGTGTATGGAGAAGTAAGAAAAGGAAGAAGTAGAGAAGAAGCGACCATGCCGTACAGGGGAAGGTCAACTGGATGAGTATCTATCTATCTATATATGTTAATGCTACCTAATTCATATTGATATCTTATTCTGGTATATATATATATATATATATATATATATATGTGTGTGTGTGTGTATACGTAAGTTTATCTATCTATCTATTTATCTCTTATGATCAATAGGTATTTTATCATATTTACCCAACCCCTCCGCTTGGGTAGGATATGACACAAGGTCAGTTTTTAAGCGGAGTTTAACAGGTTTGAATTCAGAGTTTTCTTTCTCCTAGACTAGTTGCCTCACCTAGGTTGAAGAACCTAGTCTGCCCTACTATTTACCCATAGTTGGAGGGAGAATATTTGGATTCGTACCTTTCCCAAGGGTATAAGTGCAATGTGAAATGCAATCAGTCTCGTGCAGGATTTGAACTCGTGTCGCCGAGTCCATTTCCTGCGACGATAACCATTAAACCACGGGCACATCCATATCCGTACTTTATAATGCTGAGTGTTTACCAAGGCGGAATCAAGCACGCTTTTTTTGTATTTTTTAACCATTACACCACGGGCACCTCCATTAGGTATTTTATACACGGCATAGCAATGTAGCAACTTTTTCAAATAATATCTATCTATCTATCGATCAGGGTCTAAATCCCTTCAACACATTTTGAATATTTCATGCCTTTTCATATACACACACTCACACGCACACACACACGCACACACACATATATATGTGTGTGTGTGCGTGTATTCTTATCTATCTATCTTATCTATCTATCTATCTATTAAGTAGTGTAAGATTGGTGTCACACGAGAAGAGGAAAATGATATTTATAGACCCATGAAAAAGGAAAGAACGAAAAAGAAAAAAAAAATTTCCACAACATTTTTATCTTCCACTATAAAATTCTTTTAGCAGCCATCCACATTGAATTGTAATTAATGCAATTCAAGAAATAAGAAAGACTAGATGCTTCTGTAGGAATTAATTATATGAAGAATTGTGATCATCGCAATAACAAATGAGGAAATGTTATTGGCAGTTGTCACATTTATTTCATTTACTCGATATATGTTGCTGAGCACTCTGGCGAAGGAATAATCGGCCGCCCCTAGCGTAATGCAAAGCTCTTCGTAAGAATTGAGCACTCTGGTAGCCGATAGGGTATTAAAAAATGTAAACAAAGGCTGCTGCTGCTGTTGCTAAAAATAAAATACCTTAAAATTCCCTTAGCCAATGTAGTCCGCTTGTGGCTGTGTGGTCTGAAACCTTAATCTATCGTAAAGTTAGACGGGTTTCGATCCCGTCTTCGAGCGTCCTGCGGGTCTAGCCACACTGAAGAGTTCTGATAGAACGAAACAGTCTGTCTGTGGATGACAATATATATATATATATATATATATATAGTATAAAAAATGCAAACAAACGGCTGCGGCTGCTGCTGCTGTTGCTAAATAAATACCTTAAAAATTCCCTTAGCCAACGTGGTCCGCTTGGTGGCCGAGAGGTCTGAGACTTAGTAAAACGTAAAGTTGGATGGGTTTCGATCTCGGTTTCGAGCGTCCTGCGTGTCTAGCCACACTGAACAGTTTTCTGATAGAACGAAACAGTCTGTCTATGGATGACAATATATATGTATGTATATTTATGTATATATATATATATATATACTTATGTCTAAATTTCTGAGACGAAGCTTGATGATTTTTATCATGAAGGATTTTCGGACAATTGTCTTTCGGCCGATATGTCCTCTGGCCTTCTTCAGGTGTTTGTCGAACTCGCGAACCTTCACGGAACTTCAAACTACGTCCTTTATTGAATCCATGGCGTAACGGTAATAGGCTTTGGTTCCCTAAGCATCTAAGGAGACAATCATCTGGAGGTTGCAAGTTCAATCCTGACTGCAAGCGAGTAACAATACAGGAATCATCATCACCATCACCATGTCGTGCCGCTAGCACGGATATCCCTGACTCTCTCTCTCGCCACTTCTTCCTATTGTTCATCGCCTCTAGCAGGTCTTCAGGGCTACATCCCATATCCTCATATAGTTGCTGAATGTATGTTCGAGATGGTCGTCCTGTTTTTGCCCGGCCATATGGAGTACATCACTTATGAGCTCGTCCCTGCTTCTCCAGCAGTGTCCTGTATGTCTGATTCGTCTAACTTTGATAGTTTTCGTGATGGGAGGCAGGTGGCCGTATAGTTGATGCCTTGTTGGGTATTGCCGCCAGGTCTGTTCAATATTGTTCAATATTGTTCAATATTGCTCGCAGCATTCTTGTGTAATTGCCGTCTAGCTTCTTCTCCAGCCGTTTAGTTTGCGTCCAAGTAGTGCATCCATATAGCAGTATCGATACGACCGCTGCCTGGAAGAAACTGTGTTTCATTTTATCGGTCAGGTCTGATTTCCATCTAATCGATAGCCTATCGATAGCTGTCCAACAGCGTCTCATCAACCGAAAAGGACACCAACATGCGGTAACGAAGGCATGAACAGCTATCGATAGGCTATCGATCAATACAGGAATACTTAAAGCTTGTATCTCGTTATGGCTAACGGAATCAAAACAGTTGACCATCGTGTGTGTGTGTGTGTGTGTGTGTATGTGTGGTTTGATTTCCTTGTTGTTTGGCATACCAATCTTCGTGGGTTGATGCTTTAGCCGAATTTTTGTTGAACTATGGACTTCTCTCATAAATAATTTCGGTTTTAGTAAAATATACTTTTCTAATGAATAATTATGCCACGAATTAATTTCACTCAGTTGTATATTCGCCCGTAGTTTGAATAAACTCTTGAGGTAGTTTGATGATTCCTCTCAAGTAAAATTCTACTAGTTTCGACCTCAACAAGTTTTCTATAAACGTTTTCACCTGAGAACATTTTTATCTTTCGGATCATCTTAAGCCTAAATCTTTTCCTGTGCTTCTTGTGGAATGTAGCTTTGGGTAATCTAGGAGAAGCTCAACGTTTCTACTATTGACGAATGCTGGGTGATTTCTTTGAAGATTTTCATGCACACGTTGCAGATTTTGAGATTATGAGACCGCATTGAATGCCAGATTGCAGTCTAGAAACTCATGATCCTACCTTGTACACAGCATATCTTTTCTTCTGTGGTAGTTCCGGGGTATTTAGCAAAAAATTATTTAAGACAATCCACTCCCTTTTGCGTTGATTATTCTCATAAACGACTGATTTTTCGTCACCTGTAATGATATTTTTGCATATATCGTAATTTCTCTGTCTTGAATGATAACATGTTGCAATGAATATGCGATATTCGTTATTCTTCTCATTAAGAGTATGAGGAACCAAAACACCCAGTTTACTCGTTTTTTCTATCTTTTTCAAGTAGCGGCAGATTAAGGAGTTTCGAAGAGTTGAGGTCAAGTATTAATTCTAGATTACTTTTGCGTTCCTCCTTTTCTCTTGAACCATCCGGATCGAAATCTAATGAACATCTTGGTCTGGGTTCATGTCTCAATGACGTACCACCGGAACGAAACTTTGAAAACCAATTTCAGACTTGGCAGTCATTAATTCCACCTTGGCCAAAAGCGCAATATTTTTAAGCTGTTTCAGTAGCGTTTTTTAATATCCTTAAACTCTCACAACATGAGACGTCGAATATGCACTTTCAGTTCTTTCATTTTGGGGGGCATGAGATCATAGATTTATTTATGATGCACACACTTTCACTGCTGAAATGAGAATGACCGAAGAAGGCACTCGTTAATCAGGTTATTTTCGGTTGCGCTTAAAATGTTGCAAATTAGAAATGCGTTGTTAAATTTTGTTTTTAAAAAACGAAAATTATTTATGACTCAAACCAATATATATATATATATATATATATATATATATATATATATATATATATATATATATATATACTAACCCCTCCGCTCGGGCAGGATATGACACACGGTCAATTTTTAGCGGAGTTTAACAGGTTTGAATTCAGAGTTTTCCTCCTCCTAGACTAGAGTTGCCTCACCATCGCTAAATAACCTAGTCTGCCCTACTATTTACCCATAGCTGGAGGGAGAATAATAGGATTCATACCAGTGCTATGTGAAATGCAGTGTCTCGTCCAGGGTTTGAACTCGTGTCGCCGTATCCATTTCCTAGGACGATAACCATTACACCATACACTGAGAGAGAGAGAGATAGAGAGAGAGAGAGAGAGAGAGAGAGAGCCTGCTACTTCAGTACAAAGAAGTACTATAGTACCTGTGGGGGCTTGTGTGACTCC
This sequence comes from Sepioteuthis lessoniana, assembly GCA_963585895.1. Lineage (NCBI taxonomy): Eukaryota > Metazoa > Mollusca > Cephalopoda > Myopsida > Loliginidae > Sepioteuthis > Sepioteuthis lessoniana. The sequence goes on from OY757933.1 coordinate 5,746,961, forward strand.
TCGAGCAAAGTAATTCCTTATAAGCTCTATTGAATATGTGACAAAAGAATTAGCTATCTTTCCCGTTGACATTGTCCCTGAGCACCCTCATATGACTTCTCAAACCTGCTGCAAACCCACAATAGTTGTAACAGAATTGGCACGAGTTACCTATAGTTGTCGTATACAATTTTTTTAAAACCACCCTTATTACAAATCAACTGTTACTCCATCGAAATAGTTGCCCTGGGAAAATAAACACGAAAAAAGACGTTGTTCCAACACGTAAAAACAGTGCTGGAAGTATTCAATTGACACATCATGACCCGTTGTATATTCCCTAATGTTCCCAATACAAACACACTCACACACACACACACACACACATATATATATATATATATATATAGAGAGAGAGAGAGAGACTTATATACGTGGTGCCTTCAATAAGTTTCCAGAGCATCTTGCATGAATCGAGCATCAGTTTTTGAGTGGCATAAGAGATTCAAGGAAGCCAGGGAGTCTGTAAGGGATGATGAGAGGTGTGGAAGGAGTAAAGAAGTCTATACACCAGAGTTGATTGGCCAAAGGGTTAGGGTTAGGGCTAGTATGTTATGGTTTTAAGGGAGTTCAGGAAGAGATTCCGTCGGAAGAGGCCGTCACTCTTCAAATCGGCTCAGTAGCATTTCCATCAGGACAATGCACCAGTCCACATCTCCATCCTTGTCACAGACTATTTGAGCAAGATGGGCATCAAGACAGTTCCTCAGCCTCCTGAAGTTCACACCTTGCTCCCTGTGACTTTTGCTTATTCCCTAAGCTCAGAGGCTGTCGTTACGAAACAATTGAGGAGATGAAAGAGGCTGTGACGAAGGTCATTGACAAGCTCACACAAGAGGACTTCCATGAGGCCTTCCAGAAGTTGTTGGAACGGTAAAACAAGTGCATTGCAGCCGGAGGATATTACTTCGAAGTGGACTAGAGTTTCATATGTGTACTATCAATAAAAATGCCTATAAGAAAAAAGTCTGGAAACTTATTTAATGATCCTCCTATATATATATATATATATATATATATATATATATATATATAAAGAAATACACATGTATACACATACACACAGATATATATAATGTCTCCATATACATGGGATCTATGTGACTGCTAACAACTCCACTTATAATAATGCTATGTTCATTTTTGTTTCAGATTTGATAATACTCTAACAAGTATTAATCGTTGATCACAATGTCTTGGACAATGTCTTGGAGGAAAAAAATTTCCGTCTCAACTAATTTGAAGACAAAATCATGGAAAACTGATTTAAAATAGCTGCAACTCATTAATATGATAATGATTTATTTCTGAGACAAGAAACTAAAAAAAAAAGATTGCATGTCCTGGAAGCTGATATAATGACAATTACTAACACAAAAGATGTATTTTTTACAGGACATGCTCCAAAATTTCACCATTTAAGTAATAAATCAATATCATATTAATGGGTGGCATCGATTTTGAGACACACTATATATATATATATACAGACACATTCATATATATATATATATATATATACGTACGTATGAAGACATAATTGCACATCTATAGATATATACATACATATATACATATGTATAATTACACACACACACACACACACACACATATATATATATATATATATATATATAACTCGAATTTGGTGGATCGTTTTAATATCGATTTTAAAATGATAAAAACTAAATTAGATGTAAATATGGTGTGGTTTCCGATGAATATTTCTTACTAAAAGCTCGTTCACGGAAAACGTGACTAAAAAGTTATCCATCCTCCGCCAACCATGATGCTAGAATATGTCAAGGGGTCAATTTAATGTGAGGACTTTGCCGGAAGGAAGCCTCCAGTAGAAGAGTGCAAAAAATGGTTTAGTATTTTCATTTTGAGCAAAAAACCCCAAACCTTATGTTTTTTAGAGCTGACTGGTGAGAAGACCCCTGGAACTAACTCACGGAAGATGTGCTTGGTAAATATAAATCCGAGTCTAGAAAGTGATGACATTGACTTTTTTAATTTTCGATTTTTCAGGTTGATAACCCTGATCAAAAATAGGCTGATCAATATTAATTCATTGCCGATTATTCTTATTGTTAAGTGTCGATCATATACGTGTGTCATTCAATAGGGTGAAGGGGTGTCTCTGTGGCTGAGTAGCTAACGTACGAAACTGTGACATCATAAGTAGTGAGTTCGAAATCCACTCACGATACTTCATTCATTTTTAGACTTTTACGTGGGGCCTTCAATAAGTTTCCAGGCATTTAACATTGTCGCAGACTCTTGAAAATTCAGTATGTCATTGATATACATCTTATGAGATGATATTTTGATTTCAGGTTCAAATGAACAGCTACAGCAGCAATTGGAATATACATCTACTAAAGCCTTATTGTCACAGCTGGTGATTTTCAAAAATGCAATCTGACACTTTAGAAAAACGATATGCAATAAAATTCTGTTTTAAACTTGGAAAAAATGCCAGAGATTCCGTCGGAAGAGGCCAGCACTCTTCAAATCGGGTCAGTGACATTTCGACCAGGACAATGCACCAGTCCACAACTCCATCCTTGTCACAGACTATTTGACCAAGATGGGCATCAAGACGGTTCCTCACTATCCCTATAGTCCAGACCTTGCTCCCTGTGTCTTTTGGTTATTCCCTAAGCTCAGAGGCTGTCGTTATGAGACAATTGAGGAGATGAAAGAGGCTGTTACGAAGGTCATTAACACGCTCACACAAGAGGACTTCTATGGGGCCTTCCAGAAAAGTTGTTGGAACGGTACAACAAGTGCATTGCAACCGGGGGAGATTACTTCGAAGAGGACTAGAGTTTGATGTGTGTTCTATCAATAAAAGTGCCCTTACCAAAAATGTCTGGAAACTTTTTTAATGATCCTCGTATCTTTAGGAAAGGTATGAATTCGCTTATCTTCCCCAACTACCAGTTTAATAGAACCACTGCTGTTCTTTTACAAGGGAGATTTTCGTATTAAATAACCCTTGAAGATGTCAGTGTTTACAATTGCACCATTTTCAAGAAAATCAATGGCGATAGGTTCTTTCATGTCCCAGAACACTGTCAGCATGACCTCCCTTATTGACAGTTGCACCTGGAACTTTCTCATTTACGAACAGTCGGTGTGTTTCCTCCCCATCGGCTGTCTTTTCGATGCTGGCTCGTAATAGCAAAACCAGCTTCCGCCTATTTGTAAACGTTTATTTCTCCGTACACATCACACATTATTCTATAAATTCAACTAAACGATTGATTTGATCGTACTTCCCTGATCACTCGTCTAGCCCAGTAAGTGCCAAACTGAATTTTTGTAAGTCACGTGTCCACTTCAGTTGCCTAGTCACAGACTGCTCAGTTAACGTTTTTAGTGAAGTTCTAATAGGTTTTTGGTGAAGTTCTAATGAAGATTTTTAAGTAAAGCTCTAATGAAGATTTTTTAGTGAAGTTCCAATGAAGTTTTTAGAGAAGTTCTAATGAAGATTTTTTGTGAAGTTCTAATGAAAATTTTGTGAAGTTCCAATGAAGTTTTTAGGGAAGTTCTAATGAGGATTTTTTAGTGAAGTTTTAATGAAATTTTTTTAGTGACGTTCTAATAAAGATTTTTCAGTGAAGTTCTAATGAAGATTTTTTAGTGAAGTTCTAATGAAGTTTTTAGTGAAGTTCTAATGAAAATTTTAGTGAAGTTCCAATGAAGTTTTTAGAGAAGTTCTAATGGAGATTTTTTAGTGAAGTTCTAATGAAGTTTTTAGTGAAGTTCTAATGAAAATTTTAGTGAAGTTCCAATGAAGTTTTTAGAGAAGTTCTAATGGAGATTTTTTGTGAAGTTCTAATGAAAATTTTTGTGAAGTTCCAATGAAGGTTTTAGGGAATTTCTAATGAAGATTCTAGTGAAGTTCTAATGAAGTTTTTAGTGAAGTTCTAATGAAGATTTTTTTAGTGAAGTTATGATGAAGTTTTCACGTGATTTACTATTTTTAATATTTCTGGGGATGTCCTCGTGGTGTAATGGTCAAAACGATGAACTGCGGAATCATAATAAACGAGGTCGAATTCTAGTCACGACATTACGTTCCCTTTTGGACAAATACCTTTAGGAAAGGTATTAACCCCCTTGTCTTTCAAGCTATGGGTTCAATAGTACCACTACTTTTCTTCTAGAAGAAAGCCTCTGGCATTAAATAACCTACAAAGGTTGATATGCCATTAAACAAAGAACCCAGACCTTTAATATTTGTATATATTATATGCATAGGTCTAATAAATAGCATGTAATGTTAAGTAATAAAATATATTATCTTAACTGATAATCTTTGTTCAAGTACGGGTTATGCTATGGACACTTTGGACCGACGTTTCGGCAATTTAAGCCAAGAGACAAAATAAGCTTCTGTTGGTTGGTTTTGAAGGCATTTCAACCTTTCTAAGTTACTTAATGCCTAATCTTCATTATATATATATATATACATTTCTAATTTTCTTGTTTTTTAAGCAAAAAGATATATATTTTACTCTGCAGGTATATTTTGTGTTAAATAACCGTACATTGAGCACTTAGTCTTTGAATATTCCCAATCCTTAATTACTTGATATATATATATATATATATATATATATATATATATATATAATACGCATGATTTGTAAAGGGATAGTTTGTAGATAACATTTTTAAACGGGCCAGAACTTATTTGTTTGCACACAGTGAAATTGTTTCAAGTATTGCTATCAAGCACTAACAATTGTATTAGTCATTTGCTTCCGCACAGTTACAGTTAAACAGTTCTATTTGATCTATATATGGGGACGCTAATAGGTACTACTTTTCCAAGTCAGAGTGAACCTGGGAGTAATAGCAGTGGAAGTGTACTCCACATTACCCAGAGCTCTAGAACTAGAGCCTCGTTATCCGATAGTTTAGTTTCATATCCAGGACACTCGTTGACCGGGCCTTACCCCCACTGCAGAAAATAGCTTTATCTAACTGGGTTAAAAAGAGCTGACTTGGAAGCCATAGCAATAAAGGGTTATTTCAGGTTAAGAGCTTCACCATCAGATGGTTTGATGTCATATACAGGACATTCGTTTGGGGTGGGGCCTTAGCCCTCAATAATGATACAGTCGGTATATTCTATAGTCCCAGCTGATTGGGTTGAGGTCAGGTTTGACGGGATTAATGACATATCACGTATAATGCTACAAGTTAAATAAATATATATATATAGACAGAATGAGACGAGGGTAGACATTCTTTCAGGAATTTCAGAAGAGATATTTTCGGAAAAAGCTGGGACATCAATATGACGTGAATAGAATTCATGTTGATCATGATAGGTAGATAGATAGATATTTCAATCATACATCTTAGATGCATCAGGGAGGTCTTCAGTGACGCGCTGTCTTCATTGCCGATTTCGGGTTATTTCTGCATCATATCAGCTCCGACAGTAACCCCGGCTTGACTCTGAAAGAGCCAAGCCGCCTCCGTGATCGCGACGTGCTACGCTCGTGCCTCTACCAAAGCAAAGAAAAAATAAATAACAAGCCGGACTTCGGCCGTTCTTATAGACATCTGTCTTTTAGTAAACAGCCAATGAAAACAGGGCTTTCCACACTCCTCTGCTATATAATACCATCTTTACCTCATCCGGTTTGGCGCGGCTACTTCCGGAATCGGTACCGAGGTAAGATGTTATTTTAATACTCGTCCGTGTCCATGATTTACACTTCACTAGACTTACATGAATTTCCCGCCAAATCTGTCCTATACTAATACTACTAAACTAACATGAATTAATCCCCCGCTCAAAACTATTCAGTCAGTCTTTAACTTTTGCCTTATATCCCTATTCGCAAAAAATAAATAAATAAATAAAAATAAAAATAATAATCCCGTTTATTTGGCTCACGAGATTATTTGCTACAGATTAACTCATGCTTTTGCCAAAATTTTCCTCCACGTTTATCATTAACCTATGCTCATATTACCTATCGAATGCATATTCCTAAAAGAAAAAAAGAAGCAAAACGCTACCCTATTCAACTCCTTACATTCTAATTTATTACTATTTCAAACCAATCTCCAGTCCCCCCCACCTCGTCCCATGAACTATTTGCAATTAGGTTTCAATCAATTAACTAAAACAGCTCGTGACCGCTGGCAAATAAAAAATTGATAGATATAGTTACATACATGCACACACACACACTCACACACACACACACACACACACATATATATATATATAATAAAGTTGTTGGCGACCTTAGTCGAGGGTGACTCGAAGGTTTCCTTTTCAATAGCTACCACAACGACGTGTAGGGGAGGGCACCACTACATTCCCTGGATTGTTCTACTTTACCCTTGATCCTCACCTTATAGTGATGAGTGCTAAGCAAGGCGGCAACAAGTACTATTTTTGAGTCTTTAGTATGACTCGACCTGGGATTGAACGCTGGTCTCCCGGACTATTGGCGAACACTTTACTTATTATGCCAATGGCCCGGTCTCTCTCTCTCTCTCTCTCTCTCTCTATATATATATATATATATATACTGGCCCAGTCTATGTATATGTATATATATACTGAAATATTTGCATTAGATTACCCACAAGGGTTGACATGCCATTAAACACTTACTAACCAACCAACCAATCAAAATAACCACTGATGGGGAGAGTGTTCAGGTCGTAATTTTTTTGGCAATTATTTTAAAGTAAAATTGAGCAAAACAACAAAAAAAAAAAAAATCAATTAAAAAAATAGAAGGAAAAAAAAACAGTTTTTAATGAGGCTTTCTTAAACGAAAGACAACAGACGAAAGATTTGCTTATTAGATAAATTCTGTGCAATTTTCGGTAGTTTTACTAAATTTATTATTATTACATAACCGAAAAGTTTAAGAGGTAATTCAAATACACAGTTTGTTAATAAAAGTTAAATAATATCTATGCTCCACGATATATCTCAACATAGTAAATTTCCATCAGACATCAAGTCTGAAAAATAAATAGGTTTTCTAGTATAAACACACTTTACAATGGAAAATAATCCAATATATTAAAGAAAAAAGAAAGAAAAAAAAGCACCAATCGTTATAGGATGTTTATACCAATTCCACAGAAACCCTTGCTATTGTCTAACCTTGTAAACTATCCAATTCTAATCTGGTGCCAAAATTGCCCACTAAAATCGGCAGCATTGAGGAACAACGTGTATTCTTACGAGTTTTAATTTATTTATTTATTATTAGATTACTATTTTTTTGGCAAATAATCACCTGACCAAAAGGCATGGAGAGATGATCATTATTCGGCTTTGTCTATTAGTCTTGGAAATTTTGAAGAGAAAAAATAATTTATTCCAATCTGATCTTTAAAGTTATACTATACTTGACACAAGCAATATATCAAATGCTGATCAGGTCTGAGGCAATGTCTTTACACACACACACACACATATATATATATATATATGGGTGAGTGTGTGTGTATAGATATATATATATATACGAGGGTTGTTCAAAACGTTCTAAGTCTCACCCAGAAAGAAGCTCATAAGTAAAATAAATAAGTAAAGTTGGCAACCACAGTCAAAGGCGACCCAAAGGTACTATTTTCATTTGCAACTACAACGAGGTTGAGGGGAGGGCGTTACTCCTTTCCCTGGGTTGCTCCACTTTATCCTTATCATATTTACCAACCCCTCCGCTCGGGCAGGATATAACACAAGGTCAATTTTTTTAGCGGAGTTTAACAGGTTTGAATTCAGAGTTTTCCTTCTCCTAGACTAGTTACCTCACCAAGGCTGAAGAACCTAGTCTGTCCTACTATTTACCCATAGCTGGATGGAAAATATTTGGATTCATACCTTTCCCAAGGGTATAGGTGCTATGTGAAATGCAATCAGTCTCGTACAGGATTTGAACTCGTGTCGCTGTGTCCATATCCCGTGACGATAACCATTAAACCACGGGCACCTCCATATCCGTACCTTATAATGCTGAGTGTTTACCAAGGCGGAATCAAGCACGATTTTTTTGTATTTTTGGTATGACTCGAACTGGAATTAAACCCCAGTCTCCCCGGACCTTTTGCGAACACTCTACCCAGTTTTTTTCGTGGAAACACATTATCACATCTAAGGAAACTAGAAAAACCTTAATAATTGTTTCTGGCTTTTTTTTTAAATCGTTGTATGTTGCTTCAATCATGTTTTTCTTTCTATGTGAGTGTTACATATTGACCTCTGACAAGTCGATTGGTCTATAAATTCAAAACAGGATGTGCAGCTGTGTCTAAAGGTAAACAAGTGACATCGGAAATGCCTCGTGAATTGCATAAGTGGGGCGCCGAAATGAAGAATGAGTCGGCGTCAGAAAATTATATAATGACGGAAGTTTTCGACCCCAGCGGTCAGTCGAAGAGAGAGTCATTCGGCAGTCAGCAGAGTTGACATGTTACGCTGTTTTGGGCGTGAGCCCTCGGACGGCGGCCTCTATCAGTCCCCCATGAAAGAAGCACGAAGAATCAAGACTCTGAATATATCTATCTCAACGTGGTGTAAATCTTTGCGTTTCCCTTTTTTCTCTTACACACATACACACATATACAATTCCGACCGTTCGTAAATAAAATAATAATTGGAGTTTCTTTATGGCCTCCATCAAGCCCTGACCTTAACCCTCTTGATGACTCTATGAAGGGCTTTTTAGAAAACAAAACAAATGCAATTTCTCATCCAAATATTGGTTCGCTTAAGACTGCTATTGGGGAGGAATAGAATAAAAAGTCTGAAGAATTTATTTTGAAGGTATGCAAATCGTTTTGAAGGCATGTTGATACACTAATTGAAAAAAAAAATGCCAGCCATATTGAGTAAATTTACTCTTTTGTGTTTATCTTCTTCTTTTGTCGTTTAGCTTTTAAAATTAAAATTAATCTTGTTTTATAATAGATTTGTTTATTATTATACAAGAATGTTCCTAATTTGCTTCCGCACCCTATATATATATATATATAGAATTGGGGGGGGTCAAAAATCTGTTTTTCTATTCAGAGACGAATAGTGTTAAAAAGACATGGTCTATGGAGGAAAATTCTGACCTGAAAACTTGCCACACGTCCACTTAACAGATACTTGAAGTGGTCACTTGAAGTCTCCCGAAAAAGAATTAGAAAAAAACAAAACAAAAAACAAATAAACAAATCCCACTTCTCTGGTTCCAGATATTCGTAATCCATCTTATAGATACAGATTTTTAATTCACTGAGATATTTTGTTTCAAATATCTCGCATACGCGAAAACATTCCCCACCTATCGAATAATGTCAACCTGTCTAGGGTGTACCATAGCCATATACACGAATATGGCCATGTGCGAATGGACATCGAATGTTGGTAACATGTATACATAGAGAACATAGGAATCTCGATATTCGAAAACACGTGACGACTTCTTTGTTCAGGTACGAAACCTTTTCATTACTTTTGAGTTAAAGGTTTCAACATAAGGAGAGAGACGCAATCTTTTTATGCTGGCTTCTTCATCTGGCCCCTATCTCGTACGGCACCCATGGCGCGCAAATTCGTCTCAGCTCAGCGAGCCCCAAAAGTCGAACCTCCTCGTTCGGCGTCTAGTTTCAACTCTCTAACTTTCTTCGAAATCCCCAAAATATTCCGCGCGCTTCCGGTGCGTGACGTCACCCGCACTTTGTCCCCCGTTTCATTATCTCAGGCTATTGTGACATCTCTGAGTGACATGTTCGCTCTGTGTGCGCGCAGGCGTTACCACCTGCATCAAGGTTGCACCCTTGCGCCGAGCCGAAAGGCTCTCAGCCTAATCAAACCCAAAGGCATGAACCGAAATCTCTCGGTTATTATATTACATAGGGTTATTATATCCTTAGAGGTGAGGGAATTGAGTTGATTGTATGTTGGTATTTACATTTTTTGGAGGTATAGTTGTGTTTTAAGAGGCTTTTCTGTTTATGGTCCCATCGAATAAGAATAGTATCCAAACGGCTGTTAGTATCAGTTAGGATCCAATGTATTTACCGATACATTGGATCCTAACTGATACTACCATTATTGTTTAAATTAAAAAAAGACAACAACGCTTGTAAATAAGAATATAACCAGCTTCTTATCTTTTCCTTTTATTACTCGAAATGTATATATGGGTAGGGTAAAAGAGAGTTGGAAATGGCCGCGATGCACGCACACATGGGCAACAGTGCAGTTTTTCTGTGTAACCTCTCTGCCTTTCTGCTTCGTTCTGTCAGAGACGAAATTTTCCCTGATTTATATGATTTTTCCGGACGCCCACGCAATCCTTATCGTCACAACTCCTATCTATGCGTTGCACGTAGACACGACTTCTGTCTAACATGCTACCCACGCAACATACGCGGCACTTCCTGGGTCACCTGCGTCTGGTTTCTCAAAGTAAACAGGTGTACTTCCTGCTTTTTCTGCTTCCATCGTTTGACCCTTCTAGCATTACAGCCACTCAATTTACGCGACATTTTCGCGATGGCACTTGCGTTCTCTTTACTTTAGGCAACAGTTGCGTTTCCTGTTTCGCCACCCACGCAATTAAGCGGTTTGTCAAAGGTATCTTCAAGTCAATATTCAACACCACTCCGGGTCAGAACCCACCAGATAGTAATGACAATGAAAGTGTACACCACACTTCTCTGTTTCCCAGAAGAGGTGCATCACTATCCGATGCAGTTTACTATCATATTAATGATACATTTTCTTATAGAGGATACAATGAGCATATTCTAAACTCTATCATCAGAAGTGTGGGTAATAACGAGCATCCCTTTTACTATTATTATAAAGTTGATGTAACTTTGTAAGCAAACAGAGAAATACAACAGATGTTGAAATGTAACATACCCATGATACTCGGATATGTGAAATGCACATCGAATATTCATAACATATATACATAGAACATAGGAATCCCGAAACACGAAAAACACTTACGACTTCTCAGTTCAGGTACGAAACTTTTTATTACCTTAGGGTTAAAAGGTTCTTCGACATAAGGAGAGAGATACACATTCTTTCTATTCTGGCTTTTCCATCTGCCACTCACCCAACACGTGTGGCACCCGCCACAAGGCCACTGGCCTGGCTTCGGCGAGCAAGCGAAAGTCACCCTTCTTCTTCGGACATCAAGACTCAATTCAACTGACTTTTTCAAATCACCCAAATCCTCCGCGCACGCTTCCGGTGCATGACGTCATTCACATCCCCTGGTCCTGGGATTTTTATTTTGACATCTGTGAACGACACATCCTCCCTGCGCGCGCATTAACACCTGCGCTCAAGTTTGCACCTAACTAACTTAGGTTCTCAGCCTAACTAAACCGAAAGGCAAGATATATTAAATGAAATCCCTATATTATGATACAGAAAGACACTCTCCTCTATGGTAGCTCATTTGGTGGTTATATTGCATTAAGGATTCCCTGCGTATGACCGTCACAACATAATAAACAGACAGAGCTTAAGAAACATAGCATTACCCATATCTGTCTACACCTCCTGCCAATCCTACTGAAAAAGGCTTCGTGAGGACAGTTATGGGAAGCGTAATGAAGTTATCCTGAAAAATATTAAGATGTCATTATCCAAGATTATTTTTAATGTCTATATCAAATGGTTAGATATTGTTAGACGCCTTGTATATTCATAAAATACTTCTTTCTACATGTATAGATTTAAATTCTGTGCGAATACTCAAAGGAGCTAGATTTATTTTGTTTATAAACATTAAAAAATCATTAAGTTACCATATAGGTTTTAGTACCAAATTTAAAATATAGCAAACAAGATTATCCATTTTCTCTTTTTCTTTGTAACTTAGTTGTTTTATCAGAGCTGCCTCAGTAAATAAACAAAAACATTAAATTGTACTAATTATTTCCATATATATATATATATATATAGAAATAATGGGTACTTTCGAAAGAATTGAGCTCTCTGGTAGCCGGTAGGGTATGAAAAAATGTAAAACAAAGGCTGCTGTTTGCTAAATATAAAATACCTAAAAATTCCCTTAGGCAACGTAGTCCGCTTGTGGCCGTGTGGTGTGAAGCCTTAGTCCATCGTAAAGTTGGACGGGTTTCGATTCTGGCTTCGAGCGTCCTGCGTGTCTAGCCACACTGAAGAGATCTGATAGAACGAAACAGTCTGTATGTGGATGACTGTATATATATATATGTGTGTGTGTGTTTTGGCAGCATTTCTTCGTTAATACATGTTTGATAAAACAATATAGACATTTTTGTATTTATCTTTTTCCAGTCGCCGCATTCATTTTATGGTATCCGGCGAGAATTGGTTAATACCCCCCCATGATTAATTGGTTCCTTTGTACTTTCTGGCATTTCTTTGACCATCATCAGGTGTGTGTATTTTACAAAAGCGATGTGTCTTTTGCGTGTACATTACAACTTTGTAAATATGAAGCGTTTATTATTTCTGCTGATGTGTTGTTGTAGCTTTTATTCTTAATAAAATCGCTTGATCTAGGCTTTTACTGAAGTCTGTCTGTGGTCAAACATTTGATTGGTGGCTTAGAAGTGGAAACCCTGTAAAAATTACTGAAGAATGTGTACTGAGCACGGAGAAGCATGTTTTAGTATACAAAGATATTTACAAACAGGCTAAACCAGTCGAAGGAGTTGAAAGACATTACCTTTTCGGTAAAGAAAACATTCCAGGCTTAGCGGTCTGTAATGAAAGTGATGCTGATACTGTTCTGGGATATGCAATGACACATTGCTATTAGTTTCCAATTAGCACGTGCTACAGGAGTTTAAGAGGATTCTTTTCATACTACACCTATCCTAAAAGAATTTATAATATCAAAATATGCAATATAAAAGAATTTAAATCAAAATGTAATATGAAGGGAAATGACAGTAACAAAGCCGAATTTAATGTATAAGGGGATAATGTTTTAGGGGGCTTTAGTGTGTGATTTTAAACAGTAAGTTCTGCAGTTTTCTAGTTCGGATACAGATCCAGAAAGATAAATCAGACGACAAAATTTTAGAAACAAATTTTATATAAAAGAAACAAGAAAGAAAAGATAGAAAGGATAAAGCGTTGCAAAGTGAGAGAGAGAGAGAGAGAGAGAGAGAGAGAGAGAGAGAGAGAGAGAGAGAGAAAGTGTGCGTGTGTATGTGTGTGTGTGTCCAGAAAACAAATTTCTTTGAATTTAATTAGTTTTTGTGGCTTCTTTGATAGTTTTAGCTTTCGTTTAATTTGGCTGTGTTTTCTGTAAAGTTGTCTTTTAGTAGAATTTTCGGGTTGAATTTTATGCTTTCATTTAAATTTGTTGAATTATCTGCAAAGTAGTCTTTTAGAAGAATTCTCAGGTTGAGTTTTCAGCTTTCATTTAATTTTGTTGAAATTCTGGAAAGTTGGCTTTAGGTTGACTTTTAGTTGAATTGCCAATTTGACTACTTTTCGGGTGTTCAAGAAGCGAGAGACGAAACCTTTCTGCTGGCTATTTTTTCCTATCGTAACAGTCAGGCACCCGACTTCGCACTGAAGATTTAGTAGAAGCTGCAGACGAAAGACTATTAGCTTTGAGGAAAGATGGGAGGCAGCTTTTGGTGTCTTATTGTATGGGATTACTTCTCCCTTTTCCACACTGGCCAAAATAAAGAAACAGACGTTGTCGGTTTTATT
>OY757933.1:5768234-5820734 GCA_963585895.1 Sepioteuthis lessoniana
TTGAAATTGATTTCGGGAGGGAAGGAAAAGAAGACTTCGGTTTGTTTTTTTGTTTTTTTTTTCTCATCATTATTATCTTCATCTTCATCATCTTCATCATCACAAAAGTAACTTTCTATCCACACCATCAAACTGATTACGTGATAACGAGTAATCATAATATTCACCAACAACAGGAGAACCTGCTCATCATCATCATCATCATCACTAGAATCGTCATACACACCACCACCACTTCCGCCAGCACCCCTATCATTATCATCATCATCAATTTCATCTTTGCATCATCATGAAACATGTTTAAAATTGTTTGACCTCTTCACAATATGGCGTCAGTATGTGTGTGCGCGTGTGTGTGCGCATGTGCGTGTGTGTGTGCGCTTGCGCATATTAGCAATTGAGTATATACGCATATGCATTAGTGTATGTGCGTTTCTTCCCTGTGCGTATATGTATGTCTGTGTTGGGTGTATGCGTGTGTATGCGTATATTAGTTGGTGTATGCGGTTTCGTCTGTGTGTGCGTGTGTGCATATAAGATGTGCGTATTCGTGTGTGGGTTTTGTGGTTGTATATGTGTGCGTATGAGTAACTGTGTACGTATGTGCGTATTGTTTTTGTTGTTTATATGTGTTTGCGTGTGTGCATATAAAAATGTGTGTAGTTGCGCGAGTGTTTTGCATGTGTGTGCCAATTAGCAGAAGTGTGTATGTTTATTTGTGCGTGTATGTGTATGTGTGTGTCTGCATGTGCTTTTTGTACGTGCGTATGTGCGTGTGTACGCATATCAGAAGCTGTGTGTATTTGCCAAAATGATTTGTGTGTGTATGCATATTGGGAGAAGTGTATGTATTTATTCTTTTTGCTCTCATAGTGTGTGTGTGTGTGTGTGTGTATGTATATTTTCTGTATATTTACCTATCAGCAGAAGTGTGTGTGTGTTTTTGTTTTTTGTTTTTTGTGAGTAGATGTGAATGTATGTGTGTATGTGTGGGTATATGTGGTTGTTTTTGCTCGCGGGTGTGTGTTTTGTATGTGTGTGTGCGGATCAAAATATACGAATATTTGCATGTGCCTATCAGGTAGAAGTGTCTGTGCGTGTGTGTCTGTCTGTGTGTGTGTGTGTGTGTGTGTGTGCGTGTGGCTGTCAATGTGCACGTATGCATATGTGTGTATATGTGTATGCATATCAAACTGCGCATATTTTCTTCTGTATTTCGTGTGTATGTGCCAATCAGGTAGAAGTGTGTGTGTGTGTGTGTGTGTGTGTGTGTGTGTGTGTGTGTGTGTGTGTGTGTGTGTGTGCATTCATGCCCCATACATTTTTTTCTATCTTTTCCATTCGTGCTTTCACCAGAGATAATCCATTGGGGATAATCTTTGTCATAAAAGATAATCTATCTTACCGATATAGGTACCAATGTTGACGACTTGAATCTTTTTTTGTTTTCTGTGTTTTTTTTAAAGGAGCAAGAATTTCTCAGGTCCATTTGGAGATATTAAATCTGTATATGGGTCATAGCGCTTGAACGATAAAGGAAACCCTACCTGTGTTGCAGATCTAATTTGCTGATTCCCTTGAAGCTACTGAGGAATTCTGAAAAACATCTACTCGGAATATGAAGAGAAGAAAATAAAAACCACAATAAAAAAACCCATGTTAAAGAGAAACTTTTTGTTTGGTTTTATGGCATATCAACCATTGAGGGTTATTTAATGCTAAATCCTCTTTATACATATATATTAAATATATATGATTTGGTTTGGTTGGATTTTATGGCATATCAACTATTGTAGGTTATTTAAGGCCAAATCCTCTTTATACATATATATTGAATATATAAGATTTGGTTTGGTTGGATTTTATGGCATATAAACTATTGTAGGTTATTTAAGGCCAAATCCTCTTTATACATATATATTGAATATATAAGATTTGGTTTGGTTGGGTTTTATGGCATATCAACCACTGTTGGTTATTTAATGCCAAATCCTTTTTATACATATGTATACATACACCCCAAAGTTCCAAGGCTAAAGCTTCACCATCTGAGGGTTTAATGCCATATCGCGGACACTCGTTGGGATAGTGGGTCTTAAGCCTCTGCAGGGATGTACTTGGTGCATTCTGCAGCCCCACCTGACGGGGCTCCTAAAACTAACATTAGAAATAACCACACACACATACACACGCACACACACACACACACACACACACATATATATATATATATATATTGGTGTATATACATGGATATATGTACGTACATGTTTATGAATGTAGATTTACTCTCACACACACAGGGCACAATTTTGTATATATATATATATAACAAACAAGCAAAACACGAAAAAAAAGGAACATCTGATGAGATAAAATGTTTTCACCAACGTGTAAAGTCCGAAACACGAGTAGAGCATAATGATATGAAATAAAACCCAAAGTATCACATTCAAATTCATTTGCAGACGTATAAATTTTAGAATATTTACTTTTCTCTAGTTTGAGCTAGTACCACGTGGTTTCCGGTATCGCGGAAGTATAAAAGACGCCGTGTTTCTCAAGCAGACAGAGACGGAATCAGAAGCAGAGACAGAAGAGCTCTGAACGACCTCGGTCAGTAGAAGATCAACTTCGGACGTAACACCAACAGCGCGAGACTCATAATACTAGTCGGACTGTACAACTTGAGTTACTAAATCATTAATTCTGTTTCACTGTGTATCGTTTCCTTACTACGATACAAAAGCTCTTCGAACGAATTGAGCACTCTGGTATCCGGTAAGGTATAAAATGGTAAGAAACGACCGCTACTACTTAATACCTTATAATTCCCTAACTGACGTGGTACGCTTGTTGGCTTAGCGGTCTAACATAGAGTTGGGCGGGTTTCGATCCCAGCTTCAAGCGTCCTACGTGTCTAGCCACACTGAAGAGTTGTGATACAACGAAACAGTCTGTCTGTAGATTACAATATAAATATATATATATATAATCAATCAAAATTCGATCCCTGAATATCTATGCATTTCTGTAATCGATTAAGAAGTTAGGTTTTTTTTGTGCCTCTACAATAAAACTCAAAAGGTTGTGATCCTCCCAAAACCTTTAAATGCCGTTTCGACTTCTTCTTTGCAATGAAATGTTATTTGGTATAAAAAGTGTCCAAATTCCTGGAAAAAAAATGCAAGTCTGTTGGGGAGAGACTAGGAAAATTTTGGAGAGTGTAACGAAGTCTCATATCCCAAGTCAGTGAACTTCTGCAATGTCATGCTTGGAACACACACACACACACACACACACACATACACATGTATGTATGTATGTATGTAAGCTCATTGGTAATGATAAATAAAATCTAATATGTGTCTATGCTCAATTAAGTCTCACAAAAAATATTCAAGTTACGAGAGTTGATTAATGAGCAATACTACTTGCTATAGATTAGTTTGTGTTATCAAAAAATATATTATTGCTAAATGATATTTTAAATGTCTGATATTTGTCGCTGCCTCCCACCAGACACGACTTGACACAAGGTCAAAAGCCCGAAGGCCGATTAAAGTGGGGATAAAGAGGAGGGGAGGTCGGGAACGAGCCGAGACTCGAACCCTGCAGGTCTGTGCTGCTCATCGGCTCACTTAGTGCAATGTGAGCCTGATGAGGCAAGCAGTTTCACGAACCCAAATGTGGGTCCGGGCGCGTATGCCAGTTTGCGGCTTAAACTAGACGCATGGTCTAGTGCCGTACAAGGGGGACAAAGGAGACAAAAATGCAGCTCGCCCACCCGAAGGTAGCCTAGTTGAAACTAGGTGCCTAATTAAAGGCCCCAAGTCTGCCATTGTTCCTTTTCCAGGGCCACGCTCCGGACCGAAGTCCAGAACAGGCCCCGGGGCTCCGCAAAAAGCTAAAAGCCGGGAGCTCGCCTATGATATTTTAAATGTCTATAGACAAAATAAATCTTATTGGTTTGTTTATGCACACACACACACACACACACACACACACACACACGTATATATATATATATATATATATATATAGAGAGAGAGAGAGAGAAAGAGGTGCTTTGTATTATATGAGGAGGGAAGAGAAAAAGATGGAAATAGAAAAAGATAGAGAGATGGTGAAGAAATACAGATATTATCATCATCATCATCATGTCGTGCCGCCAGCGCGGATATCCCTGACCCTCTCTCGCCACTTCTCCCTATCATTCATCGCCTCCGGCAGGTCTTCAGGGTTACATCCTGTGTTCTCACATAGTTGCTGTATGTAAGTTCGAGCTTGTCGTCCTGCTTTTGCACGGCCATATGTGGGGATCCATAGGAGAACATCCCTTATGAGCTCGTCCCTGCTTCTCCAGCAGTGTCCCGCGTGTCTGGTTCGTCTAACTTGTATAGTTTTTGTGATGGAGGGCAAGTGTCCGTATAGTTGGTATCTCGTGGGGTGTTGTCGCCAGGACATTTTCAATACTGCTCTCAACATTCTTGTGTAATTGCCGTCTAGTTTCTTCTTCAGTCGTTTAGTTAGCGTTCATGTAGTGCATCCATATAGCAGTATAGACACAACCGCTGCCAGGAAGAAACTGCGTTTCATTTTATCGGTTAGGTCTGATTTCCATAGGATCTATAGCCTATCGATAGCCGTCCATGCCTTCGTCAGTCGTGTGTTGATGTCTTTTTCGGTTGATGAGACGCTACTTCCTAGGTAGGGGAATTTGTCTACTAGTTTCAGAGAGGCTCCGTCTAGTGTGGTAATGTTGCCCGTTTGGTTGTAACACATATATTCAGTTTTGAATGCATTGACATGGAGGCCAATGCCAGCTGCAGCTCGTTCCAGACTATGCAGTAGTGTCTCTGCTTGATTAGGCGTATTCGCCAGTAACGCCAAGTCATCAGCGTAGTCGGCATCCGTGATTGTTTTTGCGGGGTATCTTTTGCTTCTTCTCTTAGTCAGCTCGAAGCCATTTTCTCTGATTTTGTCGATCGAAGTTCTAAGCACGTAGTCTAGACAGATGATAAAGAGGTACGGGGCTAGCGTGTCTCTTTGTAGTACTCCTGCAACAATGTCGAAGTATTCCGTGTCTCCATCTGGTGAACGACAGGAAAAATAAGAGATAGAACAAGGTAAGAAGGAAAAATTGAAAAAATAGTGAGAGAGAGAGTGTGTGTGTGTGTGTGAGAGAGAGAGAGAGAGAGAGAGAGAGAGATGGAGTGTAGAATCGTGGGGAAAGATACAAGAAGAGATGATAAAAGAGACGTAGAAAGATTGCCTTCTGATGACGTTTGAATCTGATTTTACAAACATTTTTTTTCCATCAGATTTCATTGAAAACTTCTCACACACACACATACACACAAACAAAAACAAAAACGTTCACACACAAACACCAACTTAGATTTGGTGTTCACCGAAGAAATAGTTTCAAATATCTATTTAAAAATTTGACACTTACGATACTCAGTTTTATTGAGAAACTCTTGTTGTTTATTTGTACAAGGTTATGTAAAAGTAACCCTCTATTCAAAAATTCTTGTAACTTATTACTTACCTATAGTTTTTTCAAGACATGAATATAAAAAAAAAAGCGTTCTTAGAATTTACTTTTAAATCACCCTGTATATACGAGGATCAACTGAAAAGTTTATAGCCTTACCAAGATACTGTCATGAAATGAAACCAAATGAGGTTTGTTTTTTAACATAGTGTCCCTTGTGATTTACCCGCTTCTTCCATCAGTGCTGCTATACTTGGATCCTATTGGCCAAAAAAAAAAAAACACATTACCAGCAGATATTCTTTTATAGTGGATAAATAACATTGATATATAAAACATAATCAGTTTCTTTTCTTTTCCTTTTATAACCCAAAATGTATGGATGGGTACAGTGAGAGTCAAAGATGGCTGAGCTGCACACACAGGGGCCGAGGTACAAATTTACAGCGAACCACTTTTTCTTGCCTCCTTGTTCGGGTCGAAATCTTTCTAGTTATATAATATCCCGGACACCCATTCAAATTCTTGTGGTCAAACTTCATCTTGCCAGCTTTTTGCACTATGCACGTGGACATGCCTCCTTCTAGCATGCCAACCATGCATTTCCACCGAGAACACCTGCGTCCAGTTTACTTTAGGTACCAGGTGCATTTTCTGTTATTTTCCTTCAACTAGAGTCCGACTTCTGCCGCTGCATCGACAAAAGGGTCTTTAAGTCAATATCTAACAATAGCATGTGATTGAAAACTGACTCCCTTATCTAAGATTGTTATATTTTATTTCTTAACAATAATTTTTACAAGAACTTAACCATAATTATATCAAAATAGGGAGCTATTTTTCATTCACCCAGTATAATAACCACAAGAGCAAAATGTCGCATAAGGTCAATCTTTAAGCAGAGTTTAAGAGGCTTGAATTCATAGTTGTTCTTTTCCTAGACTGGTTGCTATACCAATTTTAAAGGACCAAGTCTCCCCTATTATTTATACATAGATGGAGGAAGTGTTGGATTCATACTTTTCCCAATGCTATTAGTGCTACATGAAATACAAACTACTTCATACTGAATTTGAACTCTGATCGCCCAGTCCATTTCCTACGACTATAATTGTTACATTACGAACCCCTCAGTAATTTAAAGTATAAGAAAAATTTTAGCACCTGACAACATTTATTTTTATCAGAACAATTCACCAAATCTCGGTGTCTGCGCCGGTTTGCACCAATGATACTTGACAACTGACCTTTCTACAAAACCCAAAATGATATTTTCTCTTTATTTGCTGTTTTTTTTTCTCTTCAAAACGATTATTTCTTATAAAAATCTTACGCCCGTCTCAGTTGTCATTTGAATTTTTGATGTTAACTACTAAATATCCGGATCAACGGAACAGATCACAGATCACACAAATACACACACACACACACACACACACACACACACACACACACACAAAAAAATTCAATGTAACTCTAATCTTTTGGGCCTGATGTAAGTAAACAAAGTTGGCCAACTGTATAGTTGCTACTATACCAATGTGTAGGGGAGGGCGTTACTCCTTTCCCTGGATTGCTCCATCATACTCTTGATCCTTACCTTATAATGCCGAGTGTTAAGCAAGGCAGCATCAAGTGCCATTTTTTTTCAGTCATTGATAAGACACGATCTGGGATTGAACCCCGGTCTGACTTTTGGAGGTTTTTCATTTCCCTATCCTACCAGTTGATATTCTTCGAGAAAACATGCGCAAATCCTTTAAAAAATTGTCAAAATGTTATAATAAAATCATCATATCTTTTTTGTATGTGTAGAAAGTCTTTGCAAATATTAAAAGGAGAAAAAATGAACTAAGAAGGAAATGAAAGAAAAAAAGAAAAAAGAAGAGAAAAGAAGAAAAATATTGAGGAAAAATAATGAGAGAAAAAAGAAGAAAAAGTATAACAAAAAAAAAAAGAATAAGAAAAAAGAAAAAAAAACACGAGAAAAAGAACAAAAAAGAAAGGAGTAGAAAAACGCGGAAGAAGTTGAGCAAAGAAGAAAAAGAAAGAAAGAAAGAAAGAAAGAAGACAAACGTAATTTTATTTATTGAAATGAAAAATAAAATGAAAGAAAAATATGAATAAAGGAGAAAATTGATGAAGAATGCAAAAGGAAAAAAGAAGAAAAAATAAAAAAGATCGAACGAAGAAGAAAAAATAAAGAAACGAAAAATAGAAGAAACCAGAAAAAAAAGAAAGAAAAAAGAATAAAAAGAGATAAGAAAGAAACAAAAAAGCAGATACAAAAAAAGAAAAAGAAAATAAGAAGAAAGTAGAAAAAAGAAAAAAGAGAACAAAAGATCTCAATTAAAAGAAAAAAGAAGAAAGAAAAACACGAAAAAGAAAAAAGAAAAAGAGATAAAACAAAGATGTAAACAAAACGTGAAAAAAAATATTTGATCAAGAGAAAAAAAAAAAGAAAGAAAATAGAAGAAAAAAGAAAAGGGTTAAGTAAAAGGAAAGAGGGGAGAAGAAAGACGGAAAAAAGAAGAAAACGATGTGGAGAAAAGAAGAAACAAAGAAGAAACAAAGAAAAAAGAAAAGAAAAACGAAAGAGAAAAAAACGAAGAAAAAAGAAGAAAAAGATGCGGAAAAGAAAAAAGTAGAGGAGAAAATGAGAAAAAGAAGAACAAGGAAAAAATACAATGAAAAGAAAAAAGAAGAAAACGAAGAAAAAATGAAAAAAAGACACGGAAAAGAAATGAGAAGAAGTGAGAAAAGGAGAAAAAAGAAAAACGAAGAAAAAGGAAAAAAAGATGAAAAATAAGAAAAACCAGAAACGAGGAAGAAAAAATCGTGGAGAATGAAGAAAGGAAAAAGAAACAAGAAAAAGAAGAAAAAGAAAATTGACTGAAAGAAGAAAAAATAAGAAAAGAAAAAAGAATGAAGAAAAGAAAAAAAAGAAACCAGAAAGAGTAAAAAAAAACAAAAGAAAAAGATAAAAAACGAAAAAATGAAAAAGAAAAAGTAATGGGAAAAAGATTTTAAACTCTAACAAAAAAAGGAAAAAAAGCAGAAAAAAGAAGAAAAATAGGAAAAAAAGAAGAAAAAAAGAAGAAATCAGAAATAGAAAAAGTAAGAAAAAAGAAGAAGCTAGAAAAAAAAGAAAAAGAAAGAACAAGAAAAGAAGAAAAAAGAAATGGAGGGGGAGAAAAGAAGAATAAAAAGAAACAAGAAAAAAAAGGAAGATAAGAAGTCAAAGAAGAAAAAAAATTGAAAAGAAACAAGAAAAAATTGGGGAAGATAAGAAAAAAGAGAAATAATAAAAAAAGAAGAAGAAAAACGAAGGAAAAGACGAAAAGAAGATTATAAAGAAACAAAAAAAAAGGAAGATAAGAAGTTAAAGAAATAAAAAATAAAAAGAAACAAAAAAAAATTGGGGAAGATTAGAAAAAAGAGAAATAATAAAAAAGAAGAAGAAAAAATGAAGAAAAAGACGAAAAGCAGAATAAAAAGAAACAAGGAAAAAAAAGGAAAATAAGAAGTTAAAGAAGAAAAAATTAAAAAGAAACAAGAAAAAATTGGGAAAGATAAAAAAAAGAGAAATAATAAAAAAAAGAAGAAGAAAAATGAAGAAAAAGACGAAAAGAAGAATAAAAAGAAACAAGAAAAAAAGGGAGATAAGAAGTTAAAGAAGAAAAAATCAAAAAGAAACAAGAAAAAATTGGGGAAGATAAGAAAAAAGAGAAATAATAAAAAAAGAAGAAAAATGAAGAAAAAGACGAAAAAATAAAGAAAGCAAAAAAAAAAAGGAAAAAAGAAAGAAATTCCAAAAATAAAATAGAAAAACATGCAAAAATTAATAAAGAAAAATGCAGAATTAGTTCTGGAAAAATTCTTTCGTATCATCAACCGTTTCGTATGACTGTTCTGTTAAGTGAACTCATAATAAGCCAATTTGACGAATGTCCGCTCGCGGACAGAGAGAGAGAGAGAGAGAGAGAGGCACTATCATTTAGAACTATTACCATGATCTAATCTCTATGAAAACCCCTTTTTTTATCATCAATAGCTGAAAGAATTAGCTGATGAGTAACATCAATATTGCTTAAAATATTGATGCTAAGCAAACATTCCTGGAAAGAGCAATTTTGGCACGCTTCTTTGAGTTAAAAACGATCTTACCATTACTGTGAGTAGGAATGGTTCCCAAGGGACTGTCTCCTCAGTCAACTAATATATTAGTCATACTTTTGCTGGGTTATTTAACAAAAGCAATGAAGTGAACTACAGTTTCGATCTAAATGTAACTATGACTACCCATACGATCTCGGCTATATCCGTGGAAAATTTCCACGGAAGGAGCACATGATCTTATTGTTACTGACCAAATGTCCGTCTTTCCGTACAATAAAGACTCCGCTATTTTTAGGCTGGTTTTAACCCAACTTTCAGGAATTGTTTTTACAGTTGCCATAATATTTTAAAACTATATTACAAGCTCAGATAGATTTTTATGTTGGATCTGTCTCTCACTTTCTATAACTTTCTATGCTCCACACTGTAAAAAGATGACCATTTCACAGTGCTTACCCACTCTCTTGGTAATCTTTACAAAAAAAGAAAAAAAAAAAGAAAAATAAATAAAATAAAATGAAACAGGTTTACATTCAATAAGACCCTCCTAATCACGGTCGAGTATCTAGCCGCTAAAAAGAAGGAACCTCATCTCAATAAATAAATAAATAAATAAATAAAATGAAAAATAAAAAAAATCTTGAAATAAAAAAAAAAATAAAAAAAACTTTATACAACTCCGCTGAGAATAAAAAATAACCAAATTGAATATTTATTTGAAATGTTTAATAATAACTTTTTTCGATGGCGTGTCAACCTTCTTGGGTTATTTAATGCAAAAGCTATTCTTTTCCTGGAACAACAGTGACAACTATTTAACCCATTGATGGGGGATGAGTGGTTAAACGAGTTCCCGGCTGGAGTTCGAACACTTACTTCGAGGCCACAGTCCTGGGACTTTAGCTAATACCCAACGGTGACTCCCTGGATTCATTTTGAGATGTTATCAAGGATATTTGATATCTCTGAATGAACTCGAAACCGCCACGAGCTTGGTGTAAACAAAGCAGTTACTCGTAATAAATAAAGTAGAATCAGTCAAATCCGAATAATTACCAAAAATTTAGATGAACATATTTTGCTACAAAGCTCGATTCATCGACGTTATCCGTATAGCGAAACATATCAATTTCATTTTCCGTATTGTTTTTTTTTTTTCGTAACGTTAGATTTCAAGATAAATAGATATATATATGAAGGTGAGTAAAAAATAATTCATTTCTCTTTTGTACAGGAATAATTACTGGCACAGGAACATATATCATACATCAAAATGAAGTTGATCCTCAGTGGATCGCATCACTACTTCTCGACATAGTCACCGTTTTTTCAATAACAATGTTCCACCTTCGAATGGAAGCACACGAGGATAATTAAATAAGTTTCCAGACTTTTTTCTTATGTGCACTTTTATTGATAGTGCACACATGAAACTCTAGTCCCCTTCCAAGTAATCTCCTCCGGATGCAATGCGCTTCATGCACTGTTCCAACAACTTCTGGAAGGCCCCATGGAAGTCCTCTTGTGTGAGCATGTCAATGACCTTCGTCACAGCCTCTTTCATATCCTCAATTGTCTCATAACGACACCCTCTGAGGGTGAGGAACTGTCTTCATGTCCATCTTGCTCAAATAGTCTGTGACAAGGATGGAGTTGTGGAAAGGTGCGTTGTCCTTGTGGAAATGCCACTGACCCGATTTGAAGAGTGCTGGCCTCTTCCCTAGGGATCTCTTACTGAACTCCCTTAAAACCTCAACATAGTAACCCTAACCCTTTGGCCAATCAACTCTGGTGTATTGACATCCTTACTCCTCCCACACCTCTCATCATCCCCCACAGATTCCCTGCCCTCCTTGAATCTCTTATGCCACTCAAAAACTCATGCTTGATTCATGCAAGATGCTCCAAAAGCAGTCTGAAGTATTCCATCCGTTTCTGTGGCATTTTTCCAAGTTTAAAATGCAATTTTATTGCGTATCATTCTTCTAAAGTGTCAGATTGCATTTTTGAAAATCACCAGCAGTGACAATCAGGCTTTAGTAGGGGGTATTCCAATTGCTGCTGTAGTTGTTCATTTGAAGCTGAAATCAGAAAAATTAGTCAGTCATCTCATAAGATGTATAGCAATGAGATACTGAATTTTTAAGACAATTTTAAATGCCCATACGAAAAAAGTCTGAAAACTTACCCTATGCACCTCGTACATATATATATATATATATAGTCATCCACAGACAGACGTATCGTAGTATCACAACACTTTATTGTGGCAAGACACGCGAGATGCTCAAAGCAAGGATCAAAACACGGCTAACTTTACATCAATTGGAGATTTTACACCAGAGCTATCGTCATTCTCGGAGTATGCGAAGGAATTTTTTACGTATACATTTTTTAGATATACGCTATCGGCTATCGGAGTGCTCAGTTTATGAGAAGAGCTTTGCATTTACGCGCATGAGGCAGCCGACAATTCCCCACTCGAGTGCTTAACCCGCTTGGAGGAATGATCGTAACATTCGAGTACTTTGCTTCAATTCACAAAGACGAAAGAGTGACATTTTTCAAAGCCATCAAGAAGTTTAACCAAATTCATCTTCAGTATCACAGAGTTTTGAAAGAGAAAAAGAAACAACGATCAATCAAGTCAGCTTATTCATTTTTTTTTAAGTCTCCAGTTTATCTTCATATTAAGGTACAAAACAAGGGCTCCAATCCAGGGATCAAAAGGCATTTAGCTCAAATAAAAGGATGCGAACGAAAAGTATGATAATTCTTTTAAAAAATAGGGACACGTAATGTGCTACCCTGAAAAGCAATAAATTCCCAATAAGCTTTTCCCAGTCGGTTGGGGCTGTAGAATACACCGACTGCTTCTCTGCAGAGGGGTAAAACCCCCACCAACGAGTGTCCTGGATATGACTCTAACCAATCTGATGGTGATATTCCAGCAATGCTGGAGCTTTGGAGAATGCGGAGTACCCCTTCATTTCCATTGCTCCCAGGTCCACTCTGGACCGGAATGGTAGCACCTGATAGAGCCCTATGAAAGGGTTAAATGGAACTAACGGCATACTTATGCTAAACTGGAACCGTACTTACATTTAAACTGCCTGCTTATGCTAAACTGATTTATTTGAAATAGAACTATTTTTTGACATTGAAACTCTATTTACACTAAACTGAATTGTTTATCATAGAACTGTTCTGACATTTAACTGTGTGTAAACAAGATCTGTACCTATATTAAACTGAATTAGCTGAATTAAAACTGTTTGACTAAACTGAATGGCTTGAAATAGAAATATTTTTCAAAATCAAACTGTGTACTCATGTTAAACTGAATTGTTTTTGGCATTAAATAATCTACAAAGGCTGATATGCCATCAAACCCAACCCAGCCAACCTAATCAGCTAATCATTCATAACAGGTGGCTACATACCTGTGACGTCATAATTTGCTGTGAATATTTCTGAACTCCATTTTTGTAAACATATATCAAAAACGTTTTTTCCAAAGTCAAAGGATTTTTATTGTTTCGCTTGAATTATTCTTTATTTATTTATTTTAAAGACCGGCTGAAATGTGGTAGCATTCGCTTTCGTCGTGTTGTTGCTTTTGCGTGTTTCAAATTCATGGAGCAATTCTATCCGAATTTCTGTAGACTTGTATGCAGATATCTGGCTGGTTTGAAATTGCATACGAGACACAATCATTCGAAATGAAATCTGTTTGGCTCTTAAACTGATCGATGGGTGAGTCCATTATATATATATATATATATATATTGGTTTTAATATATATTTAATAGCATGGAAGCTTATCTGCGACTTCAGGTTTCATGACGTCTAATAAACGACAATCATCAGGCTGAAAATGAAAGTTATTGGAGAAATCGAAAAATACAGTTAAAAGAACGTTAGAATTGTATACAACATTTTATGCGTGCGTCTCTGAGTGTGTGTGTGTGCGTGGGTTATATTTGGGTGTTATTGTGTGTGGACGTTTAAGCGATATTTAGTATGTGCGTGTATGAAGATAAATGCACTGTACGGAAAATTTGAGGTTGTCTCCTGGGTATATGAGGCGTAATGTGTAGCCAAAGTCGCAACAGATTGATCGTGTAAATTTTTTTTAAATTTTGTTTTATGAATTCGTGTGCGTATAAAGGTGGTGAGGATTTTAACTAAGGAACAAAATATCATTATTATTGCGTTACGAAGAAAATAAAGTTTTGATTTATAAGCATGATAGACGAAGGAGTATGGTGGGTCAGAACACATTAAATATCGTGGTGATGAGACGTTATATTGTAATATACTATGGAGTATCATGGAATATTAATATTTTATGCTGGGATATGATCTGTATTAGCGCGCGGCGTACGTATCTTCATACACACACATACTAAACATCACATATACGTCCACACACAATAATACGCAAATATAATCAAACACACACACGCACACACAAAGAGTTGTACACGATTCTAACGTTCTTTTAACTGTATTTTTCAATTTTTTCTCCAATATCTTTCGTTCTCTGCCTGATGGTTGTCGTTTATAAGACGTCATGAAACCTGTGGTCGCAGACAAGCTTCTGTGCCTTTAAAATACATATAAAAACTAATATAGTAATTTGCAAAGCTCTTTGCTTCGATGTGGCACAAGGCCAAATATAAAAACTAATATAGATTTACTTATAATCATCATATAATAGCTCTATCACAGATATCTAGCACTTCAAATTATATCGCATTTGATCTGCCACAAGCCAACGAAGTGAGATAGTGACAACCAACACTAATATATATATATATATATATATATATATATATATATATATATATTGTATCAGAAAAGTGAGTACACTCCTCACATTTCTGCAGATATCTAAGTATATTGTTGCATTCTAATATACATGTTCATGCAGGATACATTCGGACGCAATGAATAACAGACACAGGAAGGAAGACTTCTTTAATAAAATATTTACCTATCACTTTATTGCAAGGGTTCGAAAAGGGTTACTCAAGGTTTGCGTGTGAGAGGGAGCTGGAGACCGAACAGAACTGAAATATTTTGACCCCAAACTTTTGCTCGTCAACGTTGTGTCTTTCTCGTTCTCCTGATGCTCAACCGGAGACCCTGGGGTCCACTCTGCTGGGTATTGGCTTTCTTCACTGCATCTTATCAGTAACTTCTCTGGTCCCCAAACTCCATCGGGGTTCCCGAGGGCCCCCTCGGCCGGGTGTGGCTTTCCCTACCACATCTCGTATACCTCCGACTGGAACTCTACTGCAACAGTCCGTCGAACTCAACTCAACTGCAACTGCTTGACTTCTGAGTTATATAATTGTTCAACTCCCACTCGATCGCCCACCCGATCTTTGAAAACGCATGTTTAATCGTCATCAAGCGGAAATAACTGTCATGCAGTTCACAGGTCACTCTCTTCCGGTGAATCAGCCTATGAGTGCACCATGGGAATTTTTTAGCTCGTCCCATTTCATCAGCCAATTTCCGCCCACGCGATTTCCTCTCATAACTGCCATTAGAATGTGTCACCTCCTTCCGGTGCATCACCTTGGAATGGCATTTTTGACCGGGTCAAAAAGCCAAAACATAACAATATCTTTTCATGGGACAACACTGACAAAATGGCACTTTGACACAATGAAAAGTAGTCCGTATGCAGTTTATATAACAGAGTTAATTTATTTTCCCCTCAAAATAACTCAAAATATAACCATTAAAAGCTAAACCCCTGCCAACAAAAGTGAGTACACCCCTAAGAAACTACACCCCTAAATGTCCAAATTGAGTACCGCTTGTCATTTCCCCTCCAAAATGTCATGTGACTCATTAGTTTTACTAGGCGCATGTGTTACTAGACCCATGTGCATAGGGAGCAGGTGTGTTCATATTTGTAGTGCAGCTCTCACACTCTCTCATACTGGTCACTGAAAGTTCCAACATGGCACCACATGGCAATGAACTCTCTGATGATCTTAAAAGACATATTGTTGCACTACATGAAGATGGCCAAGGCTACAAGAAGATTGCCAACACCCTGAAACTGAGCTGCAGCACAGTGGCTAAGATCATCCAGCATTTTAAAAGAAGGGGGTCCACTCAAAACAGGCCTCGGGTAGGTCGTCCAAAGAAGCTGAGAGCACGTGCTGAGCGTCTCATCCAAATGCTTTCTTTGAAAGATCGGCGTAGGAGTGCTGTCAGCATTGCTGCAGAGATTGAAGAAGCAGGGGGTCAGCCTGTTAGTGCTCAGACCATACACCGCACTCTACAACAAATTGGTGTACATGGCTGTCACCCCAGAAGGAAGTCTCTTCTGAAGACGATACACAAGAAAGCCCGCAAACAGTTTGCTAAAGACATGTCAACAAAGTACATGGATTACTGGAACCATGTCCTATAGTCTAATAAGATGGAGATTAATTTGTTTGGTTCTGATGGCTTCAAGCATGTGTGGCGGCGACCAAGTGAGGAGTACAAAGATAAATGTGTCATGCCTACAATCAAGTATGGTGGTGGGAATGTTATGGTCTGGGGCAGCATGAGTGCTGCAGGTGTTGGAGAGTCACATTTCATTGAGGGAAACATGAACTCAAACATGTACTGTGAAATACTGCAGCAGAGCATGATCTCCTTCCTCCAGAAACTGGGTCGTAGGGCAGTGTTCCAGCATGACAATGACCCCAAACACACCTCCAAGACGACCACTGCTTTACTGAAGAGGCTTAGGGTAAAGGTGATGGACTGGCCAAGCATGTCTCCAGACTTGAACCCAATAGAACATCTTTGAGGGATCCTCAAGCGGAAGATTCGCAAAGTCTCAAATATCCGCCAGCTCCGCGACGTCGTCATGGAGGAGTGGAAGAGCATTCCCGTGGCTACCTGTGAAGCTCTGGTAAACTCCAAGCCCAGGAAAGTGAAGGCAGTTCTGGATAATGATGGTGGCCACACAAAATATTGACAGTTGAAATGGTGTATGTTAATATTGACAACTTCCCTTAAGGGGTGTACTCACTTTTATTGGCTGGGGTTTAGCTTTTAATGGCTATATTTTGAGTTATTTTGAGGGGAAAATAAATCACACAGACTACTTTTCATTGTGTCAAAGTGTCATTTTGTCAGTGTTGTCCCATGAAGAGATATACTTAAATATCTGCAGAAATGTGAGGGGTGTACTCACTTTTGTGACACACTGTATATATATATATATATACCTGTTCTGTTCTCTGAAGGAAGGAATTACAATTGGGTTTTACTCTAAAGAATTGGTCACCTGACAAGAAGGAATATTCTATATCTGTTACTCTTTTTACTTTTAATCTGCAAAATGGTATCGTTCTGTAAATTTTTTCCCAATTTTCTTGCTATGCTATCGAATTAAATTGTATGCTTTTATTTTTTTGTTTTTGTTGGAATATAGAATGTAAATTTGATAATTTTTTTTTTTTGAGTGGGAACAGTGACGAAATCAGGGGAAAAAAGTGGGGTCATTGCGCACATAGAATTTTCTTCCAAGTCATGTGACTAACTCTTTTAACCAGACACAAATGATATTCATCATCATCATCATCATGTCGTGTCGCAGGCACGGATATCCCTGACCCTCTCTCGCTACTTCTCCCAATCGTTCATCGCTTCTGGTAGGTCTTCAGGGCCAAATCCCGTATCCTCACATAGCTGCTAAATGTGTTTTTTTTTACGTACACCTGGGAAGCAGCATGATGGGCGTGAAGGTATTTGTATAAACCCATTGACGGACAAACGCAATACCTAACCTGGTCCTGTACGTGAGTTTCGCGACTTAACGCTCAGGATCGTTAGTTCGATCGGGGAACTACTGCTGCTCATCTATAAGAGTGGCTTCTGTGGATGAGAATAAAAGAATAAAAACAACCATCGAAAGATAACCATGACCAAATGATATTACATTCTTAAAAAGGAGGGAAAAATCATTATAATCATGATTCAGGAATACCACCAAATTAATCAACGTTTAAAGTAAAGAATATTAGTTTTAAAAAAGTTAAATAGTTAACTGGTAAAATAAAAATGAAATAAAAAAATATTCATTTCGGACTTTAACTGAGTAAAAACTTTGCAACTAGGGCTATAAGCACCCCCGCCCCCAACGAGTGTCCTGCATATGACACTAAACAATCTGATGGTAAAATTCCAGTAATGCTGAAGATTTTGAGAATGTGGAGTATCCCTTCATTGCTATCGCTCCCAGGTCCACTCTTGGCCGGAGTGATAGCACCTGATAAGGTCCTATTGTAATATAATGGCCGAGGGATTTCGTTTTATGCCTTTGGGTTTAGGTAGGCTGAGAACCTTTCGGCTCAGTGTATGGGTTACGTAGGTGCAACATTAACACTGGTGTTTACGCGCGCGGAGCGGACGTGTTACTCAGAGATGTCACAATAGCCCAGAAGGGAAACGGGGCTATGTTGTCAAGAGCGGGCGTAAAAGGCAACAGGAAACGGATTCTTGTATTAATTCAAGAGAGGACACGGTTGTTAGTGTCATGCTTTCTTCCTCTCTCTCAGTAGCTGTTCCTTCCTTCTTTCTCTCTCTCTTCTTCAGGTCCTCGCCTTCCTTCCTTCTCTTTCCTTGCGATGTAACACGTTCGTCGGGCAAATGCACTCAGAACAAAAAATCACACATTCAGCCGTTACCGTGCGTATTTGTATTATTGTGAGATCTCGTAACAATTTGCATACGTGCAAATTACCTCTCGCAGGTTCGAGATTTCCACTCGTCCAATATGCTCGAGGCAGCCATATCGGTTTTCACTCTACAAGCCAGACACGTTCGTGCGCGCTTCGAATGCCCAGGTACGTTACCTTCAGAGGCTAGTAAGTGCGAATGACCTCACACACCGGAAGCGCGCGGAGGATTTTGGGATTTTGAAAAAGTCAGTTAATAGAGTTGAGAACTGGACACCGAACAAGAAGGGTTGACTTTCGCTTGCTCGCGGAGGCCTTGGGCAGGTGTCGCACGAGATGGGGTGGGGGCAGATGAAAAAGGCCAGAATAGAAAGAATGTCTATCTCTCTCCTTATGTCGAAGAACCTTTAAACTCAAAGGTAATAAAACGTTTCGTACCTGAACTGAGAAGACGTAAGTGTTTTTCATGTTTCGAGATTCCTATGTTCTATGTGTATATGTTATGAACATCCCATGTACATTTCGCATATTTGTATCATGGGTATGGTACACTATCTATGGTTCAAATAGAATTGTTTGACATTTTACCAGAGTGGAAACAAATGACTAGTGTTTGACTGAACTGAATTACGACACAGAAATACTTGGACTTATACTAAATTGTATTATAAGAAATAAAGGTGATTGATCATTTAACTGTGCGTATCTAAAAATGTTTTACAAATCATATATTTGATATATATGTAAAAACAGGATTTGGCATTGAATAACCAACAATGGTTTATATGCCATAAAACCCAACCAAATCAAATCATATATCTAATATATATATATGTAAAAACAGGATTTGGCATTAAATAACCAACAATGGTTGATATGCCATAAAACCCAACCAAACCAAATCATATATCTAAAATATATATGTAAAAACAGGATTTGGTATTAAATAACCAACAATTGTTGATATACCATAAAACCCAACCAAACCAAATCATATATATATTTAATATATATGTAAAAACAGGATCTGGCATTAGATAACCAACAATGGTTGATATGCCATAAAAACTCAACCAAACTAAATCATATATATCTAATATATATATAAAAACAGGATTTGGCATTAAATAACCCGTAATGGTTGATATGCCATAAAACCCAACCAAACCAAAAACTTTGCTATTCAAAACGAATTTTTTGACCCACTTAAGTGTTCTTTAACTTTAGGAATACTAGGTCACATCTATGACAAGATCGTAAATGATAAACCACCCCTGTGTCTAGTATAGCCACAATAGACAACCCATGAAAAATGAGCAATCAAAACATAATTCAACGTTGGACCCAAACAACTGGTTTAGATGTCATGATCGGCAGGTGCTCCCTAGATAGCGAACATGGAGGAACCGGTTCATCATCCTACGGATGTTGGCTGTTCTAACTTCATGTACACAAACAAAGACCTAAGTAAGCATTCAACTCAAACACCAACTGAAAAATGGATTCGGGAAGATAACAAACATTCACTGTTATTTTCAAAGCTAACCAACACAAAGAGGTTATAGAAAAAGAATGGTAGAACTGAAAAATGGATTCGGGAAGACAACAAACATTCACTGTTATTTTCAAAGCTAACCAACACAAAGAGGTTATAGAAAAAGAATGGTAGAACTGAAAAATGGATTCGGGAAGACAACAAACATTCACTGTTATTTTCAAAGCTAACCAACACAAAGAGGTTATAGAAAAAGAATGGTAGAACTGAAAAATGGATTTGGGAAGACAACAAACATTCACTGTTATTTTTAAAGCTAACCGACACAAAGAGGTTATAGGAAAAGAATGATAGAAAATTGGACAGAATGCGCAAGGTTGAATGCAACTTACTGACCAAGCTAGAACGATATTAAAGAAAGGTTGGTTTTCTGACCTTCAGATATCAGAACAATACCAACAAATTAAAGAGGAAGAGTATCAACAAGACTACGTTATCCTAGATGCCAAATACAGAAAAATAACAACTCCTTAACCGAATTAAAACCCAGAATAATGGAAAGTGTAATGCCACAGCACCACAGATCAAACGCTAACAGGAGACAAAATAAAAATGAAGTTGATATAGAAAATCATGACTGAAAAGAAGACCCCATTACCATCTTTCAGAAACCAAGACTGGAAAAAAGTCAAGATTATAACCAAAAAGATTAACACATAATTGCCAAATTTCCCAACGGACATTATTACTGAACTAAAAGATCTGATCTATGAAGGAGCAAAATTAGTCTGAGATAAAATCGATGTTCCCCTATGACTAAAAGAACAAAAAGCATACATACAAAATCAGATCAATAAAATTAGAAACTCGGTTGAAGATAGACAAATTAGGATATTATAGCAGACGGTAAACGAAGTGAGCTGAAGGAAGAGCACTGCGAAAGCTAAACTGAAAGCTACCAACCAAGAAGAAGGAATACACCTGTGGAAATAACATTTCGAGGATTTACTCGGAAAACCTCCGAAAGTTACACACGAACCAATCACAAAAATTATTATTAATCAACAAGACATCAAACTATGACAGTTTACGCAAGAAGAACTCAACTCAGTACTAAGAAAAATTAAAAATAGGAAAACAGCATTCGACGAATAACTACAATCTGGGAAGTTGTGGATTAATATCTCAGAAAGCCGTTCTGATTTTTCCCTACTGCGGTCGGATACGATTTAAAAGCAGCGTATTATAAACAGCTGATGCAATAAGAATTATGCCTCCGTAGTTCTTGACGATTCCGAGGTCTCCTTTCTGAGGAAAAAGGAAGAAGCAGCCTTTCGTTCATCTCTCTCTCTCTCTCTCTCTCTCTCATTTGGTTCATACATGACATTATATGATCAAAGAAATTTTTCATCTTCCATACTTCAGGGGATATTTCGTCGTGACCGGATACTTTCCACCTTTTGATTGTTTTTAGAACTGTGTCATCCTCCGTAAGGTGTTCAGGTTTGATGTCTTATTCGCCATTAAGAATTTCTTAAAGATTTCACGAAGGTTTCTACGCAGATTCTTGAAATATTCTTTCCACTCCTGAAGTTTTTCTTCTTGGCTGGAAGCTTTTAGTTTTGTTATCGAGATGCTTTTCCTACAGTTAACTCCATTTACTCTTTGCCGTGTTAATCAAGATTGTTTATCTTCGCTTTATGATTAAGTTGATAATAGTTTCGTTTACTTAATTGGCTGACCTTATTCATGTATAAAATACTAACATGTAAGAGTGTATTTAGTTAGGTAATCGTGTTGGCGCGCTTAGCGTAGGAAGTGGAATCGGCTACCCGAGTTCAAATCTCGACCGAAACTGTTTGTGATTCATTTTGTGCAAGTGCTTTATGGAAAGGCATGAATCCATCTCTTCTCTCGACCGCTATGGTCACCCTGTTGTCGGGGGCTTAGAATACATTGACTGTATCTCCTGCAGAGTAAGGGGTATAGCTGGTATTACATTAGACACTATCATGATAGTGAGGCTTCTATTCAGGAGCTCTGGGGACTATGGAGTACCTTCTATGTTGTCATTAATGTTACAGTCAGCTAATAACATTCCGTGTTGAAACTTGTATTTTGAGAAATGAAAAGCGTTTTGATGTTTAAGATGGAGCCGTGTCCGTGAGCTAACATTACAAATTGCTAAAACCATCTGTTTACTGTTCTACGCCATTGTCCTTTGCGCAACAAAGAATAAATGCGCTGAACAGTGAGCAAATGGTTTTAGAAATTGCTTGGAGCAATGTTCTAGTTCAAGCTCATAAAGCATAAATTCGGGAATTTGTCCAAGTTTCCCGTTCGTCGGTTCCGATATCAAACCATACTTAGACTGAAGCAATGCACAATGAGTCAGTGCACTAGCTACCACGATACTATCAACTACCAGGGTTTGTACTGCTTCGGTCATGTGATATACGCGTGGCAAACTAGCATGTGATACGAGAATATTCCAAGACTTTTGACTCATCTTCGTAATTGTATGTTTTAAAACTTGAATGAACATTGATGTTGTCTGTGAATAACCAATGTTTAAAAAAAAAATGGTCCCGCTAGGGTGAGTGTATCGCCAAATACAAGCATTGCTGGCCTAAAACCAAAAATCGTTGAAAACATTATGTACGGATAGAAGATATATGGGAAGATTGCCTGACCAATGCTGGCTGCATCGTTTCTGTTTCCTGGGAAGATTTCTGTTGTTCTTGAAATAGTCTCACTTGGTAATTCACAATTGGGTGCCACAAACTGGACCTGATATATGGCTGACGTTCAAAGTATGTGGGTACTGTTTTTACAAAAAGCGGGAAATAAATATTAGGTTTAGTCATAATTAATTTTTGTTTAAGTAAAATTAAAATCTATACATGATTAATTCAATGAATTGATATCAATCGATAGTATAAAAAGTAAAAGTAAAGTTGTCTCCCTTTAGTCGAGGGCGATCCGAAGGCTCCCTTTTCAATAGCTACTACGCCGAAGTGTAGGGAAAGGTGTTACTCATTTCCCTGGATTGCTCCACTACTTTTGATACGTACCTTATATTGCAGAGCATTAAGCAAGGAGGTATCAAGTACCATTTTAAAAGTCTTTGGTATGACGCGACCTGGGATTGAATCCAGTTCTCCCGGGCCATTGGTGAACACTACAACATAGAATAAAGAATTTGGGACAATAAACTACTTAGAATTTGGTTTTATTCATCAAAATACATAATTTGGCCTCAGCTCTTAAAAAATTAGATAACAAGAAACTAGTTGGTTCAGTTTGTTTTTTTAAATATTATTTATTAATGAATGATTGAACAATGAATTAATTTCAATCAATAATATATTCACTCTTATTTTTGTTGCGTTCTGGTTAGTGAACGCTTGTAATATTAAATAAAGGACAAACCACAATATGAGAGGAAATAGAGATATATTCTCAGGAAAAAGTATATACAATAGAGAGACTATTAGTAGACAAGAACATAGGATTAGTGAATACAGAATAAAGATATAGTCCAATGATAATATTGGCTTCCGTTATTACGGTAGCAAGTAAGGTGATCTACTGCAATCACCAGTCTCCAACGCTCTTATACTATTCCTATAAGAAGATGCTCTTCACCTTCTAGTCTGCCCTGGGATTAGTAGCTACTGCTATATATGGCAGATGGACTAGTTCATTGTATGAAAAAAGGTGGGTGATACCCAACAATTTTGATTCAGCTCTTGTCATTTATCAAGTAGTTTGTTAATTCCTCTCGGGTAATATTCAGTTATTTTTGATTGGTTTGGTTTTTATGGCATATCATCTATTGTAAGTTATTTAAAGCCAAATCCTGTTTATACATATATCTTAAAAGTATATGATAAGCAAATACATTTTGTTGATAACATTTTTAAATAAGCCTAAGTTCATTTTTTTCAGGCAGTAAAAATGTTTCGAGACTTGCCGTGTAACAGTTGCAATTTGACACCAGTCACTTTTTTTCACACTTTTAGATGATATGTAAGGTAATTTAGATGATGTGTCGGTAATTTCAGTGTTAACTAATTTGTTGGCCCGTGGTGTAATCGTTATCTTCCTAGGAAATGAACACGGCGACACAAGTTCAAATCCTGGACGAGACTGATTGCGTTTCACATAGCGCTAATACCCTTTGGGAAAGGTATGAATCCAATTATTCTCCCTCCATCTACGGGTAAATAGTAGGGCAGACTAGGTTCTTCAGCCTTGGTGATGCGACTAGTCTAGGAGAAGGAAAACTCTGAATTGAAACCTGTTAAACTCCGCTTAAAAATTGACCTTGTGTCATATCCTGCCCGAGCGGAGGGGTTGGTAAATATGGTTAACTAATTTGTTTGCATATTCGTATTGCTATTGTTTCTACATAGTTAAATAGTTTCAGTTATTCCAAACGCTTATAATTCTATTCAGTATTATTTATTTCTTTGCACACAGTGAACTTGTTACAAGTATTGCTATTCAACACTAATTATTCTATACAACATTACTCATTCGTTTACCCTCTGTTAAATAGTTCCAAATATATCCCTAACAATTCAATTAAACATCAGTCATTAGTTTAAACAGTGAAATGACCAAGCAGTTCTATTTCTAACTGATTCAATTTTACAAAAGTCATTCGTTTGCACTCAGTTTAAATGCCAAACAGTTCTATTTGACCCATAGATAGGATCCTTTCAAGTCCTGTCAGTCTGGTCCAGAATGAACCTGGGAGCAATGGTACACCATGTTCCTCAAATCGCCAAGGCTGGTGACTCGCCATCAAATTGTTTTAAGTCATATTCAGGACACTCGTTGAGGGGGGTCTTACCCCTCGGTAGGGATGCGTTCGGCGTATTCTAAAGCCCCACCGACGGATTCAGTCGTTTTTGAGCCCAGAAGTTTTCTACAAACATTTTAACCAGATCTGCTAGAGAAAATATTTTGTCATTCAGAACATTTTTTTCTTGTTGGTCGCATTTCATGATATATCAGTTCTGGTAGATCACTTATTACCAGATCCTATTTATACATATGTATGATTTGTAAGCGAATAGTTTGCTCACTTGTTTGCACACAGTTGAATGCTTTCAAGCATTGCTATTTATTGTTTGCACACAGTGCGTTGCAGTCGGAGGAGATTACTTCAAAGGGGACTAGAGTTTCATGTGTGTACTATCAATAAAGGTGCCCATACGAAAAAAGTCTGGAAACTTATTTAATGATCTTCGTACAAGCGGTTCAAAGAAGGTCATGAGGAAGTGAAAGATGATTCCAGGTGTGGGAGACCTTTAACAAGAAGGACTGAGGTCAACATCGAGTAGGTAAGGCAGGTGGCATATGGGGATCATCGGTTGACTATTCAAATGATTGCTAGCTCAGTCGGGTGGGGCAGAGTGGTAAGACTACCCCAACAAATGTCCTGGATGTAACACTAAAGAATCTGTTGGCGAGGCTTCTATAATGCTGGAGCTTTGGGGAATGCAGAGTACTCATTCATTACCATCGCTTCCATGTTCACTCTGGCCCGAAGTGGTAGAGCCTGATAGGGTTTTATCATTGGGTCAATTGAACTGTTTGACATTTAAACTGTGTTCTTAAACAAATGACTTGTGTTAAATTTACTTGTTTGAAATAGAACTGTTTGATCATTTAACTGTGTGTAAACAAATGACTGATATTTACTTGAATTAATAGTGTTAAATAGGAATACTTGAAAACATTTAAGTGTGTGCAAATAAATGATTAATAGTAAATAGAATTATTCGTATTTGATCGAAATAAGTGAAACCATTTAACCGTGTGAAAAAAATTAACCCAGGCTCTTTTTTAAGTGTTATTAACAAAATGTGTTTAGAAATTACATGTTCAAAATGTTTTTATAAAGAGAAATTCTGGCAGGGAACAATGGGAAAGTGAATTAGACTTGAGGGGGTTACTTTGGAGAGGAAACCATGAACTTTGTTCTTTCGAATTGAAATAGACTGTGACATCTGCCCCATTACAATTCAGGCACACCTCATAACAACCCCCCGCCAAAAATGAATGTTTAAAATGTGACAATATCTCAACTAGCCGATCCCCACTATTTCAACCTCCTAAACCAGCGCATGGCCAGCCGATCGTCTAGTGGTTTCTCTCATCTCCGGCCAGGGGAATTTCACATTGCTTTACAAACACACAAGACACAACATACACAACCGAAAGGGTGGAAGAAAAGAAGACTAAACAAGCACGGACTTGGGTTAGCTCCAAGTGCAAGAAGGGAGAAGTTTGGGACCATTTCTGTAGCTTTCTGTGTATTTGTGGGCTATCGTGAGCGTGTATTCGAGCGAAATTCCCACACAACCACCAGGAATGCTGACTGATCCTCTCACGTTGGCCAACCCAGCTTCTGGTTCCCTTTCTCTTACCGTCACCTTCCCCCGACTTCTGTTGACTGGCTTCTTCTGCTCACTGCTTTCTGCTGTTCACTGCCCTGGGACCTTGCCTACTCTCGTCTTCGTCCGGCCTCGCGCGC
This sequence comes from Sepioteuthis lessoniana, assembly GCA_963585895.1. Lineage (NCBI taxonomy): Eukaryota > Metazoa > Mollusca > Cephalopoda > Myopsida > Loliginidae > Sepioteuthis > Sepioteuthis lessoniana. The sequence continues at coordinate 5,794,601 of OY757933.1, forward strand.
AAGCCCTTTGTGTGGGTTTCGTGCCAAATCAGACAAAGAAAGCTTCTGACTGGCACTCACCCACACCCACAGAAAGGAATGCCCAGCATCGTGACACAAAAATACAAATTAATTTCTGGCCGCTTCCTTCCATTCCACCATATTTTTAAGGTTCTACATACTTTGATTGTAGACCTGGAGACACGCGAAAAAGTAAAATTTAGTTGGGCCTTCGCAGCTCCTAAGACTGACCCTTAGTAAAAGAAGATTTTTTTTTCTTTTATGATATCAGCTACCGTCAGGGAACAGCACTAGTTGCTTACTTAACAACAAATGTAGCATATCCAGATATGGATATGTGAAATGTACATAGAATGTTCATAACATATATACATAGAACATAGGAATCCCGAAACACGAAAAACATTTACGACTTCTTTGTTCAGGTACGAAACTTTTTATTACCTTTGAGTTTAAAGGTTCTTCGACATAAGGAGAGAGATACACATTCTTTCTATTCTAGCTTTTCCATCTGTCCCCCCCCCATCTCGTGCGGCGCCCGTAGCGCGCAAATTCGTCTGACCTCTGCGATCTAGCGAAAATCACCCTTCTTCTTGGGACCGCAAGACTCAACTAACAGACTTTTTCAAATCTCCCAAAATCCTCCGTGCACGCTTCCGGTGCATGACGTCATTTACATCTCTGGTCACATCCTCAATCTGGGATTTTTATTTTGACATCTGTGAACGACACATCCTCCCCACGCGCGTTAACACCTGCGCTCAAGTTTGCACCTAACTAACCCATGTGCTGAGCCGAAAGGTTCTCAGCCTAGCTAAACCCAAAGGCAATATATATAAAACGAAATCCCTCGGCCATTATATTACACAAAAAGCTAGAAAATGTTACAGGTCATGTCAATGATAGAGTAAAACAGCTAAATCAGTATTGAAGAGAAAATAAAATCTCAGCAAAATTAATTTATTTGTTATTTCTCCAGCCACCATACGGTGAAACGACACTTATACGCTTTCCGTTGTCCTTATCAGCTATCAGCAACCCTAAAATTGAAACGCTTTATTTGATATGAAAGCGAAGCCAAAAAAACTTTTAAAGCATAGCTTTTAACATGCTTTACAGTGAGCAAACCCTCTAAACTAGTGTCAGAGAGAAAATGCAAAGTGAAAGTAAAATCACTTTATTTACTGCTTCAAAAACTTTTATTCGCGGCTGCTGAAGACAGACATATCTGCTTGGTAAGGATCCTATCAGAAACCATAAAATTGTAGCTAATGTTTCGTTATGCTGGGAATCGACTGGTATGTCTACTGTGTCTTTTTTTTTTTGTGTTTGCCGTGGTCTTATGTGAAAGGTTTCCTTAGCTGAATGTTTTAGTTGACGGAAATTCCAGACATTTGGTCTTTATTGCCACCAATATTTTTTATGTGATGTTCCTTACATTGTCTGTTGCCTTGAAAGTAACAAGTCAGCTCAATTCTGCAGCTGTGTCCTAATATAAAAATTTAGTGCGTCCGTTTAGCGATACTGTATTTTCTATTTAATTAGCGTTATATCAACTCACAAATTTAGAATGTTGCACTCACGATAAGTAGCAGAGGTATCTTCAGCCACTCATCTTCGACATTCGCTTATACACTCCCACAAACTTACCCTTTTATTTACCTTAAGACTATAACTGAGTATGGCTATTTTCACCCGGGCACGATACCAGAGATTCAAATAACAAGACCAGTTACCCTAATCCCAATGTACCTTTCAAATTTTCTGACTTTCTGACTGCTCAAAGAATCAATTAGATTGGCAACAATTGACAGTCGGGAAATCTCAAAGCTGGATTGCCAATTCAGCTCAACTCTAGGCTCAAAGTTCAGCACAAAATGGCGAAAATGAATTGTTCAACGTTTAACTTATTAGGATATATTAAAAGTGTTTCGAGTTTTACAGACCTCTTACTTCAAAGCTCATATGTTGTACGTATGTAAACATAATCTATGACTCAGCTATAGAATTGATATTCTTGATATCATTGATATTGTAGTTGTATATTCATTAGTGATGCTTGTTGTCGTCTGGTTTTAAGAATCTGTGTTAAAAGATATATTATCGTCTGTCTGTTGCATTTTCTGTCATAGTGTAACTTCTTATATATTATCTTCATTTCAGCCAACATTCTTTTAATTTTGGTCGATTTACTTTTCGTTACTTTTTTCTCTCTGCTTCTTTTTTACCTTAGTTTTTTCTAATGTTTTCTTTCCAAAAGTTCCTTTCAGATTCTTTCTTTCTTTCTTTCTTTCTTTCTTTCTATGATTTTTTCCTCAAGTTATTTTCTTTCTTTCTTTCTTTCTTTCTTTCTTTCTTTCTATGATTTTTTCCTCAAGTTATTCTTTCTTTCTTTCTTTCTTTCTTTCTTTCTTTCTATGATTTTTTCCTCGAGTTATTTTCTTTCTTTCTTTCTTTCTTTCTTTCTTTCTTTCTTTCTTTCTATGATTTTTTCCTCAAGTTATTTTCTTTCTTTCTTTCTTTCTTTCTTTCTTTCTTTCTTTCTTTCTTTCTTTCTTTCTATGATTTTTTCCTCAAGTTATTTTCTTTCTTTCTTTCTTTCTTTCTTTCTTTCTTTCTTTCTATGATTTTTTCCTCAAGTTATTTTCTTTCTTTCTTTCTTTCTTTCTTTCTTTCTTTCTTTCTTTCTTTCTATGATTTTTTCCTCAAGTTATTTTCTTTCTTTCTTTCTTTCTTTCTTTCTTTCTTTCTATGATTTTTTCCTCAAGTTATTCTTTCTTTCTTTCTTTCTTTCTTTCTTTCTATGATTTTTTCCTCAAGTTATTTTCTTTCTTTCTTTCTTTCTTTCTATGATTTTTTCCTCAAGTTATTTTCTTTCTTTCTTTCTTTCTTTCTTTCTATGATTTTTTCCTCAAGTTATTCTTTCTTTCTTTCTTTCTTTCTTTCTTTCTATGATTTTTTCCTCAAGTTATTTTCTTTCTTTCTTTCTTTCTTTCTTTCTTTCTATGATTTTTTCCTCAAGTTATTTTCTTTCTTTCTTTCTTTCTTTCTTTCTTTCTTTCTATGATTTTTTCCTCAAGTTATTCTTTCTTTCTTTCTTTCTTTCTTTCTTTCTATGATTTTTTCCTCAAGTTATTTTCTTTCTTTCTTTCTTTCTTTCTTTCTTTCTTTCTTTCTATGATTTTTTCCTCAAGTTATTTTCTTTCTTTCTTTCTTTCTTTCTTTCTTTCTTTCTTTCTTTCTTTCTTTCTATGATTTTTTCCTCAAGTTATTTTCTTTCTTTCTTTCTTTCTTTCTATGATTTTTTCCTCAAGTTATTTTCTTTCTTTCTTTCTTTCTTTCTTTCTTTCTTTCTTTCTATGATTTTTTCCTCAAGTTATTCTTTCTTTCTTTCTTTCTTTCTTTCTTTCTTTCTTTCTTTCTTTCTTTCTTTCTTTCTTTCTATGATTTTTTCCTCAAGTTATTTTCTTTCTTTCTTTCTTTCTTTCTTTCTTTCTATGATTTTTTCCTCTAGTTATTTTCTTTCTTTCTTTCTTTCTTTCTATGATTTTTTCCTCAAGTTATTTTCTTTCTTTCTTTCTTTCTTTCTTTTTTTCTATGATTTTTTCCTCAAGTTATTTTCTTTCTTTCTTTCTTTCTTTCTTTCTTTCTTTCTATGATTTTTTCCTCAAGTTATTCTTTCTTTCTTTCTTTCTTTCTTTCTTTCTTTCTATGATTTTTTCCTCAAGTTATTTTCTTTCTTTCTTTCTTTCTTTCTTTCTTTCTTTCTTTCTATGATTTTTTCCTCAAGTTATTTTCTTTCTTTCTTTCTTTCTTTCTTTCTTTCTTTCTTTCTTTCTATGATTTTTTCCTCAAGTTATTCTTTCTTTCTTTCTTTCTTTCTTTCTTTCTATGATTTTTTCCTCAAGTTATTTTCTTTCTTTCTTTCTTTCTTTCTTTCTTTCTTTCTTTCTTTCTATGATTTTTTCCTCAAGTTATTTTCTTTCTTTCTTTCTTTCTTTCTTTCTTTCTATGATTTTTTCCTCAAGTTATTTTCTTTCTTTCTTTCTTTCTTTCTTTCTATGATTTTTTCCTCAAGTTATTCTTTCTTTCTTTCTTTCTTTCTTTCTTTCTTTCTATGATTTTTTCCTCAAGTTATTTTCTTTCTTTCTTTCTTTCTTTCTTTCTTTCTTTCTTTCTTTCTATGATTTTTTCCTCAAGTTATTTTCTTTCTTTCTTTCTTTCTTTCTTTCTTTCTATGATTTTTTCCTCAAGTTATTTTCTTTCTTTCTTTCTTTCTTTCTTTCTTTCTCGTTACTCTTATCTTTCTGCTTTCTTGTTTTTCTTTCGTTCCTTTTCTCTTCTATGCTTCTTTCTTTCTTTCTTTCTTTATTTCTTTCTTTCTTTCTTTCACAGATGGTTTCCTCAAGTTTTTCTTTCTTTCTTTCTTTCTTTATTTATTTATTTATTTATTCGATTATTACCTCGGGTTATTTTTTTTCCATCTTTCTTTTTTAATTTGATTTTTACCTCGGGTTATTTTTTTTCATTCTTTTCTTTCTTCCTTTCTTTCTTTCTTTCTTTCTTGTTACAGTTATCTTTTTGCTTTCTTGTCTTTCTTTCGTTCCTTTTCTCTCCCACGTTTTTTTTTCTTTCTTTCTTTGTTTAGGTTATTTTTGTTTGTTTATTTGTTTGTTTCTTTGTTTCTTTTTTTCTTTCCACGATTATTCCCTCGGGTTGTTTTCTTTTTCTTTCCTTCTACGATTATTCCTTCAGATTATTTTCTTTCTTTCTTTCTTTCTTTCTTTCTTTGTTTATTTATTCTAAGGTTCTTTTATAAGCTTAAACCTTATCCCAACAAGAGGTATAACATTTGTTTGAAACCTGCTGGGTCATGTCCAATGGTGGTAACCTCTTACATTACTTTCAGGCCTTTCAGGTGAGAAGATTGTTTGCCAAGATGTCGGAAAGTTCCCGCTGGTGGAAGATGTTGGTTTACAATTTATTGATTATGTTCAATTACCAGCTTTCGGCATTTCTGAAGAAATCTGCAGCGCGGAAATTGAACCACGTCGGAAGAGGACCTTGTTTCGGAAGAAGAAAAATTAGTGGAAATATTTTTACTTTACGAGGGCGAGTCAGAGGTTTCTGACAATATCTTGGTCCTGTGTTTGTTAGCGGCGCGTATATCACGTGATCGAAGCAGTTCGAACGAAGCCGCTGTGGTCGGTAGTATCGCGGTAGTTGGTGCGCTGACATGTTGTACATTGTTTCATTTCGTGTGTGGTTTGAAAGCCCCACTGATGAAAGTGAAACATATTTTAAGTCGGAGAAATTATACTTTAAGAGTTTGAACTTAGCCATAGCGATGCGGAAACAACCAAACACATTTGTTTTGCAAAAGATAAAGGCGGTAACAAGATGGTACGAAAAATTTCGCTTGGTTTGCAAGAACCTCAACAATTTGGCGATTAATATCCAAATCCGAGGCTGTGCTCCAATTCATAGTGGAGGGTGTCTCCGTGACACAGTGGCTGCGATAATAAATGTAGAAAATTTCTTCACTTAGGCTGAGGATGACGATGGCTTTGGAGTAAGATATCCGACTGACGTCAGCCGGGTTTAGATCCCAACTTTAAGCATCTCGAAGGTCTAGCCACACTGAAGAGTTGTGATACAACGAAACAGTCTGTGGATGACTATATATATATATATATATATATATAAGTAAAGTTGGCAACTGCAGTCGAGAGTGCTCCGAAGGCTCTCTTTTCAATAGCTACTACACCGAGATGTAGGGGAGGTGCTACTCCTGGATTGCTTCACTTTACCCTTGAACCCTACCTTATAATGCTGAGTGTTAAACAAGGCGGCATCAAGTACCATTTTTTTAGTCTTTAGTATGACTCGACCTGGGATTAAACCCCGGTCTCCCGGACCATTGGCGAACACACTAACACACACACACACACACACACACATATATATATATATTTGTTCTTTTAGAACTGTTGTTTGGAACATGTCTTTAGAATAACGTCAGTTTGTTTGCAAATAGTGTTAAAAGCATATTTTTTTCAAAATAACTGATATATATATATATATATATATATATATATATATATATATATATATATATATATTAGTATTGTTCGGTCCAGTTAAACCGGAGTTGGGAGTAATTCCATCATTAATTTGTAGAGTTGGGTGTAATTCCATCATTAATTTCTTTTTGTGCTTTTGATTTATATCAAAAACACATAACAGGATGAAAATAAATTTATAATCCTAATGTGACCGGTTTTGTTTTTTTCTTAAAGATATATATATATATATATATATATATATATATATTTATTTATTGGAATCTCTGTCAATTTTCGCAAGTATTATCCTTCATCTTCCTGATTCCAGTTCCTTTTTTATCAGAAAATCGTTCGGTTCGTCATTTTTGCGCATTTTTATCTTTTATTGGTTGAGAGATATTGTTACTGGAATCACATGATTGGTTTACGACACCGTTTGCTTGATTTTGTTTACAATTACATTTGATTGGGTCAGTTTTTTTCGCTCCAAAATTGTTGCCCACAAGTCTGTGATTTCTGTTTTGTGCGTAGACTTGAGGGAAGGTTTTTTTTTATCTTCCTTCATCTAACTTCGTTTAACTTCCTTCATCTAACTTCGTTTTTTTTTCTTTAAGGGTGACACACACTTGTATATATACTTTGGAGTTTAGAGTTCTTCACATCAGCGCCAACTGATGGTTTTACACTGGAGTCTGAGTGACAGAAAGTCTCCTCAAGTCTCCAGGACTCGTCTCAGGATTCTGGCCGTTCTCAGTAGTGTTCTCATTTGCATAGTCTCTACCCGTCCGCCAACTTCCAAGTCCTCCAGGCCTTTTAATAATCTTTTAGTTAATGTGCCTAAAGCACCAATCACAATTGGCACTCGTTACTTTCATGTTCCACGGCTTTTTCAATTCTCTAGCAAGGTCGAGGTACTTATCCTTCTTTTCACATTCCTTCAGATTTATTATGTGTTCCGCCGGGACAGCAAAGTCGACAATTTTGCAAATTCTCTTTTTTTTTGTTGATTATCAAAAGGTCTGGTTATTATTATTATTATTGTTGTTACTCCTTTAGACTTTTTGACACCAATATTGGCTGATGGTCATTCACTGGAGATTGAGTGACAATAAATCTCTTCAAGTCTCCAGGACTCTTCTCAGTATTCAGGTCTCTTTTAATAATGTTGTAGTCTGGATGTTCTCTACTTGTCCTCTGATTTCTATCTTCTAGTGGACCAATTACATGTTTAACTTTATCAACTTCATATTTCATAGTTTTTTTTTTGTTCTCTGGCAAGGTCCACGTACTTACACCTCTTCTCTTTTATTATACGGTCTGCCGATCTCGCAAAGTCTACTATTCGGCAAGTTCTCCTTTTTACTTCTTTGGCGTGGGGGGATTATTATTATTATTATTATTAGAGATGACAGACAGCGATTTAAAAAGATATCCCAACAAGAAAATCTACTGCCAAAATACACTTAACATATATATATATATATATATATATATATATTTGAGTCAACCGGGTTTCGATCCCAGCTACGGGAAGCTAATGTCTAGCCACACTGATGAGTTCTGATAGAACGAAACAGTTCTGTCTGTGGGTGACTATATATATATATATATATATATATATGTGTGTGTACGTGGTTCAGTCAATAAGTTTCCAGACTTTTTTGCACAGGTATTTAAAATTGTCGTAGACTCTTGACAATTCAGTATGTTATTGCTATACATCTTATGAGATGACAGACCAATTTTTATGATTTCAGCTGCAAATGAACAGCTACAGCAGCAATTGGAATACACCCTATTAAAGCCTGATTGTTACCGCTGGTGAATTTTAAGAATGCAATCCGGACGTGAGGACACTTTAGAAGAACGATATGCAATAAAATTCTGTTTTTAAACTTGGAAAAAATGCCACAGAAACGTATGCAATGCCTCAGACTGATTTTCGACCATCTTGCATGAATCGAGCGTCAGTTTTTGAGTAGCATAAGCGATTCAAGGAAGGCAGGGAGTCTGTGAGGAATGATGAGAGGTGTGCGAGGAGTAAGGAAGTCAGAACTCCAGGGTTGATTGGCCAAACGGTTAGGGTTAGGGTTACTATGTTGAGATTTTAAGGGAGTTCAGGAAGAGATTCCGTTGGAAAAGGCCAGCACTCTTCAAATCGGGTCAGTGGCATTTCCACCAGGACAATGCACCAGTCCTCAACTCCATACTTGTCACAGACTATTTGACCAAGATGGGCATCAAGACTGTTCCTCAGCCTCCCTATCGTCCAGGCCTTGTTCCCTGTGACTTTTGGTTATTCCCTAAGCTCAGAGGCTGTCGTTATGAGACAATAGAGGAGATGAAAGATGCTATGACGAAGTTCATTGACATAAGAGGACTTCCATAGGGCCTTTCAGAAGTCGTTGGAACGGTCCATTGCAGCCAGAGGAGATTACTTCGAAGTGGGAGTAGAGTTTCATGTGTGTACTGTCAATAAAAGTCCCCATACGAAAAAAATCTGGAAACTTATTTAATGATCCTTGTATATGTTTTTGTATCATGTATTTTAAATTTTGATTTTTCTGAACTATTTTCATGGGCAAAAAAAAAGTTTTTGAAATCATTTTTTAAAAGAGATGCAACAACAACCGCTCTGTTCACGCAGTACATCCATTCGTCGAATGAAAATTATTTTCTGCAACACAAGTATCTTCAACTGACCTTTCATCCCAGTCGGCTGGGTCTGTAGAATGCACCAAGTGATTCTCTGTAGAAAGGTAAATTTTCCCCAATGAGTGTCCCGGATATTAGATAAAATAATCTGATGGCGAGGTTTCACGATTGCTAGAATTCTGGCGAATGTGGAGTACTCCTTCATAGCCATTGCTCCATGGTCCACTCTTCCTGGGAGTGGTAGCAACTGATAAGATCCTATCTTTGGGTCAAATAGAACTGTTAGACATTTAAACTGAGTGCAAACAAATGACTGGTTCTGATTGAATTGTTAGTGATGCATAGAAATATATTGGAACAATTTAATTGTGTGCAAAAGAGCTCAGTTTCTTTTAAAAACTAAAACTAAAACAACAAATTTAGAGCTGATCATTCGGGTTAGTTTCTTTCTTTAACGGTATATCAACCTTTGTGGGATATTTGATGCCAAAAAACATCCTTGTAGAAAAACAGCCGTGGTACAATTTAATCCATAGCTGGGAGGATAAAGGGTTTCATGCCTTTCCAAAGACTATTAGTCAGAAGGTGAACATACTAGCGGGACTAGATTGGTTGGTTGGATTTTATGGCATATCAACCTTTGTAGGGTATTTAATGCCAAATTCATTTTTATACAAATAAAAGTTCTATTTCAAACAATTCAGTTTAGCATTTGTACACAGTTTAATTGCCAAAAACATTTTTATTTCCGGCTATTCAGTTTAGTTTAAACATAGACACACAGTTAAATGTCAAAACAGTTCTATATTAAACAAATCAATTTAGTGTAAATACAGATTCAATGTCAAAAACAGTTCTATTTCCTGGTATTCAGTTTAGTTAAACAGTTCTAATTCAAACTATTCAGTTTAGCTTAAATATAGTTTATGTTTACTCACAGTTAGATGTCAAAACAGTTCTCATTCAAACTATTCAGCTTAGCATACAAAAACAGTTTCGTTTCAACCAATTCAGATTAACATAATAATGCAGTTTAAATGTCAAAACAATTCTATTTCAAGCAGTTCAGCTTAGCATCTGTACGCAGTTTAAATATCAAATCAGATCTATTTAAAGTAATTCAATTTATCGTTATTACACAGTTTAGTTTTATTTAACTCATAAATAGAACCTTATCAGGTGCTACCACTCCGGGCCAGAGTGGACATGGGAGCGATGACAATGAAGGGAGATTATTTAAGTTCACATGGGACGCCTACAGTGGTTCGAAGATACAAGTAACGATTTGATAGCCGAGTTCGTTAACCATTTACACCATTCGAGGCGCCCTTTTAAGTTTGGCACAAGGTTATGATTATGGAGAACGTTGTGAGGATCGAATTTGCGAGACTCGACTGCTAACCGTTGCGCCTTGACAAGTTTCTCATGCACCTAACTTATCGAAAAATGATTTGAGTTCCATATTTATGCCAATAGATATAAAATGCAATTGCTTTTCTCCACAAAGCCCTTCACCGCACCTGATTAAATATAAATTATTCTGCACCCTTTTATTCCTGAGAATAACGGCAAATCTATTACACGGGAAGATTAATATTACTACGGCCATAGACAGAGCAGAATGCGTGGGTCTGAGTATTTGTATTTATATACCAAGTGGTTATTATTCTGAATTTCACCACCTCGGGACTGGTTGATATGGCGAGGGGGAGACCGATGAGGGGTACAAATACAGAGGATAAAATTAGTTGATAAAACGATGTTAGACGAAGCCAACTTTTACTAAAAGACCAGAGGGAGAAATGAATGTACACTCAGTAGATTTTAAGATTAGTAGCGATCGGGGGCGAACTGAACGGTCGGATAATTGAACAGTGCCCAAAGACCCAAAACACCGAGAGGCTGAAATACACTATTGCCCATAGCTAAGAACACATAGTTATTTTAGAAAACCATACATCGATGAAGAAGTTATTCCTGAAGACGTTCTTCCCACCATTGAAGACAGTGCTGGAATTCTTCAATTGACATTGTCTTCAGTCGGGTTATCACGGCCTGTAGTATATTAATGACACTTCCCTAAAGAGTAGGGTTTTGATGTTTTTAAAAACTGGTAATGGTTACAAAACTCAAACCAGGGGAGTTAGAGGAATGTGCCACTAGAGGATTAGGTGAATCTCGTGCTGTCTAGAGGATATATATATATATATATATATATATTGTCATCCATAGACAGACTGTTTCGTTCTATCAGAACTCTTCAGACACGAAGGACGCTCGAAGCCGGGATCGAAACCCGTCCAACTTTATGTTAGACTAAGTTTCAGACTTCTCGGACCACGTTGGCTAAGGGAATTTTTAAGGTATTCATTGAGCAGCAGCCGTTTGTTTACATTTTTTATACCCTATCGGCTACCAGAGTGTTCGTATATATATATATATATAGAGAGAGAGAGAGAGAGAGAGTGATATAATGAATAGACTGAGATATGAATGAACTAAAAAAAATTGATATGAAGAGAGAGAGAGGGGGAGGGAGGGAGAGTGTGTGTGTGTGTGTGTGTGTGTGTTATATAATGAACAGACTGAGATCTGAATGAACTAAAATAAATGGATATGAAGAGATAGATAGATAAATAGATAGATTATCATCATCATCATCATCATGTCGTGCCGCCTACACGGATATCCCTGACCCTCTCTCGCCACTTTTCCCGATCGTTCATCGCCTCCGTCAGGTCTTCTGGACTACATCCCGTATCTTCACATAGCTGCTGTATGTATGTTCGAGCTGGTTGTCCTGCTTTTGCTCGGCCATAAGTGGGGGTCCATAGGAGTACATCACTTATGAGCTCGTCTCTGCTCCTCCAACAGTGTCCTGCGTGCATGGTTCGTCTAACTTGGATAATTTTCGTGATGGGAGGCAAATAGATAGATAGATAGATAGATAGATAACCTTCTAAGAGTTTGTGTATAAATTCTATTTTGTCATAATAGACATACAGATACACAGATAGATAGAAAGAGAGAAAAACAATGAACATACTAAGATAGATAGATAGATAGATAGATAGAGAGAGAGAGAGAGAGAGAGAATGAACAGACTGAGATATGAATGAACTAAGATGCGAAGAGATAGATAGATAGATAGATAAATAGATTACCTTCTATAAATTCTATTTTGTCATAATGGACATGCAGACATCGATAGATAGATAGATAGATAATAAAGAGATAGATAGATAGATAGATAGATAGATAGATAGATAGATGGAAGAAAGGAAATAGATAGATAGATAGATAGATAGATAGATAGATAGATAGATTACCTTCTATAAATTCTATTTTGTCATAATGGACATACAGACACAGATAGATGAGATAGATTGATAGAGAGAGAGAGAGAGAGAGAAAGAGAGAGAGAGAAAGAGAGAGAGAGAGAAATAGAGATAGATAGATAGATAGATAGATAGATAGATAGATAGATTATCTTCTAAGAATTCATCAATTAAATTTTCTTTGTCATAACTGACCGACGGATTGACAGACTTACAGATTGATAGATAGATAGATAGATAGATAGATAGATAGATAGATAGATAGATAGATAGATAGATAGATAGATAGATAGCAATACCTGAGACTAAATGACTGTGTACAAATTATTTGTATTAAGAATAGTTCCTTGAAACCATAATTGTTTTAAGAAGCTTATTATCATCAATATTTGAAATTGTATAATTGCTTGAAAAAAGGACTTACTTCAGCATTAAATAATTCAAGAAGGGTTAACATACCCAAGAACAAAACTGCTAGAGTTCAGTGTTATGTAACTGCAATAGCAACCCAGGAGAGAAGCGAACGAAGTGCCTAACAACGACAACAAAAAACAGGCTGTTACTTGGAGACGAAACCTGATCGATGATTTTCTACTTTCGTTAAGGTGTCCTTCAGAGAGACCGGTTGAAGTACTTTTCGTTGTTTAAGGACAGTTGTATGATACTCGAGTTATTCACACGCAACAAAAACTATCAAAGTAAACATCTTCCTTTCGATGAATGACGGGATTTATGTATATTTCCCGGGCCATCAATGGACAGTGATTCGGCTATGCATGAAACTCAATTAATCTATCTGTCTGTCTATCATAACAAAGAAAGATTTAGTACACAAACGCTTAGAAGGTAATCTATCTGTATGTCTATCTGTCTGTCTATCTGTGTGTCTGTCCGTCGACCAGTTATGACAAAGAAAATTGAACAGATGAACATTTAGACGATAATCAATCTATCTATCTATCTATCTATCTATCTATCTATCTATCTATCAAAGTGGTGCCTTCGATAAGTTTCCAGACTTTTTTTTACTGGCATTAAAAATTGTTGTAGACTCTTCAAAATTCAGTATGTTATTGCCATACATCTTATGGGATAACTGACCAATTCTTATGATTTCAGCTTCAAATGAACAGCTACAGCAGCTATTGGAATACACCCAACTAAAACCTGATTGTCACAGCTGGTGAATTTCAAAAAAGCAATCTGTACGTCAGGACACTTTAGAAGAACGATATGAAATAAAATTCTGGCAGGTCTTCAGGGCTACATCCCGTATCCTCTCATAGCTGCTGTATGTATGTTCGAGCTGGTCGTCCTGCTTTTGCTCGGCCATATGTGAGGGTCCATAGGAGTACATCACTTATGAGCTCGTCCCTGCTTATCCAGCAGTGTCCTGCATGTCTGGTTCGTCTAACTTGGATAGTTTTCGTGATGGAAGGTAGGTGGCCGTATAGTTGGTGCCTTGTGGGGTGTTGCCGCCAGGACTTGTTCAATATTGCTCGCAACATTCTTGTGTAATTGCCGTCTAGCTTCTTCTTCAGCCGTTTAGTTAGCGTCCAGGTAGTGCATCCATATAGCAGTATCGATACGACCGCTGCCTGGAAGAAACTGCGTTTCCTTTTATCGGTCAGGTCTGATTTTCATATGATCGATAGCTTATCGATAGCTGTCCATGCCTTTGTTAGCCGTGTGTCGATGTCTTTTTCGGTTGATGAGACGCTGCTTCCTAGGTAGGTGAATTTGTCTACGAGTTTCAGAGAGGTTCCGTCCAGTGTGGAAATGTCGCCTGTTTGGTTGTAACGCATATATTCAGTTTTGTGTGCATTTTACATGGAGGCCAATGCCTGCGGCGGCTCGTTCCAAACTATGCCGTAGTGTTTCGGCTTGGTTAGGTGTATTCGCCAGTAACGCTATGTCATCGGCGTAGTCGGCGTCGGTAATTATTTTTGCAGGGTACCTTCAGCTTCTTTTCTTTTTCAGCTCGAAGCCATTTTCTCTGATTTTATCGATCGAAGTTCTAAGCACGTAAACTAGACAGATGATAAAGAGGTATGGGGCTAGCGTGTCCCCTTGTAGTACTCCGGCAACTAAGTCGAAGTTACTCATATATGTACATATATATATATATATATATAATTAAGACGAAGACATAATGCTAAAGGGGTTTTTATACGAGGGTAGTTGAAAAAGTTCTCAGCCTTACCAAGGAAGACGAACAGTGCTGGATTTTTGTAATAGCAAAACACTAGCATTTTTTTTTTCAAAACTAAAAAACCTATTCAGACACAATTTCAAGATTTGAAAAACTTTTGAATCGAAAAGAGTAGAGAAATTTTTCTTATAATTGTATTTATTTTTGTCTGTTGGAAATCACTTAAAACTAATTGCGTTATATAATATTTTTAAGAAATAAAAATACATTTTAAATATAATATAGATTTTTTTTAAAGTTACTTATTCTTAAAATGGTAAACGACTTTTGTACCATCCTATATTATTGATTATTGATTAATTATTCATTAATTACTTTTTTAACAACGTGTTAATTGACTCTAAACGAGTTTCCTTTTTTTGCATATTTAAAAGCCAATAATTATTTGAAAACGCCTTGGGCCTTATATAGTGTCTTGTCCTAATTTCGGAGATTGTTTTCATTGTTTTACTTATACTGCAGAGAATATTTAAAACTAAGTAGCTTTGATTAGTTATGGGCAGATATGTTTTTTTTTCTTTCAATTTCATTCTAATTAAAATTAATATGTCAATTAGACTGAAATGTATTTCCTGTTGATATAGTAATCAATGAATTGATAATTTAGTTTTTTGAAAAGGGAAGTCGGAAAGTAATTTAAAAAATTGTTCGTTCTTCTGGTTTGATGGTCTGATTTGAAAAACTGGGTGTTTCAGAAAAAACTACGGCCCAGTTGGCTGAGACAGTAGAATATGTCGATTGCATCTGATAATAATGCTTTAATCCTGGAGCTTTGGAAGAATGTGGAGTAACAGTTCATAGCCATTTTTCTCAGATCCATTCTGACCCGGAGTGGTGGTACCTGTTAGGGTCCTATGTATGGGTCAAATGGAACTTGTGGCCTGGGTATGATACTAAACTATATCTAATGGTGAGGCTTCAGTCCTGGAGCTTCATTGCCATTACAGTCAGATCCACTCTGACCCGGACTGGAAGTACCTGTTAGGATCCGATCTATGGGTCAAAGAGAAACAGTTTAACCATTTAAAAACTATGTGTGAAAACAATGAATGATTTAAAATTGAACAGTTAATATCACACAGCAATATTTGAAACCATTTAACTGTGAGCAAACAATTGATTGATATCAAATAGAATTAATAGTGATCGATAGCAATATTTGAAACCATTTAACAGTGTAAAAGCAAATGGTTTGGTTTCTTTGTTTAATGGCATATCAACCTTTGTAGGTTATTTAATGCCAAAGCCATTCTTCAAGAAAAAACAGTAGTGGTACTATTTAACCCAGAGCTGGGAGGATAAGTGGGTTCATGCCTTTCCCAATGGTATTTGCCCGAAAGTGAACGTAATAGCGCGACTGGAGTACGAACTCGCTTACTGCTATTCCGCTGTCCATCGTTTTAATCATTACAGCACAAGGACACCCCACCAAAAGCAAATGGACACTGAAAGGTTTAAAATTTTGCCAACAAACTAATATATATCTAATATACATGTATAACCAGGAATTGGCATTAAATAACCCACAAGGGTTTATGTACCATAAGATTTAATAAACAAACAAGTCAATCAGTAAAATCGATATTTTGTTATCTAATAACTTGGCCAATTCACGATCTCAAATTTTAACAGTGCACGTGTTAAATAAATTTTAATAGCGTGGCCTATTATTTAAATTTTTCGGACTATTTTCCTCATCTTTGTCGCCATGTTTATCACAACGTTTCGGCCGTTGTATGTTCCGGCCTTCTTCAGGTGGTTGGAATGTCTAACTAACCCTTTTATTTCACTCAACGAGGTGGACTGTTCTGGTTACACGAGCCATGTTTAATGGATGTCAGTTATCAGTTATCTCCTGTTAATTTCCCCTCTGAAACTTATTTACTGCCTTCAGCGGGTATTGAACTCACACTTTTTTTTTGCGTATGTCACTGGATCTATCCACTGTGGATGAATTTTTATGTTTAACGCTCAATTTTTTTTTCTTTTCAGATATAGAAATGATTTTTATTCGAAAAGAAAAAGCGTTTGAATGTCAAATATGGAATTTTTAATTGTTTCTACAGGTGCTGTTAAAATTTGAGATTATTTGAATAAGAATGGGTCTAGTTATTAGATTTCGAAATGAAATTATTTTTTTTCTGAAATACCCAGTACATTATAAGTGATATAGAATTAAAAAAAAACAGCTTGGGTTTACTGATCTGTTTTATTATCCTCGTCCAATCTATCATTGTAGATTGTGACGTACAATTCGATTTTGCATATTAGTCGACCACAGTATTTTTAGTTTTGAATTTTGGGTTTGATCTTTACCGGTTCTATAAGTCAAGCTCAAAACATACAATGCGCTACCTTAGAAACAAAGTTTTAATCGTCATTGAAGTAAGCTTCCTCTAACAAGATTGATATGCCATTAAATAAATAAAACAGACAAACAAACCTTCCTGTAACATTTATTCAAAATGATATTCCATAATAAGAACTGTAGCCATGTCAACATTGTAAATAATTAAGGTATTAAAAAAAAGATTGTGAAGCAAATTAAGCGGCGCTTTTAGCGTTATGAAATTGGAATTAGTGATCCAAGTTCAAGGCCTGAACAAGGCTGTTTGCACTTCATTTATAATATAATGGCGGAGAGATTTCGTTTTATATATCTTGCCTTTTGGTTTAGTTACGATGAGAACCTTTCGGCTCAGTGCATGGGTTAGTTTGGTGCAAGCATGAGCGCAGGTGTTCACGCGCTCGCGGGGAGGATGCGTCATTCACAGATGTCAAAATAAAACCCCAGATAGGAAAAGGGACCAGGAGGTTTGTGTGACGTCACGCACCGGAAGCGTGGGCTGAGATTTGAGAAAAAGCAGTGGGTTGAGTTCCTTCGTCCGAACGGGAAGGTTGAGATTCAGACCTGGGCGGGGCCGGACGACTTTGTGCGTTGCGGATGCCGCACGTTGGTTGGATTGAGAGCTGACGATGGAAAAGCAGTCAGCATAGAAAGATTCTCTCTCTCTCTCTCTCTCTCTCTCTCTCTCTCTCTCTCCTTATGTCGAAAAACCTTTTCACAAAAAGGTGAATAAAGTTTCGTACCTGAACTAAGAAGTCGTAAGTGTTTTTGTGTTTCGGGATTCTATGTCTATTTCACATATTCATCTATGGCTATGTAACACATTTCCCTCTAATACTCCCGGGAATAGCATTACTATCTGTTATCCCTCCACCTGGGTAAATAGTAGGGCAGACTAGGTTCTTTATCCTTGGTTAGGCAACAGGTCTAGGAGAAAAAGACTCTAAATTCAAACCTTTTTTGCTTTGCATGAAAATTAACCTTGTTTCACATTCTGCCCATGGCGGAGGGGTTGGGTAAATACTACTTATTACTATGGGATTCACTCTCAATTAATATTTGCTTGTTGGGCACAGTGGTTAGTGTAAACAGTGACGGCTGAGAGGTGTGAAATTTTATTTCCCGTTTTACAGTTTCTTCAGTATATTCACTTTTGAGAAAAAGTTATTTAGAGGTTAATGAAGTAATCATATTCACCCAACCCCTCCGCCCGGGCAGGATATGACACAAGGTCAATTTTTTAAGCGAGGTTTAACAGGTTTGACTTCAGAGTATTCCTTCTCCTAGACTAGTTGCCTCACCAAGGCTAAAGAACCTAGTCTGTCCTACTATTTACCCATAGCTTGAGGGAGACGAATTGGATTCATAGCTTTCCCAAGGGTATTAGTGCTATGTGAAATGCAATCAGTCTCGTCCGGGATTTGAACTCGTGTTGCCGTGTCCAATTTCTAAGACGATAACCATTACACCACGGGCATGGTTAATGAAGTAATTGTAGATGTGACAATTTCAGTTTCAGTGTTATAGACTCGAGTAATAAACTGTCGTTGTATCTCATAAAACTGTCTGCCCAGTTGGCTGGGGCTGTAGAATACACCTACTGCGTCTCTGCCGAGGAGTAAGACCCCCCACCCCAACGAGTGTCCGAGATATGATATTAAAAAATATGATAGTAAGGCTCCACCCCAGAAGCTATGGGGAATATGGAGTACCCATTCATTGCCATTGCTGTAAGGCCGGAGTCGTAGCAACTGATAGGGACCTATCTATAAGTCAAATAGAACTAAACTGTGTATTTATTCTGAATTGATTTGCTTGAAATAGAACTGTTTGACATTTAAACTGTATGCAAATAAATGACTTACATTAAATAGAAAGAGAACTGTTTGACCATTTAACTGTGTGTAAACAAAAGACTGATGCTTAATAAAATTTGTTTGGTTTGGTTTTACGGCATATCAACCATTACAGGTTATTCAATGCCAATCCCTCTTTATACATATATAGATTAGATATGATCTGTCAACATATTTTGTTGATAACATTGTTAAACAAGCCTAAGATCTTTTTGAACAGTTAAGTTTTGTTCTTTTGGGTTTATGGCATGTCAACCTTTGTTGGTTATTTAATGCCAAACCCATTTTAAACAAATGATCAGTTCTATTTCAAACAATTCAGTTTATCATGTGTACACAGTTTAATTTTCAGCCGACAGAGCAATACACTGAGTTAAATGTCAAAACAGTTTTATTTAAGATAATTCAGTTTAGCATAAGTACACAGTTTAGACGTCAAAACTGTTCTATTTGGAGCAATTCAGTATGGCATATGTTCCCAGTTTAAATGCAAAAATCAGTATAGTTAAGGAAGTATGGTTTAATTCAATTCGACCCATAGATAGGACTCTTATCAGGTTCTACCAGTCCGGGCCAGAGTGGATCTGGGAGTGATAGCAATGAAGGAGTACTCTGAATTTCCCTAAGCTCCAAAATTACTGGAACATCACCATCAGATTGTTTAGTGTCATATCCAAGACATTCGTTGAGTGGGTCTTACTCCCTCTGCAGAAAAGCAGTCGGCGTATTCTGAAGCCCCAGCTGACTGGCTAATTAATAGAATTGTTAGTGATACATAGCAATACTTGGAACAATTTAACTGTGAGCTAATTAATGAGTATTGTTGAAAAGAATTATTAGTGTTGAATAGCAATACTTGAAATACTTTTACTGTATGCCTAACTCTAATGGTCAGTGTCACATAGCGATGCTTTAAAACATTAAACTATGTGCAAATAAAACTATTTACGTTAGAAAGCAATATTTGAAACCATTTAAGTGAATGTAAACAAATGATCAATACAAGATGGAACATTTCATGTTAGATTATTTTAAACGATTTAACTATGAGCAAACAATAGAAATACTTGTGCACAAATAAATCGGGTCTGACTCATTTAAAAAATAAGATTTCTAACAAATTATTGACTTACAAATCTTTATGGGGACATATACTACCATACCCCAAAGATGGACTCGTCCAACCTAAACATACTTGCTGAGCTTAGCTCCGTCTGAGGAGACAACTTCTCGTTTCTTACGAGATATATGACAAGCCGAGAACGGCTAGTACTTCCATTGTATGACTTCCTTTTTCTGCTAATACAATAACGTTTACCTATCACCTGTTGTTTGAGTTGTTCTTCCACCGGTCTTATCTGAAGATCACAACACCTATCGTGTGTATAATCAAGTAATTGAATGCAAACCTATGGCATCTGGCTCATTTAAAATAATTATCTACAAACTATACCGTTATAAATCATATATAATATGAACAAAGTTAATTTAGCATTAAATAACCAACAATGGTTGATATGACATAAAACTCAACCAAACAAAATCCTGTATATTTGATATATATGTATAAAGAGGATTTGGCATTAAATAACCTACAATAGTTGATATGCCATAAAACCTAATCAAACGAAATCATATATATTTAATATATAAGCATAAAAAAGATTTGGCATTAAATAACCTACAATGGTTGATATGCCATAAAACCCAACCAAACGAAATCATACATACTTAATATATATGTATAAAGAGGATTTGGCATTAAATAACCTACAATGTTTGATATGCCATAAACCCAACCAAACGAAATCATATATATTTCATATATAAGTATAAAAAGGATTTGGCATTAAATAGCCTACAATGGTTGATATGCCATAAAACCCAACCAAACGAAATCATATATATATATATATATATATATATATACATATATATATATATATATATATATATATAAAGAGAATTTGGCATTAAATAACCTACAATGTTTGATATGCCATAAACCCAACCAAACGAAATCATATATATTTCATATATAAGTATAAAAAGGATTTGGCGTTCAATAACCTACAATGGTTGATACGCCATAAAACCCAACCAAACGAAATCATATATATTTAATATATACAGTACCGTCCAAAACTAAGGGAAAAAATTTTAAAACCTAATATTTGTTAGAAATAACAACTGTGAAAAGCTAAAATTTCGACCACTGGTAGTCGTTATCATCCATAATAACATACTAAAATTTGAATCATTTGCAAAGGATAGAAAAATAATTATAACAATTATTTGTTTATTTTCAAAATAGGATCGTCCAAAAGTAAGGGACAAAATTGAGAAAAACAATGTAAACAGTATGCTATATTCAAATTTTTTGATTTCCTCTAAAGCATAAGTCTTACTTAGTCATTTGTAAACGTTTCATCAGCCGGCACCATGGCGAAACGCCAAAAACTTGATTACTCTGTGAGACAAGCTATTGTGAAGCTATACAAGGAAAAGCACACCATTAGAGAGATTTCAGATAAAGTGAAACATTCCAAGAGTGTTGTAGGCAGGGTTGTTAAATCCTACAATGAAACTGGCAAAATAGTTAATGCTTTTAAAACCGGCAGACCCCGCAAAACTTCGGCAAGAGAAGATCGAATAATGCAGCGTATGTCATTAAAGGACCGTTTTAAGTCTTGCACAGAAATTAAAAGGGTTATGAATAGTACCTCATGTGTTAATGTGTCAAGACACACTGTTTCTAGACGACTGCAAGAAATAGGGCTGTTTAATCGAACCCCAAGGAAGAAACCACTTGTTAGTTCGAAGAATAAGAAGAAGAGATTAGAGTTTGCAAACAGGTATGTAATTTGGACATATGAAAATTGAGCAAAAGTATTTTTTAGTGATGAAAGCAAGTTTAATTTATTTGGAAATGATGGAAAAAACAATGTTAAGAGATGTATTGGTGAAAGATTAAGTGCAAAGTGTACAAAGAAAACTGTCAAGTTTGGGGGCGGAAGCGTCATGGTATTTGGAATGTTTTCTAGCCAAGGTACAACGCCTCTTGTCCGGTTACAAACTCGTGTAAACGCGCAGATCTATAAAAACATTGTTCAGGATCATGTGCCAATCATACAGAATTCAGGTTTCGATAGGGCTACCTTTATGCAAGATAATACCCTATGTCACAAGGCAAAGGTGGTAATGAGTTACCTTAGCGAGCAAGATTTCGAAATTATGGATTGGCCACTGCAAAGTCCTGACTTAAATCCAATAGAAAATCTTTGGAAGACCTTAGGAGTGAAAGTTATGGAAAGAAATCCCACAAACACAGAGGATTTGTGGGTGAAGCTTCAAGAAGAATGGTCTAAAATTAGTATCGAGGATTGTCAAGAACTGATTCGTTCTTGTAGTCGAAGATGTGCAGCTGTCATTGAGAGCAAGGGCTCATTTACTAAATATTGATTGTACATGTGTTTTTATTGTTTTTTGGCTGTTTACATTGTTTTTCTCAATTTTGTCCCTTACTTTTGGACGATCCAAATTTGAAAATAAATAATTGATATAATTCTTATTCTATCCTTTGCAAATGATTTAAATTTTTGTATGTTATTATGGATGATAACGACTACCAGTTGTCAAAATTTCAGCTTTTCACAGTTGTTATTTCTAGCAAATATTAGGTTTTAAAATTTTGTCCCTTAGTTTTGGACGCTACTGTATATATAAAGAGGATTTGGTATTAAATAACCTACAATGCTAGATATGCTATAAAATGCAACCAAACCAAATCATATATATCTAATAAAAATATGTACATCATACGCTACAGGAGGAATAGTGAGTAGGAAGTGCTCTTGGTGCGACAGTAACTGTAGTAGGAAATGGACATGGTGACCTGAGTTCAAATCCTGGACGAGTTCGTTTGCATTTCACATAGCGTTAATACTGAGGAGAAAGGTATAAATCAAATGATGCCCCCTCCAGCTAAGAGTAAATAGTAGGGCTGATAGGATTCTTTAACCTTAGTATGGGAACCAATCAAGGAGAAAGAAGACTCTAAATTAAACAATAAACTCCGCATAAAAATGACTTTGAGTCGCGTACTGGAGTAATGATTTGGTTTGGTTAGGTTTTATCGCATAAAAACCATTGTAGGTTATTTAATGCCAAATCCTCTTTATATATATATATATATATATATATATATATATATATATATATATATATATATATGATTTGGTGGGGTTGGTCTGATGCCATATCAACTACTGAAGGTTATTTCAGGCTAAATCCTCTTTATACATATATATCAAATATATATAATTAATTTGGTTTGGTTAGGTTTTATGGCATATCAACCATGGCAGGTTATTTAATTCCAAATCCTCTTTATACATATATATTAAATATATATAATTAATTTGGTTTGGTTGGGTTTATGGCATATCAAACATTGTAGGTTATTTAATGCCAAATCCTCTCTCTCTCTCTCTCTCTCTCTATATATATATATATATATATATATATATATATATGTGTGTGTATGTACATTAGATATATGATTTTTTGGGGGGGCGGGGTTGGTCTGATGGCATATCAACTACTGAAAGTTATTTCATGCTAAATCCTCTTTATACATATATATCAAATATGATTCATAAACACGTTTTGTTCGGAACACCCCTAAAAGAGCCTGAGCTTATTTTTTTTGCACACAGTTAAATGGTTTTGATTTTTATTATGTACTAATAACAATTCAAAATAAGTCATTTGTTTGTATACTTATATTGTTACTGTTTCTACACAATTAAATCGTTTCAATTATCTCAAACTCTAAATTCTATTTACGATGTGCATACGATATGTTTCCGGGCTTTTTTCGTATGGGTATTTAAAACTGTCATAGATTCTTGAAAATTCACTATGTTATTGCTATACATCTTATGAGATGACTGACCAATTTTTATGATTTCAGCTTCAAATCAATAGCTACAGCAACAATTGGAATACACCCTACTAAAGCCTGATTGTCACAGCTGGTGAATTTCAAAAATACAATTTGGACGTGAGGACATTTTAGAAGAACGATATGCAATAAAATTCTGTTTTAAACTTGGAAAAATGCCCCAGAAACGTATGGAATGCTTCAGGTTGCAATTTGACCATCTTGCATGAATCGAGCATCAGTTTTTGAGTCCACAATTCCTTACTTGTCACAGACTATTTGACCAAGATTGGCATCAAGACAGTACCTCACCCTCCCCATAGTCCAGACCTTGCTCCTTGTGACTTTTGGTTATTCCCTAAGCTCAGAGGATGTCATTATGAGACAATTGAGGATATGAAAGAGGCTGTGACGAAGGTCATTGACACGCTCACACAAGAGGACTTCCATGGGGCCTTCCAGAAGTTGTTGGAAGGGTCCAACAAGTGCATTGCAGCCGGTGGAGACTACTTCGAAGGGACTAGAGTTTCATGTGTGCACTATCAATAAAAGAGCCCATACGAAAAAAGTCTGGAAACTTAACGTATGCACCTCGTACCATATCTCTGTCGAGAGTGAAATGGTTGTAAGCATTGCTATTAAACACAAATAATTCTGTTCAACCTCATTCATTCATTTGCACTCAGTGAAATCGTTTAAAGTGTTGTTTATAATTCAATTTAATATCAGTCATTTGTTTAAACACAGCAAAATGAGGGATGTGTTCGTGGTTTAATGGTTAAAGTGGTGGACAGCGGAATCGTAGTAAGCGAGTTCGTACTCCAGTCACGTTATTACGTTCACTTTCTGGCAAATACCCTTGGGAAAGGTATGAGCCCCCTTATCCTCCCAGCTATGGTTTTAAATTGTATCGCAACTGTTCTTCTCGGAGAACGGCTTCGGCATTAAATAACATACGAAGGTTGATATGCCATTAAACATACAAACCAAACCAAGCAGTGAAATGATGAGTTTTATTTCTAACAATTCAATTTAGCATTCGTCTTTTGTTTCCTGTCGGTTTAAATGTTGAACAATTCTATTTTTCTCATAGTTAGGGCCCTAACAGTTGCTACCACTCCGGGCCAGAGTGGACATGGGAGCGATGGCAATGAAAGGGTACTTCGCATTCCCTAAAGTTCCAGCATTACGGGAGAACTACTACCAAATTGTTTAGTGGGGGGAGTCATAACCCTCTGATGCAGTCGGTGTATTCTACAGCCTTCCCAGCCAACTGGGCTGTGTACCTTTTTGCAAACATTTCATTAATTCTATTTATGCTATCTCTGGTGAAAGCTTTACTTTTGTTCTAACTGTACTCAGTGACTTTAATTTCAGCATCGTATGAAAGGTATTGACCTTTCAACGGCTTTTTAAATTTCAAGAACAACCAGAGTCTAATGGTGCCAAATTGAAGCTGTATGAAGGCGTTGCATCTTCCTGATGCAAAATGGAAAATAAATCTATTCCAATCAACAAACGGCGCAAACGGTGAGAAGCCTAAAATTCACATATGTCGCGTAACCTCTATAAATAAAGGAATTGGCACCGTTCTTGTTGTTCCTGGATTTGAAGGGCAAATATTTTTCATCGGGTGCAGAAAATGAAGTTCAGTGGACGAAAAAGAAAATGGTACTCTCATTTATAAGGAATTAAAAAAGTGTTACTGACAGAATAGGGTTATTATGACTGTTAATGTAAAATCTTAAGGTAAACTTTGATTTAAGTCTTGCCAGGGCATCCAATCTTGAGAGGATATTAAGTCGCGTTCCCAACTTACCAATGTTAGATATTAGCATCAGTAGATCAAATGATGCACTAACACTGAATAGACGGAAAGAAAGACAAGATAAGCTCATTTACTCACAAGAACGTTCAATAAGTAAGCTGAGCGCTATAGTCGTGGTGACCTCAAGGCTCTTTTTCAATAGCTACAACACAGAGTTGTAGAGGAGGGCGCTACTTCTTTTTCCTAGATCGCTTCACTTACCCTTGATTCGCTACTTATAATGCTGAATGTTAAGTAAAGAAGTATCAAGTACTGAGTTTTGAGTTTTTAGTATGACTCTACCAGGGACTATCCCCGGTACATACATAATAAACAGACAAGAAGTATAAACAAGAATACACTAACATTTCTCAACATGTACACATATTGCTCTATGAACAAGCAGTATGTAAAAAGGGGTGCAAAAACGGTAAAAGTCGTTATGGTATTGAATGGTTTTACCATGTGGGCTTTATGTTTCAATAACAAAGCGAAAGACAACGTTCAGTTAGAAATAAAGTCTCTCTTCTGTTCAACAAACAGAGATAGAAAAGACACGTTTTAACTGTTTCAAAGAACGTGGAGGAAAAATAAACGCGCAGAATTCTGGGAGTGTCATATGACCATGAGGTGTCCAAAAGGCATGCCTCCAATCCAAAGGAGATAGGGTTTTCCCGCGAAACATTTATACAAAAAAGAAAGAAAAAACAATAAAGTATTAAAAGTAAGTTTTTCATGTGGCGACGCAAATTTTATGAGGTCCTTCCATATTTAAACAGTGAGAAAACATTGTTTAACCTCTAAGATTTAACAATCTATTTCTAAAGTTTTCTAGTTCCGTTTACAATTTCAAACGTATCTATCTATCTATCTATCTATCTGTTTAAGTCCATTCTCATCTTTCTCTCA
>OY757933.1:5823234-5833234 GCA_963585895.1 Sepioteuthis lessoniana
TCTAGGGAAAAACCTAAACCTAAGAATAAATAATTATTTCTTTTTAATAATAGATTCTAATATTAGGCAGAGATAATACTAGAAACGATATTAGTATTAGATAGGAATACTTGAAACCACGAAAATTATTTGCATCATGCAGAAATACTTGATATTATATAAGTTTTTGTTTTGGTTTGGTTTTATGGCATATCAACCATTGTAGCTTATTAAATGCCAAATCCTCTTTATATATATATATATATATATATATATATATATATATATATATATATATATATAAGATATCTATGATTTGTAAACGTACGAGGATCATTAAATAAGTTTCCAGACTTTTTTCGTATAGGCACTTTTATTGATAGTATACATGAAACTCTAGTCTCCTCCGGCTGCTATGCACTTGTTGTACCGTTCCAACAACTTCTGGAAGTCCCCATGGATGTCCTCTTGTGTGAACGTGTCAATGACCTTCGTCAAACCTCTTTCATCTCCTCAATTGTCTCATAATGACAGCGTCTGAGTTTAGGGAATAAGCAAAAGTCACAGGGAGCAAGGTATGGACATTAGGGAGGGTGAGGAACTCTCTTGATTCCCATCTTGGTCAAATAGTCGGTGATAAAGATGGAGTTGCTGACTGGTGCATTGTCCTGGTGGAAATGCCACTGACCCGATTTGAAGAGTGCTGGCCTCTTCCCAAGGAATCTCTTTCTGAACTCCTTTAAAACCTCAACAAAGTAACCTTAACCCTAACCCTTTCGCTAATCAACTCTGATGTATTGACTTCCTTACTCCTCCCACACCTCTCATCATCCCTCACAGACTCCCTGCCCTCCTTGAATCTCTTATGCCACTTAAAAACCGATGTTCGATTCATGCAAGATGCACCAAAAGCAGTCTGAAGCATTCCATACGTTTCTGTGGCCATTTTTCCAAGTTTAAAACAGAATTTTATTGCATATCGTTCTTCTAAAGTGTCCTCACGTCCAGATTGCATTTTTAAAATTCACCAACTGTGACCATCAGGTTTTAGTCGGGTGTATTCCAATTGCTGCTGTAGCTGTTAATTTGAAGCTGAAATCATAAAAATTGGTCAGTCATCTCATAAGATGTATATCAATAACATAGTGAATTTTCAAGAGTCTACGACAATTTTAATGCCTGTACAAAAAAAGTCTGGAAACTTATTTACTGCATCACGTAAGTCAACAAAGTTGAATAGTTCAAAGTATTGCTATGTATCACTAACAATTCTCTTAAACATCAGTCATTTGTTTACATACAGTTAAATGATTAAACAGTTCTATTTCAAGCAATTCAATTTACTATATGTTATTTATTTGCGCTTAGTTTAAATGATAAAAATATTCTATTTGGTTGAATGGTTAAATAGTTCTGTTTGACCCAAAGATAAGATCCTATCGGTTACTACCATTCCAGGTCAGAGTGAACCTGTGAGCGATGGCAATGAAAGGGTACTCAGCATTCCGTATAGCTCCAGTATTACTGGAGGCTCACCATCAGATTGTTTAGTGCCATATCTAGGAAACTCATTGGAGTGGAGGTCTTACTCATCTGCAGAGATGCAGTCGGTGTATGCTCCAGCCCCAGCCAATTGGATCACTCATTGGGAGAGTCTTATTCCTCTGCAGAGATGCAGTCGGTGTATTCTACAGTCCGAGCCAACTGGTCTGTGTGTAAAAAGACATCTCTAAGGGATAATTACACAAAAATGTACAATTATCGCAATTCCCTCACCTTTAGGCATTGAATAACCCTAGACGGGTTGACAATCAATTTGATATGACATTAGTATTCAACAATCTACTTTGAGGGTCTGTAACATATCCACGTCCAAAAATATACGACTAAGATACGAACACGTGAAATAGGCACATTCATACGGATACGGAAAACGTTCACAAATGTTCATAAACATAGAAATTCGAAAAACACGAAACACTTACGACTCTTTTTTTTGGTTAAGGTACGACACTTTTATTTCCCTTTTTGAGTTTAAAGTTTTTCGAAATGAGGAGAGAGAGACACAATTTCTTACTATGCTGACTGTTTGTACATCGTTTGCTCTTGACTCACTGACTCAACAAACGCGCGGCACATTTCGTAGACTCCAACTGGTCTCGCCTTGGCGAGATCAAAAATCGACTTGTTCCGTCCAAGCCCAAATCACAACTAACTGTTTTCTTTTCAAATCCCCAAAATCCTCAGCCCATCGCCTCCGGGCATGACGTCATTCACGTCTCCGGTCCCATTTTCCATCTGGGGTTTTTATTGTGACATCTGTGATTGTCACATCCTCCCTGCGCGCGAGGGAACACCTGCACTTAATGTATGCATCTAACTAACCCATGCACTAAGCCGAAAGGTTCTCAGCCTAACTAAACCGAAAGGCAAGATATATAAAACGAAAAATAATAATATAAAAAATCTCTCCGCAATTATATAACAGGTCAATATACGTGTAAGTTACATATTAGGTCGGTGTAGCATTCAACTAAAGTCTTGAGCCGTTTGACGCAGGGAAAAATGCAACAGTCAAACTGTATGATGGACGAAAGTTGATCTTGGGAAGACTACAGCTTTCTTTGGATGGTTTGATTCTGGTGACTGAGACGGCTTTATAGTTAGAAAAAAATTACTTTGTTGGAGACGCGGTGAGCTGAACTCAGTATTTGCCTCTGCCTCCCACCAGACAGGGCTCGACACAAGGTCAATGGCCCGAAGGCCGATTAAAATGGGGATTGGTGGGGGAGATCGGGAACGAGCCAGGCTCGAACCCTGCTGGTCTATGTTCCTCATCGACTAACTTTGTGCAATGGGAGCCCGATGAGCTAGTCGTCAGTCGTCTTGTTTTCTAGTGTCATTATTTCTATCGCCTCTTTCGTGTTCTTGATTCATATTTCGCTGTCCTCAGTCGGCATCTCCAGTACGAATTCAACTATTCCCCATCCGGCTACGGGTAAATTATAGGGCAAACTGAACTCTTAAAACTTATTAGATCAACCCATCCTTAAAAACTGTAAAGATCCGCCCAAAACTAACCTTGTGTCGTATTCGTGAAGGAGGGGGTTGGGTAGATTAATAGATACTTTATTTTTGTTTTGGTGCTTGGTCTTTTTGTTTTTTTTAGTTTCTTTGTTTAATGGTATATCAGCCTTCGTGAGTTATTTAATGCCAAAGCCATCCTTACAGGGGTATAGTAGCGTTACTTAACACATAGTTGGGAACGTTTTTTTTTGTTTGTTTTTTAGATAAAGTATTTTCAGTCATCATTATAAATAATTTTTATCGTCATTTTCATTTATCCTTTTAATTTTTGTCGCTTTTTTATTTTAGTTCACTGAAAGAACTGTTTATTGAAACCCACATAGGGATCATTTTATTTAAGCTCACTTATTGCGACTGACTCAAAGAATTCCTGCAAAACACTTTGCAGCTCATACATGGAACTTCAGTTACAAATTAAAAATCTGTTGATCAAATCTCACTTAAAGAATTTTTATTCCAGTTCACTCAAGAAACTTTTGTTCCATTTCACTCAAAGAATACTTTTTGAAACTTTATAAAGGAACTTTTATTTCCACTTATTCAAGGAACTTTTTATCGAATTTCACTCACGGAAATATATATTGCAACTCACTCATTTAATCTTTATTGCATTTCACTCAAGGAGCTGTATTTTGTCTCTCACTCAAGGAACTTTCATTTAAACTTACTGAAAGTTCTCTATCTGACCTCTCACTCAGAGAACGTTTATTTCTTCTCACTCACGGAACTGTATTTTGCCACTCCCTCAAGAAAATTTTATTGCAACTCAAAGAAGGAACTGTATATAACCACTCACTCAAAGAAATTTCTTGCAACTCCCTGAAGGAATTCTATATTGTCTCAAACTCAAAGAACATTTATTGCATTTCACTCAAAGAACTGTACCTTGCTTGCAGTTCAAGGATATTTTTATTGCATTTCCCTTGTGGAACTGTATAATACAACTCACTCAAGAAAAAGTAAATCCCTTTTCACTCTAGGAATACTTATTGCATCTCCCTCTTGGAACTGTATATTGGTCCTTGTAGAAGAGCAGAATAAACAGCAAAAATAACAACTCTTACCGGCTCAGCGGCCCCTGTTAGCTTAAAGAATTTTTGATTACATCTCATTCATGGAACCTTATAATACGACTCCCTCAAGAAAATGTATATTGTCTCTCACTCAGTGAAAACAGTGAGTGTGTACAACCAGGTTTCCCCGCTGTAAAAATAGCTGGGACTTCGATTCTATTTGCTTATCTTCAACTGTTCTTCCTGACTGCCACAGAAAATAACTACTTAAGCGAGTTACCGTAAAATGTAACTAAAATTGAAAAGATTTTTTAAAAAGTGCAAGTCAAAATTATCTAAAAATGATTATCTAAATAAGCTAAAAAAAGATACATAAAACGATGCTAATATTTTGATAATATTACTGTATTATTGGGTTAGGCTACGTACAAGACCGTTTTTATTCTTTTCTTTATTGCAATTGAACGAACAGTTTCATTTTTGCTTGGCGTCTGCCATATTTAGAAGTGTTTATATTTCTACAATTCTTCAGTTTTATTGTTGAGCAAAATATCTGAAAAGGTCAAGCGAAAAGGTGATATTGATCTTAAGCTTAAGTGGTTTATTTCTAGTAAATTTTAAGTTACATTGTCCTTTACGAGATAAAATTTTCTTTCCATCTCTTTCTCAAAATAAACCCAATGCATGTATAATCTGTGATATCATAGGTTGAATTAATTAACCAAATATATAAGGAAAATTGTATTCATTCCGATTATTAAATATATAGCGACAAAACAATAACTGACAATATATGAATAGATATTCATTAAATATTATTTTAGTGAATAAATTCATTAGAAATTATTTTGCTGCAGAAATTTATTGGAGATTATCTTGCAACAGAAATTCATCGGAGGTTATTTTGCTATAGAAATCCATTAGGAATTGTTTTGCAATAGAAAATTCATTGTTGATTATTTTGATATATGTTGGAGGTTAGTTTACAAATAAATTTCTTTGGAAATTAACTTACAATAAAAAGTTATTGAAAACTATTTTATTGTAGAAATGCACTTGACGTTATTTTCCTCTAAAAGTCCATTGGAGATTGTTTTACTCTAGAAATACACTGGTTACTATTTTACTATAGACATTCACTAGAGATTATTTTCTCTAGAAATTCGTTGGAAAACATTTTACAATAGAAATTTATTGGAGATAAAGAAATTCTTTGGAAATTGTTTTCAATAACAACTCATTGGACGTTATTTTATAATAGAACTTTATTGGAAATTATTTTGCTATACACACTCAATGGAAATTATTTTGCTGTTTTTTATATATTTATAAAAAAACGCCCATGATTCTATCTGGTTTCACCATACCTAGTGGACATTATCATATTTACCAACCCCTCCGCTCGGGCAGGATAGGACACAAAGTCAATTTTTAAGCAGAGTTTAACAGGTTTGAATTCAGAGTTTTCATTCTCCTAGACAAGTTGCCTCACCAAGGTTGAAAAACCTCGTCTGCCCTACTATTTACCCATAGCTGGAGGGAGAATAATTGGATTCATACCTTTCCCAAGGGTATTAGTGCTATGTGAAATGCAATCAGTCAGGTCCAGGATTTGAACTCGTGTCGACGTGTCCATATCTAGTGGACATTATACAACACAAAAACAATATCAAAATAGAAAACAGATAAAAAAGACGACATATTTACACTCTGTACCACAATACTTTTGGGGATTCTTTACTTATCACATTCTTTTTCCTCCAATTTTCGCTCCCTTTCAATTTAGGCATCACCTTATAATCAATATCTTTGAGGACACAAGATATGCCGAAATGTCCCCACTCCGCCTCATTCCCTATTTCTTTCCCATCAGCTTACTAAAATTATTTCCACTTTAACGTGATTAAAAATCTCTAATGAAACCTAATACATTTGATGATAGACCCTCCTCCTCTTACTGCTACACCTTTGTCCACTGTAATTTTATCATGTCACTCATTTGCTTATACAGGGTGGAACGATAAAATTGTCACCCTAGAAAAGACGACATGATTCCATTTCCGTTGATTGAAAACCGGTTTTCTTTTTTTTGTTGTTGCAGGCCATCTACTAGTTGGCCAGTTGTGTACAAATCCCAAGAGCGATAGGAGCCTTCTACAGGGTGGAACGATAAAATTGTCACCCTAGAAAAGACGATATGATTCCATTTCCGTTTAATGAAAACCGGTTTTCTTTTTTTGTTGCAGACCATCTACTAGTTGGCCAGTTGTGTACAAATCCCAAGAGCGATAGGAGCCTTCTACAGGGTGGAACGATAAAATTGTCACCCTAGAAAAGACGATATGATTCTATTTCCGTTTAACGAAAACCCTTTTTCTTTTTTTGTAGCAGACCATCTACTAGTTGGCCAGTTGTGTACAAATCCCAAGAGCAATAGGAGCCTTCTATCATGTCTGAATGTTCAGTGAGCGAGATCGGAGATGCGCCGCTGTACAACTCATACACTCTACCGATCCAAGTTATGACAACAGGACCGTTTCCAGCACTCTTAAAATGCAAATCCGGACGGTTCAATGTTCCCACGGTGATGAATATAAAGTTTCCGGCTACGGTCATGTTCTTTGGTGTAGTTTCAAGTGAAGGCCACATCATGCCACCTCACATCTTCGAAGTCGGCTTGAAAGTTAATACCAAAGTGGACCTGGAAGTGCTGAAGAGTGGGGTGAACCCCTGGTGCAATCAGATGGCCGTAGGGAGACCCTGAGTGTGACAGCAGGATTCGGTGCCGGCCAACAAGTCCAAAGAGGCCCAGGCTTGATACGACTTTGTACCCTACTCGCTTTCGGTTGATGAGACACTGCTTCCTAGATAGGTGAACTTGTCCTCTAGTTTCAGAGAACTACCATTTAGTGTGGAGTGGAGATGTCACCTCTTTGATTAAAGCACATGTATTCCGTCTTGTCTGCGTTTACATGGAGGCGTATGCCAGCAGCTGCTCGTTCCAGACTATGTAGCAGGGTTTCGATTTGGGCGGATGTATTTGGCAGAAGTGCTATGTCATCGGCGTAGTCCGCGTTCGTAATTATTTGTGCGGGGTATCTTCTGCTTCTTTCCTTTACCAGCTCGAAACCATTATCTTTCATTATTTCAGTTGACTTTCTAATCACATAGTCTAGGCAGATGATAAACAGGTATGGGGCTAATGTGTTTCCTTGCAGCACACCTGCTACAATGTCGAAGTGGTGTGTGTCTTCATCTGGGGAGCAGACTTTTACTTTTCGTGTTTTTATATCGCTACGACGGTTTTTTATGGATGCGACGCTTTTTTGTGTCGTCCATGGGCGAGTAATATTGCTCCATCTTCCCTCTGTGTATAGAGTCAAAGTCATAGGAAACGTCACGTGTAGTTGACGTTTTAACACGCAATCTGTTGGTACTGGTTTGAATATGTAAAGATCGCAAATCAGGATCAGGTGACAATGAATCCGTGATACTCAATTGCGTCTTCTCGGTCGCGAACATCAAAAAGCTCATCAATAACTCAAATTCAAACCCTTACCTGGCATCAGTATGTATATGTGAGGAATCCCTTGTGTCGTAATGGTTAAAGAGCTAAATGTTGGCCTCGAAGTAAGCGAGCTAAAACACTCAAACTTAAATTGTCAATATATACATATATGTCATTATATATATATATTCTATACGCGAATAATTGTTATATAATTGCGGAATGTTTTTTTTTATATTATCATTTTTCGTTGATTATATCTTATCATTCGGTTTAGTTAGGCTTAGAACTATTCAACTTAGTGCACGTGCAGGTGTACACATTGAGCGCAGGTGTTCACGCACGCGCGCGGAGGATGTGACAATCACAGATGTCATAATAAAACCCCCAGATAGGAAATAGGACAGGGGTGCGAATGACGTCCTGCCTGGAAGCGATGGGCTGGGATTCTTGTTGATTTTGAAAAAAAAAGCAGTTAGTTGAGATTTGAACCTGGGGGAGGCTAGTTGATTTTTGAGCCTGGGCGAGGCCAGTCCAGTGGCCCTACGAGATACACCGTGCGTTTGTTGGGTCAGATGGAACGGTCAGCATAGTAAAATTTGTGTCTCTCTCTCCTCGTGTCGAAAGACTAAACTCAAGAAGTCAATAAATATTTCGTACCTGAACTAAAGAAAGTCGACTGTTTCGCATATTTCGGGATTCCTATACATCTGAACGTTTTACGTATCCGTATATTTCACATATTCGTATATTTCACATATTCGTATATTTCACATATTCGTATTTTGCATATGTTACATAATGTAACAATAGCCATATATCGAGCACTCTCATAGATTTATATGATATTCCTCATATATTCTATACGCGAATAATGTCATCTGAGGAAACGGTGAGTATAATGATATTCTCTGGCGAAATAAATCTATAATGACTGTTTAACCAGGTTTGAGTTTCCTTCTAATTGCACTACATTCTCTCTGTGTGTGAGTGTTGTTATGTAAATCTGGATTGGAAGAAAAATATATAAGAATAGCCATAAATCGAGCAATCCCATCGATTTATATAAAATTCTTCATATATACTATACGCGAATAATCCACACCTACTGTCTTTGAACGCGGACTGGATATATATATATATATATATATATATATATATATATATATATATATATATATATATATGCTCGCTTATATATTGATAGCAAGTATTGATTCATTTGAACTCAGTTGAATTCAATAGACTTCAGACATCTGGATGAACAAAACCTTCAGTTATTTGGATACCGGCTCATCTGGGCACAAAAACCTTCAGATATCAGGAAAAAAATCACCCAGAAGTTTAACATACACCATCATCAAGATCAAGTACATTAATCTCAGTGTTCTGTGTGATTTTAATGTTTTTATACAACTTAATTGAAATATCCTGATATCGCTCTGTAAACTTATGTATAAAGCATTACTGATTTATACCGTTAATCACCGTCCTTTCAAGTATATATATATATATATATATATATATATATATATATATATTCATTCACAGACAGAACTGTTTCGTTTTATTAGAACTCTTCAGTGTGGCTAGACTGGTTAGATTCCCGGAGCTGGAATCGAAACCTGGCTGACTGAAACGCCAATCCAAGATTCTACCATGCAGCTACAAGGAAACCAGCGCAAGCGAAGGAAATTTAAACGCTTATGTATCACATTTGTTTTTGTTTACATATATCCACTTAATGGCTACCGAGAGCTCGATTTATATGAAGAGCTTTGCATTACACTAGTGGCAACCATTTACTTCCCTCGCTAAAGAGCTCGACCCCACAGGGACAGGGGAGCATATATATTGTCATCCACAGAAAGAACCAGTTTCATGTGGCTAGACAGGCTAGATTCCCGGAGCTGGAATCGAAACCCGGTTGACTCAAACGCTAATCCAAGATTCTACCACTGAGCCACGAGGAAACCAACGCAAGTGAAGGAAATTTAAACGCTTATGTATCACATTTGTTTTTGCCTACATATATCCGCTTAACGGCTTCAGAGAGCTCAATTCATTTGAAGAGCCTTGCATTACGCTTGGGGCAACTATTTACTTCCCTCGCTCGAGAGCTCAACCCTACAGGGGTAGGGGAGCACATACATATATATATATATGTGTGTGTGTGTGTGTGTGTGTAGCATATCCAGATACGCGAATATGGCCTTGTGCGAAATGGACATGGAATGTTGGTAACATATATACATAGAACATAAGAATCTCGCAATTCGAAAACACGTAACGACTTCTTTGTTCAGGTACGAAACGTTTTTATTACTTTTGAGTTAAAGGCTTCGACATAAGGAGAGAGACACAATCTTTTTATGTTGGCTTCTTCATCTGGCCCCTATCTCGTACGGCATCC
>OY757933.1:5835734-5860734 GCA_963585895.1 Sepioteuthis lessoniana
TGCCTTTTTTAAAAAGTTGTTTCTTCTTTGTGCTCTTTCTTGTTGTCATAGATGTGACAAACCAAATGTGCTGTGATAAGAAGCAATTAAAACATGGACGACGAGTGAAAAATACAGATCAGAATTATTGATGTGGATGATTTAATTGTTCTTACTCAGGAATTGAGTTTATAGGTTAGGTTTCTTTGTTTAATGGCGTATCAAACTTTGGGGAGTATTTAATGCCAAGTCCATCATTGTAGATGGACAGAAGAGGTTCGATTTAATCCATAGCTAGGGAGATCAGGGGATTTATACCTTATCCATTGGTATTAGTCTGAAAGTGAACGTAAATTGCGTGACCGGAGTTTGAACTTGATTATAACGATATCTCAGTCCAACACGCTAACCACAACCCCATGACAAGACTGCTCCGTAAGAATTCGAGATCTGTTTTTGAAAGGTTCATCAAATTAATTTATACAGTTTAATTATGATAATTGCTTTTATGGTGGTGATCAAATAATTTCACGTAATTTACTAATTAAGATTTTATGTTCGTAAAGTTACCAAGCAAGTCAGTTTTGATTTCCACTAACAGATTTTAAAAACTGTCTTTTCTCTCTGTTTATTTTTTTTATTGGCACTCAAAGTGAATCTGTTTCTAAGGAACTCATTCCTGTGACTTGAACATAAAATACACAATCATCATCATCATTACAAAAAAAAGAGGAAGAAAGCAACAGCTACAACGATCACATTTTGATATTTGCTAGTATGGTTCAATGGTCATACTTAGGGAACCAGATATAGTTTGGTTTTGTTATTTGGTTTAATGGCAAATCAATCCTTGGGGGTTATTTAATGCCAAATCTTGTTTTCGCGCATGCACACACACATATTTATGTGTATATGATTTTTTAATTAATAGTTTGCTGGTAACATTCATTTCAAAATGATATATAATCTGGCCTCACAAGAAAAAAAGAAAAGGAAAAAATTGCTTGGTTGTTTTTCCTTATCAAGAGACGCCAGCGACCCTTTTCAGTGGGTGGCTGTATTTTCCTGACTTAACTATTTGACCCTGGCCGTTGAACAATGAAGTTCTTCCGTCCAGCATCTTGGGAGATTTGCCGTTGAACCAACTTTGTATTCATCCACCTTATTTCACAGCCACCATGCTGCTTCCTATGGCTTTTAGTGATTGTTATTATTATTATTATTATTATTATTATTATTATTATTATCTTTTGAGAGTTTTTCATACCAGCTTTAGTTGATGGCTTTCCACTTGAGTCTGAGTGACAGCAACTCTCCTTAAGTCTCCAGGACTCTTCTTAGTATTCTGTCCGATCTTAATAATGCAATAGTTTTGATCGTTCCCCCTCGTCCTATTATTTCCAAGTCCTCCAATCCCTATACTAATCATCTGGTGACCGTTCCTACTGCGCCAATTACAATTGGTATCACCGTCACTTTTATTATTATTAGTTACATGACAAATATTAATTTGCAAACAAATGATTATTTTTAAGTAGGAATAAATAATCAAACCACATAATTATTTGTATTAGATTAGAATACTTGAAACCAAATTATTTGCATTATTTGCATTTGGCGACCTTTTCAATAGCTGCTACACAGAGGTGTGAAGGATGGCGATACTCCTTTTCCCTGGATTGCTCCACTTTATCCCTGATACGAACCTTATAATGCTGAGTGTTAAGGCTGCACCAAGTAACATTTTTTAAGTCTTTGGTATGACTCGACTGGGATTGAACACTGGTATCCTGGACCGTTGGCAGACCCTCTACTCATTAGACCAATTATTGACCAATAAAAATTAAATCATCCGTTATAGAAATACGTCTTATTTAAGTTTTGAATTAATTAAAATCATATATATATATATATATATATATATATATATATATATATACCAACCCCTCCGCTGGAGCAGGATATGACACAAGGTCAATTTTTTAGCAGACTTTAACAGGTTTATGAATTCAGAGTTTTCCTTCCCCTCGCCTAGTTGTCTCACCAAGGCTGAAGAACCCAGTCTGCCCTACTATTTACCCATAGCTGGAGGGAGAATAATTAGATTCATACCTTTCCCAAGGGTATTAGTGCTATGTGAAATGCAATCAGTCTTGTCCAGTATTTGAACTCGTGTCGGCGTGTCTATTTCCTACGACGATAACCATTACACAAAGGGCACCTCCAATATATATATATATATATATGTATATGTGTATGTGTATGAGTGTGTGGGGGGTATGTGTGTGAGTGTGAATGTGTGTGAGTGTGAGCGTGTTTGTGAGTAAGTGTGAGAGTG
Source organism: Sepioteuthis lessoniana (assembly GCA_963585895.1). Lineage (NCBI taxonomy): Eukaryota > Metazoa > Mollusca > Cephalopoda > Myopsida > Loliginidae > Sepioteuthis > Sepioteuthis lessoniana. Next base: position 5,838,052 of record OY757933.1, read on the forward strand.
TGTGTGTGTGTGTGTGTGTTTTCTGGAAAATTTTAAAAAAAGGTTTATAACCGTTCATTTAACTCTACTCACTTCTGAACAGTGTGGACCGAAACAAAGGAACTACTAAAGGCATGAACCCTCCTTTTCTCCCTCCAGCTATGTGTAAATAGTAAGGCAAACTGGGTTCTTAAAATCTGGTGTGCTTAAAATCTGAGGAAGTGTCGTTCGGGGAATCTGTGACCCACAAAATACCAGTGGGGTTCACTCACTAAGATTCACTTGAGGATCAAATAAACCGACGAAGATAATATATATATATATATATATATATATATTATCTCCGTCGAAGAAGTAATCGTGTTGCCATTGGCGTTATTTGCAAGCCTCGTCATATATGAATTGAGGTCTCGGCAGCCGTTGAACGGGTGTATGTAAACAATAGTAATTGTGATTCATAACCGTTTAAAATTTACTTCGTGACTGAAGGGTTAGAGGCTTTGGCTTGGCGTTTGAGTCAACTGGGTTTCGATCCCAGTTACGAGAAGCTAATTTCTAGCCACACTGATGAGTTCTGATAGAACGAAACAGATCTGTCTGTGGATGACTATATATATATATATATATATGTGTGTGTGTGTGTGTGTGTGTGTGTAATTGATATCATTGATTTTATATGTAAATGGGTGAGTTAATTGCCTGCCAATAAGTAATTACTTTTTCATGAATAAATAGAGACTACGTGATGATTTTCTTAATATTTCTCTCTTGGATTCAAAACATGATTTGAAAAATGATTAATTTGCATTTTTATTGGGATATTTTTTATAAAACTATTAAATAAAGTAAAAGTCTAATTCAAACTTAAAACGCGAGCCAAAACAAAATGTGACAGAATCATTGTATTAATGTTATATACCACACACACACACACTCACACTCACACGCATATATATATATATATATATACGTTGTGCCTTCAATAAGATTCCAGACTTTTCTTGTAAAGGAATTTAAAATTATCGTAGACTCTTGAAAATTCGATATGTTATTGCTATACATCTTATGAGATGACTGACCAATTTTTATGATTTCAGCATCAAATGAACAAGTACAGCAGAAATTGGAATACACCCTACTAAAGCCTGATTGTCACAGCTGCTGAAATTAAAAAATGCAATCTGGACGTGAGGACACTTTAGAAGAACAATATGCAATAATATTCTGTTTTAAACTTGGAAAAATGCCAGAGAAACATATGAAATGCTTCAGACTGCTTTTGGAGCATCTTGCATGAATCGAGCATGAGTTTATGAGTGGCAAAAGAGATTCAAGAAAGGCAGGGAGTCTGTGAGGGATGAGGAGAGGTGTGCGAGGAGTAAGGAAGTCAATACACCACAGTTGATTGGCTAAAGGGTTAGGGTTAGGGTTACTATGTTGAGGTTTTAAGGGAGTTCAGGAAGAGATTCCGTCGGAAGAGGCCAGCACACTTCAAATCGGGTCAGTGGCATTTCCAGCAGGACAATGCACCAGTCCACAACTCTATCCTTGTCACAGACTTTTTGACCAAGATGGGCATCAAGACAGTTCCTCATCCTCCCTGTAGTCCAGACTTTGCTCCTTGTGACTTTTGGTTATTCCCTAAGCTCACATGCTGTCGTTATGAGAGAATTGAGGAGATGAAAGAGGCTGTAACGAAGGTCATTGACACGCTCACACAAGAGAACTTCCATGGGGCCTTCCAGAAGTTGTTGGGACGGTACAGCAAATTGCATTGCAGCCGGAGGAGATTACTTCGAAGGAGTCTTGAGTTTCATGCGTGTACTATCGATAAAAGTGCCCATACGAAAAAAGTCTGGCAACTTATTTAATGATCCTCGAATATATACATATATATTCAGTGCTATACTCCTGATATATGTTTCAACGTAGATACCATCCATTTCAAATTATATATATAAAGATAATTCTTAATTTTGAACTTAGACCAATTCTTATCATAAAACATTTCTATCAAGGCCTTTTTTAAAATATGTATTTACCCAATAACTTCGCAGGAACAGAACGTGACACAAGGTCAATTTTTAATCTGAAGCACTTGTTAGACGTGAATCTCAAAGTCACGGGAAGATTACTGCAGAGCCGCATTTTTATAAATTTCAGACTACGCATAGAAATGTTTATATGATTTAGTGTATAGATATATATATATATATATTATTTTTTTGCGACTGGAGTCGAGGGTGGCCAGAAGGCTTCATTTCAATAGCTACTATACAGAGGTGTAGGAGAGGGCGTTGCTCCTTTCCCTGGATTACTCCACTCTACCCTTAATATATACATTATAATGTTGAGTGTCAAGCAAGGAAGCATCAAGTATTATTTTTTTAAAATCTTTGGTATGACTCAATCGGGGATTGAACACCGGTCTTCCGGGCCATTGAATATTGTCCCGCCCAGTTGACTGAGAGCTATTGAATAGACTGACTGTACCTCTATAGTGGGGTAAGAATCCTACCGCCACCACAATGAATGTCCTGTATATGACAGTATACTGTATCTATTTGGCTATATATATATATATATATATATATATATATATACATATAATGATTTCTGTGAAAGAAAAGCAATTATAATTAGAAGTTATATATATAAAATAATGGTTGGTTGGTTGGTTGGTTGGTTTTACGGCGTATCAACCCTTTTCGGGTCATTTAATGACAAATTAAGTCATTTTGATAAAAGTTTCAAACAATTCAGTTTAGTATAAGTACAGTTTTATTTACACACAATCAATGTCAAAACAGTTCTATTTCAAGCAATTCAGTTTAGCATAAGTACATAGTTTTTGCTTACACACAATTTGATAAAAAAACAGTTAATTTTAGATAATTCAGTTTAGCATAAGTACGCAGTTTAGTTCTATTTGACCCATAGATAGGAACCTATAAGGTGCTCCCACTCGGGACCCGAGTGGACCTGGGAGTGATGGCAATCAAGGGGTACTCCACATTCCCTAAAGCTCCAGCATTACTGGAGCCTTACCATCAGATTTTTTAGAGTCATATTCAGGACACTCATATGGGGAGTCTTACCTCTCTGCAGAGATGCAGTCGGTGTATTCTACAGCCCCAGCCGACAGGACCCTATAAAAAAATGATTTCTGTTAAAGAACAGCTCTTAGAGTCCGTAATTCTTTTGTAAAAAGACGAAAGAAAACCTGTATTGTGTTATTACCTTAGATTGAATTTAAGGTCTTTTGGTATCAGATTCCTGTACTATGACCATATCAGGAAATGTTGAAATATGTTTGTTGTAGGTGTTGTTGCCGTTGTTGTTTTGGTTGTTTTTGTGATCCTATTACCAACCCCTCTACTCGGGCAGGATATGACACAAGGTCAATTTTTTAAGCGGAGTTTAACAGGTTTGAATACAGAGTTTTCCTTCTCCTAGACTAGTTGCCTTACCAAGGTTGAAGAAATCAGTCTGTCCTACTATTTACCCATAGCTGGAGGGAGAATGATTGGATTCATACCTTTCCCAAGGGTTGTTTTTTGTGATGATGATGATGATGATGATGATGATTGCGATTTTTATGTTCGAGTCACAGGAATGTGTTCCTTAGAAACAGATCCACTTTGAGTGACAATGACAAAATAAAGAGAATAAATAAAAGAAAGAAAGAAAAAAAAAACGTTTAAATTTCGTTCTTGTGAGAGGAATCAAAACTGAATTGCCTGGTAACCTCGGGGATATAAAACATTAAGCTAAAAATATTATGTGAAAATATTTTATCGCCTTCATAAAAAAAATACAATTAAACTGTAGAGATCAATTTTGATGGATTTAAAAAAAAAGAACTCAAATGCTAAAAACCAGTCTTGTCACATATAAAGATAAGCTGGAAATTTCCCGTGACGTAGTGGTTAACGTTCTGAACTGCGTCATCGTAGTAAGCGAGTTCGAATTCCAGTCGTGCTATTATGTTCACTTTCTGATAAATACTCTTGAAAAAGATTTGAAGTCTCGTATACCTTCTAGCTGAGGTTTAAACCGCACCACTTCCGTCTGTCTAGAAGGCTAGACCAATAAAAGTTACACACACACACGCACAACTAGGTTCGCAATGTCCATTTTCACCGTCGATAACCATTACACCGATGACGCTTCTAGTGTGTATAAATACATGTGTATTTTAGTGTGTGTTTTAATGTGTATGTTAGTGTGTAAGCAGATTTGAACCTATCTCAAACCCAATTTCCTCACAGAAATAAAGATTAGCCTGTTTTAACTGTAATTTGTTTGTTTGTTTGTTTGTTCAACTAGAGGGACTAAAATGCCATTTTTTTATATCAATTGAAAATAGATATTTTCCCTTAAGTAATATTTTTTGATTATCAGCGATGTAAGGGAATTATCCTAAACTTTTTACGAAGATCCTCAGTAGACCTATATATATGACATGTTTAGTTTGATTAATGGTTATCGGCTCCTTACCTGGTAACAATAGTATATCATATTCACTGTCATTACTCCCAGTTCCACTTGGAGTGGTAGTACCAGTTAGGATCTCATTTATGGCTAAGATTAGATTTCTTTAAGTTTATTTGGTTAGGTTAGGTTATTTCCTTTTGTTATTATGGAATATTCCACACTCTCACTTCGAATATTACTGTAATTTCACGTGTATGACTTGCCAGTAACCACTAGGACCTTCCACGTCTCAGATTAGTAATTACCCTACTTTTTTGTGGAGGACTACAGACTAGAAGAATTAAAATAGTATTTTTTAAAATATCAACGGTAAAATGGATACTTTCTCTCCGGTAAGATTTTTTGAGCCAGGTATATTTGAGGATTATCCTGAACCAATTACGTAGTTCTCCCTATAGACCCATAAATATGACATATTTATCTATTTTAATTAATGGTGATCGGCTCTTTACTTGATAACAATAGTTTATCATATTGCTATTTACTTGAATAATTTCGTGCTGTTCAATCTCACTTCATTAAGTTTGAATGATCTTTCAAATCATACTGTTTGATAAATTATTAAGGTTAGAAAATTGGTTGGTATAGTTAGAAAGAGTCGAGAAGAATATGGTGTAAATTAAAGTTATAAGAAAAACGTATAGCGATAAACTAAAGGAAACACACACACACACACACACACACATGTCATATAATAGCCGAGGGATTTCGGTTCATGCCTTTGGGTTTAGTTAGGCTGAGAACCATTCGACTCAGCTTATGGGTTAGTTCGGTACAAACTTGATGCAGGTGTTAACGCGCGAGCGGGCGGCGGACGTGTCACTCAGAGATGTCACAATAGCCCCAGACGATAAATTTGAAGTTGAAAATGCAAATTCAAACTAAATATAATGATAAATTTCGTTTGATTTGATGTGTAAAAGTATACTGTATTTCTACATATCACATTTTACTTACGAGGATCATTAAATAAGTTTCCAAACTTTTTTCGTATGGGCACTTTTATTGATAGTACACGCAAGAAACTCTAGTCCCCTTCGACAAAATCTCCTCCGGCTGCAATGTACTTGTTGTACCGTCCCAACAACTTCTAGGAGGCCCCATGGAAGTCCTCTTGTGTGAGCGTGTCAATGACCTTCGTCACAGCCTCTTTCATCTCCTCAGTTGTCTCATAACGACAGCCTCTGAGCTTAGGGAATAAGCAAAAGTCACAGGGAGCATGGTCTGGACTTTAGGGACAGTGAGGAACTGTCTTGATACTCATCTTGGTCAAATAGTCAGTGACAATGATGGAGTTGTGGACTGGTGCATTGTCCTGCTGGAAATGCCACTGACCCGATTTGAAGAGTGCTGGCCTCTTCCGACGGAATCTCTTCCAGAACACCCTTAAAACCTCAACATAGTAACCCTGATCCTTTGGCCAATCAATTCTGGTGTATTGATTTCCTTACTCCTCCCACACCTCTCCTCATCCCTCACAGACTCCCTGTCTTCCTTGAATCTCTTATGCCACTCAAAAACTGATGCTCGATTCATGCAAGATGGTCGAAAAGCAGTCTGAAGCATTCCATACGTTTCTGTGGCCTTTTTTCCAAGTTTGAAATAGAATTTGATTGCATATTGTTCTTCTAAGGTGTCCTCACGTCCAGATTGCATTTTTAAAATTCACCAGCTGTGGCAATCAGGATTTAGTAGGGTATATTCCAATTTCTGCTGTAGCTATTCATTTGAACGTGAAATCATAAAAATTGGTCAGTCATCTCATAAGATGTATAGCAATAACATACTGACTTTTCAAGAGTCTTCGACAATTTTAAATGCCTGTACAAAAAAAGTTTGGAAACTTATGGAAGGAACCGCGTATCTATAACGAAAACGAGTATATAGAAAAAAGACACACACACACACACACACACGATATTTTAAACTGTCACTGGTGTAGTGGAAATAAACTTAGAAAAGTTTCTTAAAACTTGTGAATCTGTAATTGTTACACTGAGAGCTTTTCCTTTGTCAGAATGATGTTGTTACGAATAGAATTTTCAAACTTGAGCAGAATTGATTTTCTATCCGGAATAGCATCATGCTCTTTGAATTAGAACTTGTCAGAGCTTCATTCATTGATCCCTAGTTGTAAGTTCTTTTACTCCTTTGAGAGTTTTTCACACCAGCAGATGGCTTTTCGTCGGAGATAGAGTCTCCTCAAGTCTCCAGGACTCTCCTTAGTATTCGGGTCAATCTTAATAATGCTGTTTTCTGGATGGTCTCCATTTGTCCTCTTATTTCCAAGTCCCCTAGTCCCTTAAGCAATCTTTTGTAGATTGCTCCGAGTGCGCCAATTACAAGCGGTATCACCGTCACCTTTAAGTTCTCTAGTAAGGTCTAAGTATTTAACTCTCTATTCTCTTTCTTTTAATCCTACTCAGTGGTCCGCCGGGACGACAAAGTTCACTATTTGGCAGGTTCTTTTTTTTTGTTGTTGTTGTTGTTACTGTTTACTAGCACTAGGTCTGGTCGTCTGGCCGAGACTAGGTGATCCATTTGTATCTAAAAAATCCTGAGAATTTTGTGTGTCTTATTCTCCCGGACAGATTCTGGTTTGTGCATATACTATTTTGTTGTAGTTATCAGCCTTGAGGGTAGAGTGTTCGCCAATGGTCCGGGAGACCTGGGTTCAATCCCCAGTTGCGTCATACCAAAGACTTTAAAAATGATACTTGATACCCCCTTGCTTAACACTCAGCACTATAAGGTACGTATCAAGGGTAAAGTGAAGCAATCCATGGAAAGGAGAAGCGCCTTCCCTTACACCTCCGAGTAGTAGCTATTGGAAAGGAGCCTTCTGGTCGCCCTTGACTACGGTCGCCAGCTTTACTTTTTACTTATTATTATTATTACTATTTACTCCTTCTTGTTTTTTTTTTTTACACCAGCGTTAGCCGATGGTTTCGACGCTGGAGTTTGAATGACAGCAAGTCTCCTCAAGTCTCCAGGACCTTTCTTAGTATTGTAGCCGATCTCAACAATGCCTAAGTTTTGATGGCCTCCACCCATCCTTGTATTTCTAAATATTCCTGTCCTTTTATCAATCCTTTGGTGATTGTATCTAGTACGCCAGTTACAATTGGTATCACCGTCACTTTCACGTTTTTTCACTTCCTTAGCAATGTCCAGGTACTTATTCTTCTTTTCGCTTTCTTCAATTTTACTCCGAGGTCAGCCAGGACAGCAAAGTTCCCAATTCGTCAAGTTCTCTTTTTCTTGTTGATTTTACTAGGTCAGGTCGTCTGGCCGATATTAGGTGATCCGGTTGTATCATCAAAGTCCCAGAGGAGTTTGTGCATCTCCTTTTCCAGGACAAATTCTGGGTTGTACATATACCTTTTGTTCGTATGGTCAATTTTCAATTTCTTGTTAGCCGGTTAAGCTTTCTTGAACATCAACACTTTTTACTTTCTTCTCATATCAACATTCAAAAAAGAACCTTTACACAAAACCTATTTAATACTAATACTCTATCTTTATAGAGATCAAATTCTAATAAGTAATTCAACCGACATTTCCTACAAATGCCCAAAACTATTTTTCTAATCATTTTTTTTTCTAAAACATCCAATTTAATCTTAATTATTTTACACTAATGCTGTTTCTGATCTGATGAGGCAACTTGTCCTAAAAATATATTACTCTGTTCGCCAAAATTTCCAATTAATTTGCAGACCTAGTTTTTGAAAACTGTCTTGAAAGTAAATTTTCAGTTCGAGAAGATATATTCAAAAAATGTCTACTATAAATAGATATTTCACTAATTAGCATTAGATTCCGGGAAACAAATTTAAATTAAAGCAAAACGGAAATCACTAACCCATAAGGTGTTGATTAGCCATTAAAAATAAATCAAACAGAACAAGTGACTGATACTGGCATCTGGTTGTAAGAAACAGATCTCTCTCTCTCTCTATATATATATATATATATATATCACCGATGTATTTTTGTAAAATGCAAAACAATGAGGAAATATTATATATACAGAGAAGTGGGTAACCGTTTAATCAGTAAATCGGCATTCGTATTTAAGAATATGTCACGTGACTGTTAAAGAAAATGATGTTGAACAAATAGAATCAAGAGAAACCTCTCTTCTATTTCCTTACCTCTCATTTTTCCGTTCTTTCCTTTTCTCTTCCTTCCTTCCTTCTCCTTTGAATTCATTATTTCTCTTGATGATTCTATTTGTTCAACATCATTGTCTAAAACGGTCACATGACATATGTTAAAATCGAACTCTGACTAAACGGTTACCCCCTTCTCCATTTTATAATATTCTTCCTTGTTTTGTATTTTATCAAAAATCCATCGGTGATTTAACGTCTCTCAGTATCATCCTTCTTAATCCTGATGGTGGTTCATTAGAACCGAAAGATTATAACGTTGACTTTCTTTCATATCAATTTCTTCTCTTTAGATTACATTGTTTTTCAATTTTTCTCTATAATGTCGGATTAATTTCCATTTTTTTTTACTTCCATCCTATCTATCTACATATATGATAATAATAAGTAAATATATAGTTGTTTTTATATATAAAGCTTGTCTGTGATCACAGGTGTCATGACATCTTATTAACGACAATCACCAGGCAGAAAACAAAAGATATTGGAGAAATCGAAAAATATAGCTGTTCTTTTGACTGTATTTTTCGATTTTTTCGATTTCTTCTTTATTTTTCGTTCTCTGTCTGAGACTTGTCGTTTATAAGACGTCATGAAACCTGTGGTCTCAGACAAACTTCCATGCTATTATATATATATATATATATATATATATATATATATATATATATATATATTTACTTATTATATAATTGCTCTTTCACAAATTATACCGCATTTGGTCTGCTATAAACCCACGAAGTGAGATGGTGACAACCAACATTGTTATAATATATATATATATATATATATATATATATATATATATATATATTCTTCAATCCAGTTAATCCAGAATAGGGAACATTTCAAGCAGGACAAATAAAATATTCAAATTTAGAATATCTAGATATTCCCGGCAAAGAGCTCAACGTAAACAAAATCCACAGTGCAAATAATATTATTTCAAGAAAAAAAAAACAATATTCGGTCACATTAGGATAATAAATTTTTTCCATCCCGTTAAGAGCATTGATATGAATCAAAGACCCCAAAAGAATTTTAACAGGACTTTTGGATCTGATAAAGTCCTGTTAAAATTCTTTTGGTGTCTTTGATTCATATCAATGCTCTTAACGGGATGGAAATAAATTTATTATCCTAATGTGACCGAATATTGAGTTTTTTCTTGAATATATATATATTGGCCGACGGGTAGAGTGTTCGCCAATAGCCCGGGGGACCGAAGTTCAATCCCAGGTTGAGTCATACCAAAGATTCAAAAATGGTATTTGATGCCGCCTTGCTGAACACTCAGCATTTTAAGGTAAGGATCAAGAGTAAAGTGGAGCAATCCAGAGAAAGGCGTTGCGCCCTCTCCTGCACCTCGGTGTAGTAGCTATTTAAAAGGGAGCCTTTGGGTCACCCTCAATTAAGGTCGCCAATTATTTTTTTACTTTATATATATATATATAAGTGTATATAAACAATGTAGCCAAATTATTTTAAATAAGGGTTTTTATAAATTTCCAGCACCAATCTCTTTAAAAACCGAAACGCTTGACGTTGGCAAGTAATTCCGGCAATAAATAAAATCGTACTGTCAAGTCCTTGTGTTTTTCATATTTGTAAGGTTTCATACTGTCGGATTTATTTCCAGTCCTCCCACACATGCACACACACACACACATATATATATATGTGTGTGTGTGTGTGTGTGCTACATGAACATCAAAGCGTAAGTCATCAAACCACAAATAGTAATTACACTATCATACGCAGGGATGATCTATATAATAACAAGATTAGCCAAAATGATAATAGTCTTCATTCAGAAAAGCACAAACATGTCATTGGTTAGTTGTGGCTAATTGGGGTGCTGCCAAATATGACAAGAGATGGCGGTTTATCTGCTCATCGAAACTGTTCCGCCAAGAAAACATAAAATTTACAGATGCTACACTGATACACAAATCTGGCAAACTTCGTGGTCAGCGTTTCTTTATACTTTCACACACAAACCATTGTTTTTTTTTTCTTTCTCGCATCCATTTAATAGGCCATGAACCCAACCAACCAACCAATCTTCCAGTAAAATGCTCATCTTCCTTACTGGTACTAAACATGGCATCTTAAAATTATCTTATATCATTTTAATTGATATAAGAGATTCTTTCATCAACACAAAAGTCGCTGAAATGCTAAGAGGATTACTTGAAGAAAAATAATGTTTTATACGTTGTCCATTTCTGTTTTGGTAAATACAGCTTCAGTCTTGATACTTTTTGAACGGACTACGTATGTTGAAGTAAATTAACATTTCATTTATTGTTCATTTCTTTCTTGGTAAATACAGCTCCAAATTTGATACTTTTCAAACACATCTCGGATAATAATACATAAGTCCCATAATAAATGTTATATTTAGTGCAAGCAATGTATAAACAAATATACCAACTATTACGGGACAAAAACAGTTTCATTCATTGTTCATTTCTGTAAACACAGCTCCAGTCTTTTTTAACACAACTCGTATTTCGAAGAAAATTAACGTTTCATTCATTGTCCATTTCTGCCTTGGTAAATACAGCTTCAGTCTTAATAACTTTTTAACACAGCTCGTATTTCGAAGAAAATCGGTTGGTTGGATTTAATGGCATATCAACCTCTATTGGCTATTTAATGCCAGAGCCTTTTTACACAGATATTATATATATGATTTGTAAACGCATATTTTTAGGTTGGTGATAGTTGGGTTTATGGCAAATTAACCTTTTAAGGGTCATTGAGTGTCAAATTCTGATATGTATGTGTATCTGTCTATCTATCTATCTATCTATATGTATAAATGAATATTAATTGTAAATGAATTGTCCGGAAATAGTGTTTTAAAATAGGTCAAAGCTTTTTGTTTGTATAAACTTGATAGTCGAAGGTGTTGGTAACATAGTCTATATCTTTTATAGGAGGCCAATTGTTTTTAAGAAGTTGATTATGTTTTTGAGAGCAATTTTATTAAAATAGTTCCTTCATGCGAACAGCATGAAGGAACTATTTTAATATCTTATAAAACTTTTTCCTGGTGTGATTGAGTTTTGTGCATTCTATCAAAATGTGCTTGATTGAGTTTTGGTTTCTCCATGGACATTTTGGGGGAGGTTTTTCTTTAATAATAAAGGAGTGAGTCAGTTGAGTGTGTCCAATGCGTGGTCGAGTCGGTAACCGAAGAAAATTAACGTTTCATTTATAGTTCATTTCTGTCTCGGTAAATACTGCTTCAGTTTTGATGAATTTTGATCACAGTTCGTATTTTGAAGTAAATTAACGTTTCACTTATTGTTCATTTCTATCTTGGTAAATACAGCTTCAGTCTTGATATATTTTGGACAGATTTCACATTCATGTTTTGTTACATACACATTTTTGTTGTTGTTGTTGTTGTTGTTGTTGTTCTGGTGGTCCTGTGTTCGGCTTCTTCGAACAAGACAGTTGAAAACTTTTCAGATGTCATGGCTATGGACTTTCAATGTTTTTGATTTAGCTAGAGTCAACAACAATTTCATTAGAACTGTTAGTGTTCCTACAACTACTTACCCGGTCCAGTAGTTGGGAAATGACAGTCACCAAAGTCAGGGAAGAAATTCAGGCACTTCTCTTATTTTGGTTTAATTTGGTTTGTTAACGGCATATTAACTCCTCGTGGGCAATTTGATGCCAAAATTTAATTCATTTATATATGCCCGGTTTACAAGGTTCATTGCTTCTTTTTAAAATCATCCATTTTATTTGTTTGCACATAGTTATATGGTATCAAGTATTCCAGATACTAAAAATTTGCACATAATTGTATGGAGCCGGCTCATTAGCCTCGTGGGTTGAGTGTTCTACAATGGTCCGGGAGACTGGGGTTCAATCCCTGGTCGTGTCATACCAAAGATTTTTAAAATGGTACTTGAAATCTCCTTGCTTAACACTCAGCAATATAAGGTACGTATCGAGGGTAAAGTGGAGCAATCCAGGGAAAGGAGTAGCGCCCTCCACAACACCTAGGTGTAATAGCTATCGAAAAGGAATCCTTCTGGTCACCCTCGACTACGGTCGCCAACTTTATCAAGTTATATCTAAGACAAATAATTTATGAACAATTATATGGTTTCAAGTAAATATTTTTGTTTATGTTGTTATACTGGTACATACCACGTGCCTTCTGGTATCGCGGAAGTATAAAAGACGCCGTGCCTCTTAAGCACGGTGAAGCAGAAGAAGGAAGTGATGCAGAGAGATAGCTCTGAAGGACGTCGGTCAGTAGTAAGACCAACTTCGGACGTAACACCAACAGCGCGAGACTTATAATACTAGTCGGGCTGTACCACTTACAGTTAATAAAAAAATTAACTTTATTTTACTGTATATCTTTTCTTTACCATGAAAAGTTTCATAATAATCATTTGTTTGCAGACAGCTATTTCCTTTCAAGTATTCCTATCTAATACTAATAATTTGCACTCAATAATTTGGCTTCAAGTGTTCATGTCTAATACAGATAATTTATGTGGAGGTATGGGTTTCAAGTAACTATTTCGATTTGATTAACATCATTTGCTTGCACATACTTATATGGTTTCAAGTATTTTTATCCAATATATAAAATCTTTAAATATATCTATTTAACCCATAAAAGCGACTTTATCTGGTACTACCCCTCCAAATCAAAGTGAACCAAGGACTAATGGTAACGAAAAGATGGTCTACACTTCCCAGAGCTCCATATTTTAAAATCTTAAAAATGACACATTGTAATCTTAACTATATTTTCAGTGTCCTCTCTCTTTTTTGCAAATTGGACTTTTAAAAAATTTATCCATAATCACTAGTTTCTACATTGTTATAAAGGATTAAGTATTCCTATCTAATACCTATAATTTTACCGCCCAATCGGCTGGTGTTGTAGAAGATGCCGACAACATATCTCTAGAGGGGGAAGACGCCTAAATCGAAGCCACCTGTTGGCTGTGGGTGGCGACCTGTAATCCTTAAGGAGGTGATCCTGGTGTCTGAGCAGTTTGTTACTTGGAGGCCCAAGTGGTTACATTACTTGAAACACTCCCCTTTGACCCCCACTAAGCTAGATGGACGGTCGGAGAGTCTCGACCCGATTAATTGGCTGGTCATGTAAGTAATTGTTGTGATGCCGACAAAAGAAAGACACGGGTAACACAAAAAGGTTGATATAAAAACATATATATTCAAGTAACAGAAACAAGATACAAGTGAACCTGGTTAATCAGTAGTTTGTTGGTAGGAAGCTGAAAGTCCAGTGAGGTAGTGACTATCCGTCCACTACGCAAATGGTATCACACGTGATTGTGTCACGCTGATTGGTGAACTCCCTCTGACTCTCTCGTTGACGTGTATTTATTGAGGAGGGCGACTCTATTATGTAGGGAGTACAACAGTAATAACACCAATTTAACTGTCCCAACTGTATTCTTCAAAGTCATCATCACCATTATCATGTCGTTTCATCAGCATGGATCTCCCTGACCCGAGCTCGCCACTCCTCTCTATCGTCCGTCGCTTCCGGCAGGTCTTCAGGACTACATCCTGTATCGACACAGAGCTGTTGTATGTAGGTCCTAACTGAACGTCCTGCCTTTTCTCGTCCATGTGAGGGGGTCCACAGGAGTACGTCACTTATGAGTTCATCCTTACTCCTCCAACAGTGTCCCACATGTCTGGTTCTTCTAACTTTGATAGTTTTTGTGATGGGTGGTAAATGGCCGTAGAGCTGCTGCTTTGTAGGGTGCTGCCTCCAGGACTTGTTCAATATTGCTCGCAGTATTCTCATGTAGGTTCTGTCAAACATTTTCTCCATGCGTTTTTTTAGTGCCCATGTAGTGCATCCACACAGCAGTATCTACACAATTGGTGCTTGCAAAAAACTGCGTTTCATTTTATCGGTCAAGTCTGACTTCCATATGATCGATAGCTGTCTATGCCTTTGCTAGTCGGGTGTTGATATCAGTCTCGATTGATAAGTCACTGATTCCTCGGTAGTTGAACTTGTCTACTAGTTTCAGAGAAAAATTCTTCAAAGTACTCAACCCTATTTTATCTAAAAGGAGTTTGAAGGCGGTGGCTGTCGGTCAGTTTGGCAGAGATAGAAATACCTGAAAGTTATCAAAACTCTTTGTAAACAAATTATCAATATTAAATAGAATTGTTGGTGCAGGATAACAATACTTGAAACCATTTAACTGTATGCAAACAAATAAACTCTTACTCGTTTAAAAGTTAATAACAAACTATTCATATACAAATCATAGATTGATAGATAAGATAGATAGATAGGATTTGGCCTTAAATAACCGACAAGAGTTGATATGCCTTAAAAGGTGTAGAGTCCTTAAAAAGGATACAATTAGACAAGCTTATACTCGAGAGGAAGGAACAGTCAACAAGTTCATAGAGAAAAGAAAGAAGGTTTTTCTGCAAGAGAGATACAATAAGACAGACAAGGAATAGTGAGGCAGGCTACTAATCCCCGAAGCAAGGTACGAGGATCATTAAATACGTTTCAAGACTTTTTTCGTATAGGCACTTTTATTAATAGTACACATATGAAACTCTAGTCTTCATCGGAGTAATTTCCTCCGGCTGCAATGCACTTGTAGTAACATTCCAACAACTTCTGGAAGGCCACAAAGAAGTCCTCTTGTGTGAGCCTGTCAATGACCTCTTTCATTTCCTCAGTTGTCTCATAACGACAGCCTCTGAGCTTAAGGAATAAGCAAAAGTCACAGGAATAAAGGTCTAGACTATAGGGAGCCTGAGAAACTGTCTTGATGCCCACGTTGCTCAAATAGTCTGTGACAAGAATGGAGTTGTGGACTGGTGCATTGTCCTGGTGGAAATGCCACTGACCTGATTTGAAGAGTGCTAGCCTCCTCCGACTGAATATCTTCCTGAACTCCCTGAAAACCGCAACATAGTAACCCTAACCCTTTGGCCAATCAACTCTGGTGTATTGACTTCCTGACTCTTCGCACACCTCTCATCATCCCTCATAGACTCCCTGCCTTCCTTGAATCTCTTATGCTACTCAAAAACTGATGCTCGATTCATGCAAGATGCTCCAAAAGCAGTCTGAAGCATTCCATACGTTTCTGTGGCATTTTTTCAAGTTTACATACAGAACTTTATTGTATATCCTTCTTCTAAAGTGTCCTCACGTCCAGGTTACATCTTTGAAATTCAGCAGCTGTGACAATCAGGCTTTAGTAGGGTGTATTCGAATTGCTGCTGCAGCAGTTGATTTGAACCTGAAATCATAAAAATTGGTCAGTCATTTTATAAGATGTATAGCAATAACATACTGACTATTCAAGAGTATTCCACCATCTTAAATGCCTGTACAAAAAAGTCTGGAAACCTATTGAAGGCACCGCGTATATTTGTCTCTGCCTCCCACCAGACTGGACTTGATACATGGTCAAATGACCAAAAGGTCAGATTATAGTGGGGATTAGGGGAGGGTAAGGTCGGGCACAAGCGGAGGCTTGATCCCTGCTTGACTATGCTGGTCATCGGCCCACTTAATGCAATGTGGACCTGATGAGCCTTGCTGGACATAGCCCCAAACATGGATCCAGGCACGGATGTCTGAGTATAGCTTAAACTGGACAGTAAGGTCCAGTGCTATACAAAGTTGACAAACGGGTCAATGATGCAGCTCGACCACCTGAAAGTAGCCCAGGCGAAGCCGAGGACCTTTTGGGCTCAAGTCTACCTTTGCTGGACAATGTCCACTAGGGTCAAAGCCAACAACAAATTAATGCCATCGGCCTTATGCCTGGACCGCAGCAAAGTATAATGCCGCGTTCATTATATACATAGTCACTGATATAGTTTTTTGTTTGTTTGTTTAGGTTTTATCGTATATCAACCTTTGTAGGTTATTTAACGCCAAATCCATTTCAATGAATATAGTTCTATTTCAAACAATTCAGTTGAGGATAAGTACGTAGTTTAAATGTAAGTACAGTTTAATTCTGAAAAACATTTCTATTTCTAGCTATTCAGTTTAGTCAAGCAATTCTAATTCAGCTAATTCAGTTTAGTATAATTACAGATTTTGTTTAAACACAGTTACATGTCAAAACAGTTCTATATTAAATAAATCTGTTTAGTGTAAGTACAGTTTCAATGTCAAAAAAAGTTCTATTTTAAATAATTCAGTTTAGCATAAGTACACAGTTTAAACGTAAGTACGGTTTAATTGTCAAAATCATTTCTATTTCAAGCTATTCAGTTTAGTCAAACAATTCAGTTTAGCATAAGTATGCCGTTACCTCTATCTAAACCATAGCGCCCTATCAGGTGCTACCACCAGAGTGGACCTGGGAGCAATGGCAATGCTCCGCATTCCCCAAAGCTCCAGCATCACTGGAACCTCACCATCAGATTGTTTAGTGTCATATATCAGGACGATCTTTGGAAGAGTTTTAGGCAGTCAGTGTATTCTACAGCCCCAAGGATTTTCTGGTCATGGTGGTTTAATTCACATCATAATGTTCCTCTACTTAAAAGAAGAAAAAAAAAGAAAATGTAGATCTATTCCTATTAATTACTAATTACTATTCTTCCTCCGGCAATGAGTAAATATTAGCGCACACAGCCATATTTAGCGTTGGAAAAGCAACCAAAATCGGAGAATAGAAAACTTTGAATTCAAATCAGATTAGTGTAAGTACAGTTTCAATGTCAAAAAACAGTTCCATTTCAAATAATTCAGTTTAGCATAAGTACACAGTTTAAATATAAGTACGGTTTAATTGTCAAATCATTTCTATTTCAAGCTATTCAGTTTAGTCAAACAATTCAGTTTAGCATAAGTATGCCGTTAGTCCTATTTAACCCATAGATAGGGCCCAATCACGTGCTACCACGCCGGGCCAGAGTGGAATCTGGGAAAATGGCAATGAGGGGGTACTCCGCATTCCCCAAAGCCTCAGCATCACTGGAACCTCACCATCAGATTGTTTAGTGTCATATATCAGGACACTCGTTAGTTAGGAGGGGGTCTTACCCCTCTGCAGTCGGTGTATTCATCAGCCCCGGCCGACTGGGCAACTGATATAGTTAGTCCACATGGGTGAGAGTGGGTAATATTTCATTACAACAAAAGGACTTAACCTAACCTAACCTTAATAATTTCAAACAAA
Source organism: Sepioteuthis lessoniana (assembly GCA_963585895.1). Classification (NCBI taxonomy): domain Eukaryota; kingdom Metazoa; phylum Mollusca; class Cephalopoda; order Myopsida; family Loliginidae; genus Sepioteuthis; species Sepioteuthis lessoniana. The sequence goes on from OY757933.1 coordinate 5,855,906, forward strand.
TCTAATCCACCCACAAATAAGTTCCTAACTCGTTCTACCACTCCAAGTGGAACTGGGAGTAATGGTTGTAAAGCGTTCTTTTACATTCCCCAGAACTCCAGGAATACCACTTACTTCTTCATTATCATTTAATAAATCACATCATACAATACATTTGGGGGTGTCCTCGTGGTGTAATGGTTAAAGCGATGAACTGCGGAATCGTAGTAAGCGAGTTCGTACTCCAGTCGCACTATTACGTTCATTTTGGGCAAATACCCCTGGGAAAGGTATGATCCCCCTTATCCTCCCACCTATGGGTTAAATAGTACCACTACTGTTCTTCTAGGAGAATGGCTTTGGCATTAAATAACCTAAAAAAGTTTGATATGCCATTAAACAAAGAAACCAACCAACCAACAATACATTTGGTCATGTCAAAGCAAACGAAATTTGCATTTTTAACTTCAAATTTATCGTTATACATTTTTCTTATAACTTCCAATTTACACCATATTCTTCTCGACACTTTCTAACTATACCAAAGAGATTTGTATCATTTGAAAGATCATTTAAACTTAATGAAGTGAGATTAAACCGCACGAAATTATTCAAGTAAATAGCAGTATGATAAACTATTGTTATCAAGTAAAGAGCCGATCACCATTAATTAAAATAGATAAATATGTCATATCTATGGGTCTATAGGGGGAACTACGTAATTGGTTCAGGATAATCCTCAAATATACCTGGCTCAAATATACCGGAGAGAAAATATCCATTTTGCAGTTGATATTTAAAATATACTATTTTAATCCTTCCAGTTAGAAAAAAAAACCAGGGTAATTTACAATCTGAGAAATGGAGGGTCATAGTGGTTACTGACAGGTTAGACACTCACAAATTAGCATACATATTCGATAGGGATAATCTGACAGACGCAGAGGAAATGTCCAGTTTGTCATATAACTGACCCTGTAAATCGAACCCTTGATAAAATATGATAGAATTCTTTATAATGTTTCAAATATTTTGAAGAGGCCAATTACAACGAGAATTGTAAAATGAATCACATTTTCCTTTCACTGTCTTCAGCTTTCTTGTTCATCGATGAGTTTCATGTATTCGGATCATGATTCAACACAAGAAATTATTATTAAATCATCTCTCTCTCTCTCTCTCTCTCTATATATATATATATATATATATATATATATATATATATATATATATATGTCTGTCATATCACTGATTGAGAGCCGAGCAACAGTAAAAATCAAGCAAGAACAAATAGAAATGAACAATAAATATAATTTTAAAAAATTCTAAAATAAAAGTAAAAATAAAATTTTCTTGTTGAAGAAACGACCTTAACAAAAAGGATTTAAGTATCAATTTAAAATAAAATCTTTTTGAAAAATAAATTAAAGAAAATCTTTTATTTAAAAAAAAAATTAGGAATAAAATAAAAACATTTCTAAGCAAGTATTCTTTTTGCTTGACAGAGGTCAGAGGTCATTAAACCAACAAATTTTTGAGTTCGTGTTTTTTTTTTGTCTTACGTGAAAATAAGTTGACCAAAAATGGTTGCACTATCAAGCATTTACGGTTTGGTTGGTTTCTCTTATCTAATGACATATCAGCATTCGCGGGTTATTTAATGCCAAAACATTATTTGTAACCCATAGCTTGAGAGATGAGCAAGTTTATACTTTTTCCGAAGGGGAATATAATAAAGGGACTGGACTTAGAACTTGCTTGATACGATATCGCTGTACGTTAGCCATTACGCCACGGTGACTTCTCTTGACGTTGACTTGACGTGTTGATATACAAAATAATTACTTAGAAATATAATACCTGGATTAACCATTAAGATAAGAGGACTTGATGTCACTGATTCTATTGTAACGCGAGTTGATCGACTGAAGGCCATTACTTCAATGTCTCTCTCTCTCTATATATATATATATATATATGTATCCATCTCATTTCTCCACAATAGAATTATGATCATCTTCATCCTCCCTCTACACAATTGCATTACTCTTTCTCTCTCTCTCTCTGTCTCTCTCTACATATATATATATATATATCCATCTCATTTTCAACTATAAAATTATGATCATCTTCTACTTCTCTCTACAAAAAATTCGATTCCTCTCACTCTCTCTTTCTCTTTCTTTCTCTCTCTCTCTCTCTCTCTCATTCTTTCTCTTTCATTCCCTTTTTCTATTTCTATTTCTCTCTCTCTCTCTTTCCCTCTCTCTCTCTCTCTCTCTCTCTCGCTCTCGCTCTCGTTCTTTCTCTTTCATTCTCTTTTTCTATTTCTTTCTCTCTCTCTCTCTCTCTCTCTCTCTCTCTCTCTCTTTCTTTCTTTCTCTCATTTTAGACAATAAAATTATGATCATCTTCTTCCTTCCTCTACACATTGCATTACTCTCTCTCTCTCGCTCTCTCTCATTCTTTGTCTTTCATTCTCTTTTTCTATTTCTCTCTCTCTCTCTCTTTCTTTATGCTTGTAGAATGCTGCAATCAAGTATAAATGGGCCCAAGATTTTAGATTTAATTGTCCTTAAAGAAAATGTTAATTAGTGTTAGTTAATTAAAAAGATTTCGTCAGCATCATCATCATCATCAACATCATCCTCATCATCATCATTATCATCAGGAAATCGAATGGCTGCATGAAATTTCCTACCTCTCCCTCTCGCCATCCGTCCCTATCATTTATCCCTCTTGGAAGGTCTATCAGACAGCATAAAAAATTGATTTATGCGAGTCTTTGCTGGTTTGCTAACCCTGGTATGTCCATGAGTAGGAGTCCATAAGAGATCGTTGCTTATGAGTTCGTCCTTGCTTCTTCAGCAGTTCTCCTCATGTCTTCTTCGTCATACTTGGATAGTTTGTGAGACAAAAGCTGCTGTTTTGTGGGGTGATGCTTCCAGGATTTATTCAAAGTAGCACGTAGCATTATTGTGTAGCTTCCTCTCCATGCATTTCGTTAGCATCCCTTTGGTGCATCTCTACAGTAGTACTGAGAGTGCTATGAATGAATCCCGTTTTGTACTTGTCTTTAATTGGAATCATTTTGAGATGAGGCTTCTTAATCTGAGAATTAATTTTTATTTATTGCGGACATTTTGTCCTCATCCTGGTAGTTTTATTTTATTTATTTATTTTTTGTGTGTTGTTTCTTCTTTCACTACGTTTCGAAAAAAAAAAAAAAACTACCAAGATGAGGACAAAAAGTCTGCAATAAATAAAAATCAATTCTCAGATTAAGAAGCCTCATCTCAAAATGATTCCAATTAAAGACAATTACAAAAATTCGGTACGGACCCGACTCTGGAAGAACAGATAAGGATTTATAAGACCCAAAAATCCATCCTTAATCGCCCTTCGGGGCCCGTGGCGCAGCGGATAGAGGCGTTGAGTCTCTACGGTTCCAGGTGAGCATTGTCAGAAGATAGCGGTTTCAAATCCTACCCAAGCCGGCCAGAGGTTTACTTGGTCAAAAACGTGGTGCGATAGACAACTATGGAAGGCATGGGATACTGTTACAAGACTCAGCATTCCTATCCGAGGTCGCGGTAAATCACCTGAAGAAGGCTAGAGGTGAAAAAAAAAAACTACCAAGATGAGGACAAAAAGTCCGCAATAAATAAAAATTAATTCTCAGAATCCCGTTTTATTTTATCTAAGAGATCAGATTTCCATATGATCGATAACCTGTCCACTCTTTCACTAAGCGTATGGTAACATCCCTTTCAGTAGATGAGATATTGCTACAACGGTATGTAAACTAGTCAACTAATTCCAGAGACCTGCAATTTAAAATGACAATGGCTCTTTATTCAAAACGCATGTACTCTGTTTTATTCGAATTCACGTAGAGACAGACCAATGCCTCCTGCTGCTTGCTTCAGACTACGCATCAGAAATTCGGCTTGGGCTGGTGTATTGCAAGAAGCGCTAGACTATCTGCATAGTCAGCATCTGTCATAGTTTATACGGGATATTGTTTGCTTCTTGTCTTTTTTTTTTTTTTTAGCGTGAAACCAATTCCTTTTACTTGATCTATTGATGTTTCTTAAAAATTCTATAAATTAAATGGTCATCAAAATATCTCAGATTAGGGATTAGGGATTTAATGAACTTTATCATTTTATAAGATGTTATATCTCTGCATTATTTTTATCTAAAAAGTATTGTAAATTACCTTTCATTTTTCTTGGAATCATTCTTAATGTGGTCTATATCTTTTAGACAGACAGATAGATAGATAATGAATTGAGTAGGATTGAGAGAGAGAGAGAGGGGGGGAGGGAGAAAGAGAGAGAGAGTTTGGTTTGGTTTGGTTTGGTTTGGTTTTATGGCATATCAATCATTGTAGGTTATTTAATGCCAAATTCATTTTCACTCATATAAACAGTTCTATTTCAAACAATTCAGTTTAGCATGAGTACACAGTTTAAATGTCAAAAAAAGTTTTCTGTTTCTAACCATACAATTTAGTACTATTTATTTATTTATTTTTGTTAACACATGTTAAATGTCAAAACAATTCAGTTTAGCATAATTACTCTATTTAGTTCTATTTGACCCGTAGATAGGACCCTATCTGGTAGCTATTACTCCGGACTGGAGTGAACCTTGTTGGGAGAGGGGGGTAATCCCCTCTGCAGAGGTGCAGTCGGAGTATTCTGCAGCCCTAGTTTACTGTGACAAAAGAAAGGAAGAACGAGTGCATGAACAAATGAAAGAAAGAAAGAAAGAAAGAGGCCATGAACTGAGATAGATAGATAGATAGATAGATAGATTAAGTCGAAGAAAGAAAAAAAGGAAGA
>OY757933.1:5863234-5983234 GCA_963585895.1 Sepioteuthis lessoniana
ACCTTATTGGGTCTCATCAGCAGTGCATACCATAATCTCCACCACAACTCCAGAATGTAGAAACTGAACTTCAACCAATGGGCCGCCAATTCATGCCACACATAAGCGATGCCAAATTAACTAGTCACGGTAAATATTGCGCGACCGCATGATCATATGTATCTTGAAAGTACGTTTTTACCTTACAGAGGAGACGACCACCTCTAGGGCTAGGTCTTATGTGTGGCATGAATTGGCATCGCTTATGTGTGGCATGGATTGGCGGCCCATTGGTTGAAGTTCGGTTTCTGCATTCTTGGGCTGCTGGTTCGATCTCCTGAGGTGGAGATTATGGTATGCACTGTTGATGAGACCCAATAAGGTCGAAACAGCTGTTCAGTGTTCCGTCTGTCGCATGTGGGTGTTTGCTGGATTTTCTGGCCATGGTTATTTAATTAATATAATATCAATTCCTCTGATTATATATAATCTAAAATAAATGTGTACGCAATTATAGGGTTGTAAATATTCCTATCAATACAACTTTGCTCTGTTATATAGTTCAAGGTTTGGTTTGGTTTCTTTGTTTAATGGCATAACAACCTTCGTATATTATTTTATGCCGAAGCCATCCTTCTAGAACAGTTGTGGTACTATTTAACCCATAGCTGGGAGGATAAGGAGGTTCATACCTTTCCCAAGGGTGTTTCTCCGAAAGTGAACGTAATAGCGTGACTGGAGTGCGAACTTGCCTACTACGATTGCACCGTTCAGCGCGTTAGCCATTACACTACGAGGAAATCCCCTTACGTACCTTCAATTATTCTCATCTAATCTTGATTATTACACTGCTATATACTTTCAAAAAATCAAGCCATGACATTGTTGGCAGGTTGGGTTTTATGGCATATCCACCTTTGTAGGTTATTTAATGCCAAATCCATTTTTATACAAATAATCAGTTCTATTTCAAACAATTCAGTTTAGCATGAGTACACAATTCAATTGTCAAAAACATTTCTATTTCAAGCAATTCAGTTTATTCAAACAGTTCTAATTCAGTTTAATATAAGTATAGATTGTGTTTACACACAGTTGAATATCAAGACAGTTTTATATTAAACAATTCAGTTTATCCTAAGTACAGTTTCAATGTCAAAAACAGTTCTATTCCAAACAAGTCAGTTTAGCATTTTAAATGTTAGTACTCAGTTTGTCAAAAACATTTCTATTTCAAGATATTCAGTTTAGTCAAACAATTCTCGTTCAAACAATTCAATTTAGCATCAGTACACTGTTTAGTTCTATCTAACCCATAGACAGGGCCTTATTAGGTGCTACCATTCCGGGCCAGAGTGATGGCAATGAAGTGGTGCTCCACATTCCCCAAAGCTCCAGCATCAGTGGAACCTCACCATGATATTGTTTCATGTCATATCCAGGACACTCGTTGGGGGTGGTCTTACCTCTCCGCAGTCAATAGCGCCCCCCAAGCCGACTGGTTAACCATGATATGATTTAAAGTAACTAATACTTATCTTCTCTAAACAATTATAACTCCAAATAACAATTCTTAATACAAATAATTAACACCTAATTATATGGTTTCAAGTATTCTAATCATTTGAATTACCAGACCAGAAAATCCGGGAAACACTGGACAGTTGTGTCAACCTTATTAGGTCTCATCAGTAGTGTATGCCGTGATCTCCACGAAACTCTACAACTGAGCTATCAATCCACGCCGCACACAAGTGACGCCAAATTAACTAGTCATGGTTATTGCGCAGCCAATTAACCGTAATGTGTCTTGTAACTTACATCCGTACTCTTAATTTACCAGACACATAAGGGTTAATTGACCGCGCAATTACCATGATTAGTTAATTTGGCGTCACTTGTGTGTGATATGAACTGTTGGCTAAGTTGTAGAATTTTGGCTCTACAATCTGTGGTCGCTAGTTCGATCTCCAGTGGTGGAGATTACGGTATACACTTCTGATGAGACCTCATAAAGTCGAAACAACTGTCCAGTGTTTCCGTATGTCGTGCGTAAGCGTTCGCCGGATTTTCTGGTTTGGTTTGTTGGGTTTTATGGCATATCAACCTTTCTAGGTTATTTAACGCCAAATCCATTTTTAGATAAATAAGTTCTATTTAAAACAATTTAGTTTAGCATAAGCACACAGTTTAAATGTAAGTATAGTTTAATTATGAAAAACATTTCTATTTCGAGCTATTCAGTTTAGTCAAGCAATTCTAATTCAGCTAATTCAGTTTAGTATAAGTACAGATTTTGTTTACACACAGTTATATGTCAAAATAGTTCTGTTAAACAATTTTGTTTAGTGCAAATAGTTTCAACGTCAAAAAACAGTTGTTTTTTTTTTTAAATAATTCAGTTTAGCACGCAGTTCAAATGTAAGCACAATTTAGTTGTCAAACATTTCTATTTCAAGCTATTCAGTTTAGTCAAACAATTCAGTTTAGCATAAGTACGCCGTTAGTTCTATTTAACCCATAGCGCCCTATCAGGTGCTACCACCTGAGTGGACCTGGGAGCAATGGCAATGAAGGGGTACTCCGCATTCCCCAAAGCTTCAGCATCACTGGAACCTCACCATCAGATTGTTTAGTGTCATATACCAGGACGATCGTTGGAGGGGTTTTACGCTGTCAGTGTATTCTACAGCCCCAAGGATTTTCTGGTCATGGTGATTTAATGTTTCTCTACTTAAAAGAAAAAAAAAAGAAAATATAGATCTATTCCAATCAATTATTAATAATTTGCGAAGTCGAGAAACGTAGATATTGGATCAACGAAATTCGGTAACTAAACTCACGTGACACTATGTCGACACTGTCTTAACTTATCCTGCGCTATCATAGGTTGTGAACAATTTTTATTTATAAATATACAAAAATTAAACTACCGTTCACCAGTGACTCGGAAATCGGGGTTAAATCCCAAGTCGAGTCATACCAAAGACTCAAAAAAGGGTTCTTTGTAATTCCTTGCTTAACACTCAGCATTAAAAGATACGGATCAAGGGTAAGTGGAGAAATTCAAAGAAAGAAGTAGTGTCCTCCTCTACACTTCGATGTAGTTGCTATTAAAAAGAGAGTCTTCGGGTCGCCTTCGACTCCAGTCGACCAACTTATATATATATATATATATATATAATACATCACTCAATAAGTCCCGGGCCGAACAAATAAAACCACTTTTAGGCAAAATTCAATTTTATTCATCAACATAGTCTCCTTCTACGGTGATACACTGATTCCAACGCTTATCTAACAATTAAATGCTTTATTTGTTGAACGATTTGTCTTTGGCCTCAAAATAGGCCTCAGTTTCCGATATTACTTCTTCATTGAAGCCAAATCTCTACCTGAAGCATTTTTTTCACATCTGCAAACAGCCAGTTGTCGCTGGGGGCCAGATCTGGAGAATAGGGTGGATGCAGAACCAATTCGAAGTGCAATTAATGTAGTTTGACCACCGTTGTGATCGACTTGTGACACGGTGCATTGTCTTGGTAAAAGAGCACTTTTTTTTTCTTCATTTGTGGATGTTTTTTTTTTTGACAAATTCTTCCTTCAAACACACACTATATATATATATATATATAATATTCGCTATTGATGGTTCTTCCTTTCTCAAGGTAATCAATGAGAAAAATACCTTCTTTGGTAGCTTTAGACGGCTTCCATCAGTTGCTATCCACTCGGCTGACTGCCTATTTGACTCCGGACGGAAGAGTGGATCCATGTTTTATGCATTGTCACATACATGGTGCCTTCAATAAGTTTTCAGATTTTTTTTGTACAGGCATTTAGAATTGTCGTAGACTCTTGAGAATCCAGTGTGTTATTGCTATACATCTTATGAGATGACTGACCAATTTTTATGATTCCAGCTTCAAATCAACAGCCACAGTAGCAATTGGAATACACCCGACTAAAACCTGATTGTCACAGCTGGTGAATTTCAAAAATGCAATCTGACGCTTTAGAAGAACGATATGCAATAAAATTGTGTTTTAAACTTGGAAAAATGCCACAGAAACGAATGGAATGCTTTAGACTGCTTTTGGAGCATCTTACATGAATCGAGCATCAGTTTTTGAGTGGCATAAGAGATTCAAGAAAGGCAGGGAGTCTGTGAGGGATGATGAGAGGTGTGGGAGGAGTAAGGAAGTCAATAGACCTGAGTTGATTGGCCAAACGGTTAGGGCTAGGTTTAATATGTTGAGGTTTTAAGGGACTTCAGGAAGAGATTCGGTTGGAAGTGGCCAGCACTCTAAATAGAGTCAGTGGCATTTCCAGCAGGACAATACACCAGTCAACAACTCCATCCTTGTCACAGACTATTTGACCAAGATGGGCATCAAGACAGTTCCTCAGCCTCTCTGTAGTCCAGACCTTGCTCCCTGTGACTTTTGGTTATTCCCTACTTTCAGTGGCTGTTGTTATGAGACAACTGAGGAGATGAAAGAGGCTGTGACGAAGGTCACTGAAACGCTCTCACAAGAGTACTTCCATGGGGCCTTCCAGAAGTTGTTGGAACAGTACAACAAGTTGCAGCCGGAGGAGATCACTTCTAAAGGGACTAGAGTTTCATGTATGTACTATCAAATAAAAGTGCCCATACGAAAAAAATCTGGAAACTTATTTAATTGTCCTCGTATTTACACAAAAACTTCTTCATTTTGCGTTGAAACAGTTCCAAAAAACGCTCTGAATCGTCGACACGTTGTTGTTTTTGATCGACTGTGAGAAAACGCGTCACCCACTTTGAACACAGCTTTCTCATTAACAAATGTTCATGCAAAATGGTGAATACACTCCCTTCTGACATCTTCAACCCCTTTGTTCTCTCATGCAACTTCGATTTATGATCGGCCAAAATGAATTTGTGGAGTTTTTTGGTGTTTTCCGGGACAACTGGTGAATTTAGGCAATGTGAGCATTCAGCATCATTTGTATCTGTACAACCGCATTTAAAGTCAGCATACCACCACTTAACCGTTGTTTCTGATGGAACAGAGTTCAAATAACACTTATCAAGCCATTGTTTTGCTTGAAAAATATTTTTTCTCATCAGAAAGCAATACTTTATGAATACACAAAATTCAGATTTTTCCATTATTTTGAAAATTGGCAACAGTAAAAGTAAAGCAAGTAAAGTTGTCTCCCTTTAGTCGAGGGTAACCCGAAGGCTCCCTTTTCGATAGCTACTACACCAATGTGTAGGGGAAGGCGCTACTCCTTCCCTGGATTGCTCTACTTTACCCTTGATCCGTACCTTATAATGCTGAGTGTTAAGCAAGGAGGCATCAAGTACCATTTTTTGAGTCTTTGGTATGACTAGACCTGGGATTGAACCCAGGTCTCCCAGGCCATTGGCGAACACTCTAACCCCTAGGCTAATGTCCGGTAATGGCAACGGTAGCTTCCCTTAAATATATCTGTAATTTCTAAGTTAATAATCCAGTTGGGCACAAATTTTGACTTGTGCCATTTGAAGGTTAATACTTTATAAAAATCATGGCTTTTTTTTTTCTTAGTGGCGCCATCTATATGTCAGGCCCGGGACTTATTGAATGATGTGTTAACTCCCAAACTAGCAGCCATTGACAAATGTTCATGCAAAATGGTGAATACACTGCCTTCTGATATCTTCAACTCCTCTGTTATCTCATGCAACTTCAATTTACGATCGACCAAAATGAGTTGCGGAGCTTTTGGTGTTTTCCGGGACAAGTGCTGAATTTGTACGACCGTGTTTAAAATCAGCATACCACCTCTTAACCATTGTTTCCAACAGAGCTGAGTCCGAATAACACTTATCATGCCATTGCTTTAATGAACAGTATTTTCCCCTCAGGAAGCAATGCTTTATCAACACGCGAAATTCAGATTTTTCCATTGTTTTGAAAATTAACTAAATTAAGTAGTAAGTTGGCGACGTTAGTCGAGGGCGACCAGAAGGCTCCCTTTTCAATAGCTACGACAGCGAGGTGTAAGGGAGGGCGTTACTCCTTTCCCTGGATTGCTCCACTTTACCCTCGATAAGTAGCTTATATTGCTGAGTGTTAAGCAGGGAGGTATCAAGTACCATTTTAAAAATCTTTGGTATGACTCGACCTGGGATGGAACCCAGTTCTTCCGGACCATTTACGAACACTCTATCCACTAGACCAATAAAGTTGTTGGCAACCGTAGTCGAGGGTAACCCGAAGGCTCCCTTTTCAATAGCCCCTACACTGAGGTATAGGGGAGGGCGCTGCTCCTTTTCCTGGATAACTCCACTTTACCCTCGATACGTACATTATGATGATGAGTGCTATGCAAGGAGGTATCAAGTACCATTTTCAAAGTCTTTGGTATAACGCGACCTGGGATTGAACCCAGTTCTCCCGGACCACTGGCAAACACTCTACCCACTGGGCCTATAGATTCACTTAAATAACTGTAATTTGTAAAGTAATTATCCGATTGGGCTCAAATTTTGACACATGTCATTTGGAGGTTAGTGCTTTATAAAAGTCACATGGATATTTTATTAGTGGCACCATCAATATGTCAGGCCCAGGACTTATTGAGTGATGTGATATATATATAAACTGAAAAATGTTACCTGCTGCCTCGAAACAAAGTAGTGTTTAAGGGTTCAGTAAGGAGTGTTACGTGCATGCATAAAAATGTATGCCCTTCTTTCCATAAGTATTTGAACAAACAGATAATTTGCTTTAAGCTCATGGTTTTCGCATTACGTAAGAAGCAAGTTAGACAAGATGTTTTAGTTGGTTGGTTGGTTGGTTGGTTGGGTTTTTTTGGATATCAACCTTTGTAGATTATTTAACGCCAAATCCATTTTTATGTAAATAATCAGTTCTATTTCAAACAATTCACTTTAGCAGGAGTACACAGTTTAATTGTCAAAAACATTTCTATTTCAAACTATTCAGTTTAGTCTAAGTACAGTTTCAATGTCAAAAAGAGTTCAATTTCAAATAATTCAGTTTAACATAAAAACGCAGTTTAAATGTCAACATGGTTTAATTGTCAAAAACATTTCTATTTCGAGCTATTCCGTTTAGTCAAGCAATTCTAACCCAGCTAATTCAGTTTAGTATACGTACAGATTTTGTTTACTCACAGTTACATGTCAAAAAAGTTCTATGTTAAGCAATTCAGTTTAGCATAAATACGCAGTTTAAATGCAAAAAGTAAAGGAAGCACGGTTTAGTTCTATTCAACCCATAGATAGGACCCTTATCAGGTGCTACCACTTCAGGCCAGAGTGGACCTGGGAGCGATGGCAATGTAGGGGTACTCCATATTCCCCAAAGCTCCTGCTTTGCTGGAACCTTATCATCAGATTGTTTAGTGTCATATCTTGGACACTCGTTGGGGGGGGATCTTACCCCTCTGCAGAGGTGCGGTCGGTGTATTCTACAGCCTTCCCAGCCGACTGGGCAAAAGATGTTTCAGAAAAATTAACATCATTTTGTAATTTAATAATTTGACCGATTCACATTCAAATCAGCTTAAATTTTTTGCAGCATGTGTAAAAACAACTCAAAAATCTGTGTTAAGTCTTTTATTTTTTTTTTTTTATCAATTCATCTAATGACATTCACAACAAAAGAAAAAGTCTTTACGCGTGAACATAGACTTTTTTTAAAAAGTTGTTTTTAATTGTTTTTTCATCATTAATAATTGTTTTTTTTATTTTAACAATTTTTAATTATAGTTTTTAATGGTTTTTTTTTAAATATTTGTTCGTTTTGTTTCAATTTTTTAATTGATTTTTATTGTTTTTAATTGTTTTTAAATTTAAAAAAAATCGTTCTTTAATTTTTTTTATTGCTTTTTAATTGTTTTTTAATTGTTGTTTAAAACTCCATTTTTATTTTTTACTGACTTCATATGTTTTTTAAAAACTGAAATGATTTGAAGGAGAATTGTTCAAAATTGTTGGATGATGAAATTATATCAGTTTTCTGAAACACACTGAGCATTTCAAATGGAATTAAATTCGACATCATAGAGAAAATTGATAAACAAGATAATCCAAGAAGAAGAAGGAGTTTAATGAGAAGGTCGACGCTGTAACGTTTCGGTTCTAATGAACCATCATCTGGACAAGAGAAGATAATTTCAAGTGATGTTGAATCACCGATGGATGTTTAATAAAATACAAAGATAAGGCAGAAATGCTATATATACAGGGAAAAGGGAAACCGTTTTAATCAATAAATCACCGTCGCGTTTAAAATATCTCACATGACTATTTAGGAATATTTTTGTAGATTTTATTTGTTCTATTTGTTCAGCAAGAAAGATTTTGAATCAGAAAGAGAAAAGAGGAAGAGGCAGGAGGAGGAGGGGAGGCGGAAAGAAGGGAAAAGAAAAGAAGCAGAAGAAGGAGAGACGCTGCGAGCAAGGGATTATGGGAAAATTGTAATATGTGTGAAAAATAATTAATCAAAGATGGAATATATTATAGCGATTTAAAATAAGTTTCCCCGATTTCGGGAAGATAGTCTTCTTATTCTCTTAGGATTGCTTTGTTTAGCAATTTTTTCTACATTTCAGATAATTACCATTTCTTTTTTAAAACATCTTGAATATCCGAATTATTTAACATATAAAACAGGAAGTAGGTTTACAAAATATGTAAGTTCTGCAAGCAATTAATGATACATTTCTGTTACAAGTGAAGTGGGAAATTATTAGTATTTGATAAGAATACTTGAAACCATGACTGTATGCTTATGTTATATTGTCATCTACAACATCACAACGACACAATAATAAAAACGCAGGAAGGCTTCTTTATAAAGATATATGTACCTCTCACTTTATTTGTAAGGGTTCGAAAAGGGTTACTCAAGGTTTGCGTGTGAGAGGGAGTTTGAGACCGAACAGAAACTGCAATATTTTGACCCCTACTCTTATGGCCGTCAACGTTGTGTCTTTCTCGTTCTTCGGATGCTCAACCGGAGGCCCTGGGGTCCACTCTGCTGGGTGCTGGCTTTCTTTACTGCATCTTATCAGCAACTTCTCTGGTACCCAAACTCAATCGGGGTTCCCGAGGACCCCCTCGGCCGGGTGTGGCTTTCCCTACCACATCTCGTCTATAACTCCTTCTCCAACTGTAACTGCAACTGTCTTGACTTCTGTCTTGACTGAGTTATATAATAGTTCAACGCCCACTCGATCTTTGAAATCGCATGTTTGATCGTTATCAAGCGGAGCTAACTGTCATGCAGTTCAGAGGTCACTCTCTTCCGGTGCGTCAGTCTATGAGTGTATAATGGGAATTTTTTACCTCGTCCCATTTCATCAGCCAATTTCCGCCTACGCGATTTCCTCTCAAAACTGCCATTGGAATGTGTCACTTCCTTCCGGTGCATCAGTCTGAATGGCATTTTTGGCTGGGTCGAAGGTCAAAATACAACACTTACAAATGATTTTTATTGAATAGAAATAATAATTTGAAACTATAGAATTATTACAGCCCAGTCGGTTGGGGCTGTAGAATATACAGACTGTTGTCTCTACAGAGGGGTAAGAACCACCCAAAACGAGTGTCCTGATATGACTCTAAACAATCTGATGGTGAGGCTCTACCTCTGGAAATTTGGAGAATATGGAGTATCACCTACATTACCATTGTTGCCAGGTCATCTTTGACCTGGAGTGGTAGTACCTGATTGGGTTTTACTTAAGGGTCAAATAGAACTGTTTGATCATTTAAACTCTTCGCAAACAAATGACTTGCATTAAATTGAATTGTTAGAAATAGAACTGTTTGATCACTTAGACTGTGAGCAAACAAATGACTTGCATCAAATTGAATTGTTAGAAATAGAACTGTTTGATCATTTAAACTGTGAGCAAAAAAAAACGACTTGAACTAAATTGAATTGTTAGAAATAGAACTGTTTGATCACTTAAACTGTGAGCAAACAAATGACTTGCATTAAATTGAATTGTTAGATATACAAATGACCATATAACTGTTGGCGATCTTAGTGGAGGGTAACCCGAAGGCTCCCTTTTCGATGGCTACTACACCGAGGTGTAGGGAAGGGCGATACTCCTTTCCCTGGATTGTTCCACTCTACTCTCGATACGTACCTAATAAAGCTGAGTGTTTGGCAAGGCGCCGTCAAGCACCATTTTTTGAGTCTTTGGTATGACTCGACCAGGGAGTGAACCCGGGCCTCCCGGACCATTGGCGAACACTCTACTCATTACTGTACTTGTTTACTTATACTTAAAATAAGCATAAACAGAATTTGGCGTTAAATAACCTATAAAGGTTGATATGCCATAAAAGCTAACCAACCAACCAACCAACAATCCATATAATTATTAGTATTAGATAAGAATACTTGAAACCATGATTGTATGCTAACAAATGATTATTAGTGAATAGAAATAAGGAATCTCGAAGGAAAGAAATATTTTCAAAATTCTTTTTAGAATTCTGTGAGTAATTATTACTGTCCAACAAAATGTGGATAACTTTTGTCACTTATAACAACATGGCTTATTGCATGATTTTAACAGCATGTCAAATTGACTAGACCTATTTTATGCCTAGAGGTTAGGGAATTGTGTTCATTGTTTATTTATATTTATATCTTTTGGTTTGGTTTGTTGGGTTTTATGGCATATCAACCTTTGTAGGTTATTTAACGCCAAATCCATTTTTACGTAAATCATCTGTTCTATTTAAAACAATTCAGTTTAGCATAAGTACACAGTTTAATTGTCAAAAACATTTCTATTTCAATCTATTCAAGAAGTTATATGTAACAATTCAGTTAAGTGTAAATACAGTTTTAATGTCGAAAAACAGTTCTATTTCAAATAATTCAGTTAAGCATAAGCACACAGTTTAAATGTAAGTACGGTTTAATTGTCAAAACATTTCTATTTCAAGCTATTCAGTTTCGTCAAACAACTCAGTTTAGCATAAGTATGCTGTTTGTTCTATTTAACCCATAGATAGGGCCCTATCAGGTGCTACCACTCCGGGCCAGAGTGGACCTGGGAGCAATGGCAATGAAGGGGTACTCTGCATTCTCCAAAGCTCCAGCACTGCTGGAACCTCACCATCAGATTGTTTAGTGACATATCCAGGACACTCTTTAGGTGGGGGTCTTACCCCTCTGCAGAGATGCAGTCAGTGTATTCTACAGCCCCAGCTGACTGAGCAATTATATCTTTTGTGTGGTAGTTTAAAGAGTTTTTTTTTACACACGGTCCAATCAAATTCAAAATATTTCTGAACAGATATATTTGAAACCATACAATTATTAACATTAGATAAGAATACTTGAAACCATACAACTGTGTGAATATCTTTCGTATTATGTAGGAACACTTGGTCTCGTAACTATGTGAAAAAATAGTTAAAAAACCACACAACAAATGTAGATATAAATATACACTGAATGCGATTCCCTAACCACGAAGCTATTTTTTATGCCAATAATCTTGACGGTAGAGCGTAGAATACGCTGACTGTATTCTTTGCTAAGTGGTTAAATCCTTCCCCACCGAAAACAAGGGTGGTCCTGGATGTGATACGAAACTGCTCTGATCCAGACTGTAATTTTCCTGTGGTTAACGCGACATCGTAGTAAGCGAGGTCGAACTCCAGTCTCGCTATTACGTTCACTTTTGGACTAATATGTTTGAGAAAGGCATGAATCCCCTTATCAATGCTGTTTTCCGACGTGGATTGCATTGGCATCAAATAACCCAGGAAGGTTGAAATGCCATAAAATAAAGAAACCAAACCAAAGCTGTCTATTGATCAAATAGATCTGTTTAAAAATATTTTATATTTGATTGGACTGTGTGCAACCCCCCCCCCCAAAAAAAAAAACTCTTTAAACAACCACACAAAATATATAAATATAGATAAACAATGAACGCAATTCCTTAACCTCTAGGCATAAAATAGGTCTAGTCAATTTGACATGCTGTTAAAATCATGCAATAAGCCATGTTGTTATAAGTGACAAAAGTTATCCACATTTTGTTGGACAGTAATAATTACTCACTGAATTATAAAAAGAATTTAGAAAATATTTCTTTCTTTCGAGATTCCTTATTTCAGTTGGCCTCACAGAATTCCAAAAAAAAAAAAAAAAAAAAAAAGAAAAGAAAAAAAGAAAGCATAAATTGAATATTGTAAAACATTCATCATTGTTCTGTCTACTGTGTCAATAAATCAACACTTACCTCTCCAGAAATGGAGTTGCGCTTTTTGTCGTTCTGTTTTATGTTTTCGTTTTGTTTTATTTTGTTATGTTTTTATTTATTTATTTTTTATTCTATCACAGCTAGCCTTTATAAGTTTAGGAGTCTTCAGGAGTTGTGTTACGCCCGCTGTCAAAGCAATTCGGTGAAATAAATGTCTCCGGAAAAACCACAAAAGCCAAAAAGACAAGATAAATATGATGATGGATGGCATCAGCCAAGCCGGAATGTTCTTCCTTCTAACGAAGACATTTTGCGATGACAACATTTCTACGAGCAAAAATTGTGTCAATCCAAATTTGTCAATTACAGAAGATAAAGTAGGCAGGAGAGAGAGAGAGAGAGAGAGAGAGAGAGAGAGAGAGAGAGAGAGAGAGAGAGAGAAATACATCCCGATTTTGTTACATGTTTCCAGTGACGACATCCTTTCAGAGACAAAACATTTGACACTTACAGACAGGAAACGAGTTCGAATCTGGAAAGGAACTGTTGACATTTGACATAGCTCTATAACTTCGGAAAAAGCATGATTCCAACCATACAATTATTAATATTTGATTAGAATACTTGAAACCATACGACTGTGTGCAGTTCTTTCTTATTAAGTTGGAATACTCGGTCTCGTAACTGTGTGAAAAAATTGTTAAAATGATTCCAATCATTATTTTTCTCGTATGTATGTGTAAATAGTAGGGCAGACTGAGTTTTTAACCTTGGTTCGGAGTAAGAAAACTCTGAATTCAAACCAGCGACAATCACTTAAAAATTGACCTCGTATAGTAACCGGTCCGTTGTTGAGGGGTTGGGAAAACACATACAGACTAACCCTGTGAGTGATCCTTTCAAAACTATCAATTATTTAAAATAAATTTATAGGTAATGTTGTACTTTCTTCACACGTATACTATAGACGCAGCAGCCCGGAAAAATAAAATAAGTTCCGAGTAAGACTTTCTTTCACTTCACTTTCTTTCTTTTCTTTTTTTGGTTCTCTTATTTTGTTAAATAAACCGGTTCTCTTATTTTGTTTAATAAACCGGCTCATTGTTCTAATGGGTAGAGTGTTCGCCAAAGGTCCGGGAGACTTGGGTTCAATCCCAGGTCGAGTCATACCAAAGACTTTAAAAATGGTACTTGATACCTCCTTGCTTCAGCATTATAAGGTACGTATCGAGGGTAAAGTGGAGCAATCCAGGGGAAGGAGTAGAACCCTCTCCTACACCTCGCTGAAGTTGCTATTGAAAAGGGAACCTTCTGGTCGCCCTCGACTACGATCGCCAAATTTTGTTTAATAAATATACTACTGCTCAGATGAAACCGTTTTTTTTTGTATTACTTTGTATATATTTTTGCTACCAGATTAATTCAGAACATTAAACTATTTCAGGAAATTTTATCCAAAACCCTAACTATATTTACCAACCCCTCCACTCGAGCTGGATATGACTCAAGGTCAATTTTTAAGCGGAGTTTAGCAGGTTGGAATTCAGAGTTTTCCTTCACCTAGACAAGTTGCCAAAACAGTGCTGAAGAACCAAGTGTGCCCTACTATTTACCCATAGCTGGAGGGAGAATAATTGGATTCATACATTTCTCAATGGTATAAGTGCTATGTGAAATGCAATGAGTCTCGCCCAGGATTTGAACTCATGTCACCGTGTCCATTTCCTACGACGATAACCATTAAACTACGGACACCTCCATAACAATAACCATAACAATCTATTATAAACCTTCCTCTCCATCTGGCTCAAATAGTCTGTGACAAGGACAGAGTTGTGTACTTGTGTATTGTCCTGGTGGAAATGCCACTGACCCGATTTGAAGAGTGCTGGCCTCTTCCCTAGGAATGTTTTCCTGAACTCCCTTGAAACCTTAACATAGTAACCCTAACCCTAACCTTTTGACCAATCAACTCTGGTGTATTGACTTCCTTACTCTTCGCACACCTCTCATCATCCCTCACAGACTTCCTGGCTTCCTTGAATCTCTCATGCCACTCAAAAACTCATGCTCGATTCATGCAAGATGCCCCAAAAGCAGTCTGAAGCCTTCCATACGTTTCTGTGGCATCATTTTTTCCAAGTTTAAAACACAATTTTATTGCATATCGTTTTTCTAAAGTTTCTTCACGTCCAGATTGCATTTTTAAAATTCACCAGCTGTGACAATCAGGCTTTAGTAGGGTGTATTCCAATTTCTGCTGTAGCTGTTCGTTTGAAGCTGAAACCATAAAAATTGGCTGTCATCTGATAAGATGTATAGCAATAACATACTGAATTTTGAAGAGTCTACGACAATTTTAAATACCTGTACATAAAAATTGGCTGTCATCTGATAAGATGTATAGCAATAACATACTGAATTTTGAAGAGTCTACGACAATTTTAAATACCTGTACATAAAAATTGGCTGTCATCTGATAAGATGTATAGCAATAACATACTGAATTTTGAAGAGTCTACGACAATTTTAAATACCTGTACTTATTGAAGGCACCACGTAAGTAGAAATTCACAAAAATGTAATTTATATAAGATTTTCTAGGCCTGATTCTATTCAGAGTAATTTCCCTTCTGGGCACCCCTCGGGGAAAGGTAAATTACTTGTCGGCGACAGTATTTTTTATATGTTGGCTGCAGCAAGGAATGATCCCTGAATTGTCTCATTGTCAAACCTCAAAGACGTAAACGCCAAAAGACTGTTAGAGCCTAGTCGGCTGGGGTTGAAAAATACAGCGACTGTATCATTGCAGAGGAGTTAGACCCCCCCGCACACACACACCGAGTGTCCTAGATATGACATTAACCCATTTTATGGTGAAGTTCCAGTCCTGGAATTTTGGGAATTTGGAGTACCCCTTCATTGCTATTATTCTCTGGTCCACTCTGATCCAGAGTTATAGCAACTGATAGGGTTTTATCTATGGGTTAAAAAGAACTGTTTGACATTTAACTGTTTTCAAATAAATCGCTTATGTTAAACCGAATTTTTAGAAATAAAACTGTTTGACCGTTTAGTTGTGTGTAAACAAATAACTAATGTTTAATTGAATTGTTAGTGATACATAGCGATACGTAGAACCATTTAACTGTGTGCAAACAAATGCGTAATGTTGAATCGAATTATTTGTGTAAAATAGCAATACTTGTAACCACTTCTCTGTGTGCAAACAAATAATTAATGTTGTATAGAATTATTAGTGTTGAATAGCAATACTTGAAACCATTTTAACTATGTACTAAAATTGAATTATTAGTATTGCATAAAAATACTTGAAACTATTTGATTTTGCAAATGAATAAATAATGTTGAATAGAATTATTAGTGTTAAATAGCAATACTTGCAACAACTTCACTGTCTCCAAACAAAAGATTTATATTGGATAGGATTATTAGTGTTAGATAGGAATAATTGAAACCATTTAACTGTGTATTAAAGATGAGGTAAGGATGCACAACTTGGACGCTAACTAAACGGCTGGAGAAAAAGCTAGACGGTAATTACACAAGAATGCTGCGGGCAAGATTGAACAAGTCCTGGCGGCAACACCCCACAAGGCGCCAACTATACGGCCACCGACCTCCCATCACGAAAACTATCCAAGTTAGACGAACCAGACATGCAGGACACTGCCAGAGAAGCAGGAACGAGCTCATAAGTGATGTACTCCAATGGACCCCCACATATGACCGAGCAAAAGCAGGACAACCAGCTCGAACATACATACAGCAGCTATGTGAGGATACGGAATGTAGCCCTGAAGACCAGCCATGGCGATGAACGATCGGGAGAAGTGGCAAGAGAGGGTCAGGGATATCCGTGCAAAGGGCACGACATGATGATCATGAGCTAAGGCTCGTTTCAAATGGTATCAATAAAAATGTATTAGGAAATCATCCATATTTAATGTACGTGGGGTATTCAATAAGTTTCCAGACTTTTTTGTACAGGCATTTAAAATTGTCGTAGACTCTTGAAAATTCAGTATGTTATTGAGATACGTCTTATGAGATTTCAGGTTCAAAGGAACAACTACAGCAGCGATTGGAATACACCCTACTAAAGCCTGATTGTCACAGCTGGTGAATTGCAAAAATGCAATCTGACACTTTAGAAGAACGATATGCAATAAAATTGTGTTTTCAACTTGGAAAAAATGCCACCGAAACGTATGGAATACTTCAGACTGCTTTTCGACCATCAGTTTTTGAGTGGCATAAGAGATTCAAGGAAGGCATGGAGTCTCTGAGGGATGATGAGAGGTGTGGGAGGAGTAAGGAAGTCAATACCCCACAGTTGATTGGCCAAAAGGTTAGAGTTAGGGTTAGGGTTACAATGTTGAGCTTTTAAGGGAGTTCAGGAAGAGATTCCGTCGGAAGAGGCCAGCACTCTTCAAATCGGCTCAGTGACATTTCCACCAGAACAATGCACCAGTCCACAACTCCATCCTTGTCACAGACAATTTGACAATGATGGGCATCAAGACAGTTCCTCATCCTCCCTATGACTTTTGGTTA
This sequence comes from Sepioteuthis lessoniana, assembly GCA_963585895.1. NCBI lineage: Eukaryota > Metazoa > Mollusca > Cephalopoda > Myopsida > Loliginidae > Sepioteuthis > Sepioteuthis lessoniana. The sequence continues at coordinate 5,880,032 of OY757933.1, forward strand.
TTCCCTAAGCTCAGAGGCTGTCGTTATGAGAGAATTGAGGAGATGAAAGAGGCTGTGACGAAGGTCATTGACACGCTCACACAAGAGGACTTCCATGGGGCCTCCTAGAAGTTGTTGGAACGGTACAAGAAGTGCATTGGAGCCGGAGGACATTACTTCGAAGGGGACTAGAGTTTCATGTGTGTACTATCATTAAAAATGCCCATACGAAAAAAAGTCTGGAAACCTATTTAATGATCCTCGTATATGGTTAAAGAAGATTCGGCATTAAATTACCTTTACTGGTTGATATGCCATAAAACCCAATAAAACAAAAGTACATATATTTAATATATTTGTATAAATAAGATTTGGCATTAAATAACCTACAATGGTTGATACGCTATAAAACCTAACCAAACCAAATTATATATATTTGATACATATGCATAAAGTAGATTTAGCATTAAATAACCTTCTATGGTTGATGTGCCACAAAACCAAAACCAAACAAAACCAAAAAACTCTCAGGTTCTAACTACGCCGCTATTTACACCTACTTTGGGGAGCAGTGGATTCATGCCTCTCAAAATTATGGAGAATTTTGGGTAAATATGTACTGGAACAAAGGAATACCTACAAATCCATCCCACTTTTCAGACAATCTGCGTTTTTCCCTATCAAGCAATCACTCTCACTAACCCTGGTACAAAATACCAGGCATATGCTTCCATGACTACGTCAAGTCTGGGCGTGTCTTTAAAATCCCATTGATCACGAGGTACTTGTCGACAACCAGGCCTAACATTTTATAATCATCTTGTTCTTTTGGCCAGTGGTTGCTTCTCACCGCCATCTTTTGTCTTATCGTTGTCGTATTCATTCATCATCCCACTCTGTCCCATATTCTCGACGGCTGCGATAAATGATTTTCATCATTCTTTTTATCTGAGCAGATAACTTAATTAATTTGAAGACTTTATTTCACATACCTATAACTGACCGTGCGCAAATTGGGGGTCAGTCATCTGATCAGAGATGGAAATTAGATCCGCGCTCTTTATGGTTTTTCAGCTTCACTTCAAAAGTTCTGGAATTTTAGTCAGGTGACTATAAACCCTCCAATGAAAGGGTTAGACTCTTTTTAAATCATCTGTACTACTTTTTAAAAAATAGATATGGATAAGCTGTTATTCGACGCTGACACTTCAGATAAACAAAATAGTTTTTAAATGATTGTCGCCCCCACAATGTCTTAATACTAAAAAATCAATTCGGTAATATGAAAGGATCAACAAGAAAATATGTACACAGAAAATATCTATTATATTCAACGAAATTTGTATATATATATATTTATGTGTGTGTGTGTGTGTGTGTATGTGTGTGTGAAAAAAGAAGGTATTCAGAGGATGATTTTATATATACGAAGATCATTAAATAGGTATGCACCTCGTATCTAGTATATATGAATAAACCGGATTTGGCATTAAATAATCTACAATGGTTGATATGCCATAAAACCCAACCAAACGATGTTTTAATATCTTATTAATCAAACCCCCTCCCAATATATACTTGTATATATATATATATATATATATATATATATATATATATATATATATTTCTTTAAGAAAAAACCAGTCACATTAGGATTATAAATTTATTTCCATCCAGTTATGGGTTTTGATATAAATCAAAAACACAAAAAAACAAAAAAAACCGAACTTCTTCAGATCTTATGGATAAAATAATTCAGAATAGACACAGGAAAGAAGGGTGGGAAGGGATAGAAAAGGGATAAAGAGTTTTCTCCTCATTTATCCCACTTCCCGTTTTTTTTTTAATTTATTGCCGGTTGGAATTATAGTAAATTGATTTTTTTTTTTAAATTCTAAATACATTTCAACTTAAAACTCCAGATTTAATATTAATTTAGATAAATACAACTTTCTTTAATAACTTTACGTAAGGATACAGTAATACTTATATTGAATTAAATTCAAAATTCAATATTTAAATTTTTAATTTCAAATTTTATTTTTGTGCCCATTAATTCAGTTACCCTTCATTTGAAGAGTACGTACACATCACATGGTTTCTTCTCATTTTTTAAATTTTATTTTATTTTTATTCATTTACCTTAAATCTCAATCTAATCCTATGTTTTTTATTTTATTTAAGCATTATCTATGATGATTTGTCTATAATTTAAATTTATTCCTATGTCTACATCTAGCTATTAATTCACATCGCTGATTAAATAACTTTTCAGGGTCTGGGTATATCATTATTTAAAAATTTTAATTTTGAATTTTGAATTTAATTTAATATAAGTATTACTGTATCCTTACGTAAAGTTATTAGATTTATCGAATTACTCTCAACTCCAGTTTAACTGGACCGAATAATACTATATATATATGTATATATATATATATATACTTTTGAAAAAATGGAGAGTTCCATCCAGATAAGAATTTGTTGTATTTATTAAGCTTTTTAATATTTTGTATTGTTGCTCTTTAAATGATATTTGCGGCTGTAAAATACAAAGTGAATACGTTCTTTCTTCATTTTCTTTTTCTTTCTTTCTTTTAAATCAATTTCCGAAGTCTTAAATCTATTCACTTCAAAACAAAATAAATAAAGTTTGTTTTTGAAGGGAAAATTTTGAATTTATCACGACAGAGTGCATAAACCTTTTGGCTACAGCAACTAACAATAATTGTCGTTTTTGAAAAGAAAGACAATATCTGACTTGTAGCTAAGGTAGTTGCATTTTTCCCCTAAGAATCAAGTTATTGTTTGAAAAATTAAGAAACCCTTTTCCATCTGTCGTATACTATTCGTATACATATGCAAACACAGCTGTAATAAAGATGCATTTAAAAGTAAAGTAAAGTTGTCTCCCTTTAGTCGAGGGCGACCAAACGGCTCCCTTTTCAATAGCTACTACACCGAGGTGTAGGGGAGGGCACTACTTCTTTCCCTGGATTGCTCCACTTTACCCTTGATCCATACCTTATATTGCTGAGTGTTAAACAATGAGGTATCAAGTACCATTTTAAAAGTCTTTGGTATGACTCGACCTGGGATTGAACCCAGGTCTCCCGGACCATAGACATACGAAAACAGGCGGACTCTGTCGTTTCAGGTACGAACGGTTTTATTAACTTCCGACTTCGGTTCTTCGACACGAGGAGAGAGACACAATTCTTACTATGCTAACCCCATCCCAACGCGCGGTGCATCTTGTAATGTTTAAGATCTCTGTCGGTAGATATCCTAAAAACCCAACTACATCTTCAACGGTCCAAATCCAACTCTAAGACGCAACGACAGAAACTCAACTCTTTGCCTCCATGGATCAGTCTCAACTCCCAACTGACTCTTTTTCAAAATCCTCAAATTCTCAGGACCATCTCTTCCGGGTATGACATCATCCACACTCCAGTCTTATTTCCTGTCTGGGGGTTTATTATGACAATGGTGATTGTCATATCCTTTGCGCACGAGCGTAAACTGCACCAATTGACTATACACCTGAACTCTTAACTCGAATAGTTCAAAGCCCAACCAAATGGAATGATAAAATATAATTAACGAAAAATGATTAATATAAAAAAAATCATTCCTTAATTATATAACACATCGAATGATGCAAGATTTAACAGATGCATACAGACTACCATCTTGTAAAACTGACAATAGATATAGCAGTTGTTTTTGCTGTTTAAGGTTACTATTGAAGAGCATACCATCTGTATAGAAAGTTAATAATTTTTTCTTACCTTACCATGATTCCAACCATAGCTTAACCCACATCCGTAAATGCTGATAATGGATATAGCAGCCACTTTTTATATCACTGCTATTAGAGATGGGTCTATTTATCTTGACAGTTACCCACATTTTTTTGGGGGGGTGTCGTGGTGGTGTAATGGTTAAAGCGATAGATGGCGCAATCGTAGTAAGCGAGTTTGAACTCCAGTCGCACTGTTATGGTCACTTTCGGAAAAATGCCCTTGGGAAACGTATGAACCCCCTTATCCTTCCATCTCTGGGTTAAATAGTACCACTACTGTTCTTCTCGAAGGATGGCTTAGGCTTTAGATAACTCACAAAGGTTGATATGCCATTAAAGAAAGAAACCAACCAACCAACCAACAACATTTTTTGTTTACAGTCTCGGTTGCACCTGTGACAAGACCTGCATATGTCATTATAAACAAAAGCCATAGAAGCCATTTTTGGTGTCTCTGCTAAACGTGAATATCACAATCTTCGCAATATCATTTTTCTCTCTTTGGCTAGTTTTCAATTAAAATGTATGCAGAACATGAAAGAGATTGACATCTGTGAATTGACATTTGACAGATTTGTAATGGCTGACATTTTTTAAAACTGACAATGGATATAGCAGCCATTTTTGCTATCACCGCCTAATTCATTATCAGAGAGTGCTCCACATGAGTAATCAGTTACTCATTTAACTCATATACTCATTTTCTTATTTGCTGGAGGTGTGCTCAGTGTAATGGTCATCGTCTTTGGAAATGGACATGGCGACTCGAATTCAGATCTTGGATAAAGCTGTTTGCATTTCACGTAACGCTAATACCCTTGGGAAATGTATAAATCCAACTATTCTCCTTCTAGCTATGAGGAAATAGTAGGGCAGACTGAACTCTTCAATCATGGTATGGCAACCGGTCTACGAGAAGGATTACTCTGAACTCCAACAAGCTGTATTCCACTAAGAAATTAACGTTGTGTCACATTCAGTTCGTGGAGGAGGGGTTGGGTAAATTTATAAAGTCATGTTTTCACTCGAAATGAGACAAGCATCTGTCAACACTGCAAAAGAACAGGGCAGCTATTTTTACTGTTACTACTAACCGGACATTGGCATAATGGTTAGAGTGTTCGCTAAAGGCCCGGGAGACCTGGGTTCAATCGCCAGGTCGAGTCATACCAAAGACTAAAAAAAATGGTACTTGATGCCTCCTTGTTTAACACTCAGCATTATAAGGTACGGATCAAGGGTAAAGTGGAGAAATCCAGGGAAAGAAGTAGCTCCCCCTGCACCTTCGTGTAGTAGCTATCGAAAAGGGACCCTTCAGGTCACCCTCGACTATGGTATGCAACTTCACTTTTTCACTTTGCTGTTATAGTCACGTGTCTCAAACAGAAATTGATAACTCCATATATTTTATACGGATAGCCAATAACAATCATCATCATCATCATGTCATACCGCCAGTACGGATATCCCTGACCCTCTCTCGCCACTTTTCCCTATCGTTCATCGCCTCTGGCAGCTATTCTGGGCTACATCCCATATCCTCATACAGCTGCTGTATGTATGTTCTAGCTGGTCGTCCTGCTTTTGCCCGGCCATATGTAGGGGTCCATAGGAGTACATCACTAATGAGCTCATTCCTGCTCCTCCAGCAGTGTCCTGCGTGCATGGTTCGTCTAACTTGGATAGTTTTCGTGATGGGAAGCAGGTGACCGTATAGTTGGTGCTTTGTGGGGTGTTGCCGCCAGGACTTGTTTAATATTGCTCACAGGATTCTTGTGTAATTGCCGTCTAGCTTCTTCTCCAGCCGTTTAGTTAGCGTCCATACAGAAGTATCGACACGACCACTGCATGGAAGAAACTGCGTTTTATCTTATCGGTCAGGTCTGATTTCCATATGATCGATAGCTTATCGATAGCTGTCCATACCTTCGTTAGCCGCGTGTCGATGTCTTTTTCGGTTGATGAGACACTGCTTCCAAGGTAGGTGAATTTGTCAACCAGTTTCAGAGAGGTTCTCTCTAGTATGGAAATATATTATATTTACCCAACCCCTCCGCTCGGGCAGAATATGACACAAAGTCAATTTTTTAAGCGGAGTTTAACAGGTTTCAATTCAGAGTTTTCCTTCTCCTTGACTAGTTGCCTCACCAAGGCCGAAGAACCTAGTCTGCCCTACTATTTACCCATAGCTGGAGGGAGAATAATTGGATTCATACCTTTCCCAAGGGTATTAGTACTATGTGAAATGCAATCAGTCAAGTCCAGGTTTTGAACTCGTGTCGCCGAGTCCATTTCCTACGACGATAGCCATTACACCACGGGCACCTAGTGTGGAAATATATATCAGAAGAACAAAAGTGATAAGACAAATAGCAATGTTTATTCTGTATTATCTATTTTTCAGTTGTTGTGAACAAGTTTCAAGCTTAGTAGTCAACAGGTGAAAACTTTTGTGAAAAAAAAAGCCTTTTAAATATTTTTTTCAAAGTTGATATGCCACAAACTAAAACAATGAAATTTTCTCTGTTGGTGTAATATATCCACTCGTTGAATTGCCCAGTCGTCTAGGGCTGTACAGCACACCGACTGCATCTCTGTAGAGGAGTAAGACACCCCACCACGAGTGCCCTAGACATGACACTTAGCAATCTGATGGTGAATCTGTAATTGCTATACAGAGAAATGTTCATGCTTATTTCATGTTATGTCGGAATGATTCTATTCCGGATAGAAAATCAATACTGTTAAGGTTCATCGATTAAAAGAAACCTGTTTCATTTTATTTAAAAATCTGATTTTTATCTAAATATCAAATTACCTTGCTCTTCTTTTTTTTCCACCTTCAAAACCATTCTCAGTCCACGAGATGATTGTAACTGATCTTATCTGAATTAAAAATGGTAAGATATTAACTAGCTGGAGCTGCCATTGCAACTTACTTAAGTTCACTTGCACCTCACAAGTGACAGTTTAAAATATGGGAGGTACGTGGTGCTTTCAATAAGTTTCCAGACGTTTTTGCACAGGCATTTACAATCGTCGTAGACTCTTGAAAACTCAGTATGTTATTGCTATACGTATTATGAGATGACTGGCCAATTTTTATGATTTCAAGTTCAAATGAACAGCTACAGCAGCAATTGGAATACACCCTACAAAAGCCTGATTGTCACAGCTGGTGATTTTCAAAAATGCAGTCTGGACGTCAGGACACTTTAGAAGAACGATATGCAATAAAATTCTGTTTTCAACTTGGAGAGAAATGCCACAGAAACGTATGGAATGCTTCAGACTGCTTTTCGACCATCTTGCGTGAATCGAGCATCAGTTTTTGAGTGGAATAAGAGATTCAATGAAGGCAAGGAGTCTGTGAGGGATGATGGGAGGTGTGGGAGGAGTAAGGAAGTCAATACACCAGAGTTGATTGGCCAAAGGGTTAGGGTTAGGGTTACTATGTTGAGGTTTTAAGGGAGTTCAGGAAGAGATTCCGTCGGAAGAGGCCAGCACTCTTCAAATCGGGTCAGTGGTATTTCCACCAGGACAATGCACCAGTCCACAACTCCATCCTTATCACAGACTATTTGAGCAGAATGGACATCAAGACAGTTTCTCAGCCTCCCTGTAGTACAGACCTTGGTTATTCTTTAAGCTCAGAGGCTGTCGTTATGAGACAACTGAGGAGATTAAAGAGGCTGTGACTAAGGTCATTGATACGCTTACACAAGAGTACTTCCATGGGACCTTCCAGAATTTGTTGGAACGGTACAACAAGTGCATTGCAGCCGGAGGAGATTACTTTGAAAGGGACTAGAGTTTCATGAGTGTACTATCAATCAAAGTGTCCATACGAAAAAAGTCTGGAAACATATTTAATGATCCTCGTGTTTCAGTTGCATCCAGTATTTTATAAATTTTTTTCTATTTCTCGAAGTTTTTTCCGTGTTACTTTTAAAAAGATATGGCCGGGTATGACACTAAACTGCATCTGATGGTGAGACTCCAGTTCTGAAGACTGGTGGATTGCTCATAATTCGGGTGATGGTGAGCTAAAAAATCTCTTTTTCAGAATCTTTGACCGCACCTCTAAGAAGTACCAAACAAGAGCATATATATATATATATATATATATATATATATATATATAATAAGACCTATATATTTGTACGAGCAGTTCGGTCTGTCAAACCGATCAATATTGTACCAATCTTTTACTGATATCACCGCAAGTATTGAACACATACACACACACACACACACACACACAATGCCAGAAACGAAGACCAGTTATTTGTCAGGCTCCGAAAACATCTTATGTTCGTTAAATACTAACATAATTTCTCTTTGGTACATGTCGGATATATTTAGTAACACACAAGATTTAATCTAGAGAATAGAAAATAGATGACTGAATCAGTACAATATTACTTTCTGGAAGTGAGATACATGTTAGAACTTTTCCAAATGTTCGTTGTCATTATTTCAATATAAAACTCGTCCATTTTATATATTTTGTACTGCACTCTAGTCATTACAAGAGACAGAGTGAATTGGTTTGGCTACTAAATTTAATGGCCTATCAACCGTTATAGGTGCCCGTGGTGTAGTCGTTATCGTCGTAGGAAATGGACACGGCGACACGAGTTCAAATCCTGGACGAGACTGATTGCATTTCACATGGCACTAATACTCTTGGGAAAGGTATGAATCCAATTATTCCCCCGCCAGCTATGGGTAAATAGTAGGACAGACTAGGTTCTTCAGCCTTGGTTAGGCAACTAGTCTAGGAGAAGGAAAACTCTGAATTGAAACCTGTTAAACTCCGCTTAAAAATTGACTTTGTGTCATATCCTGCCCGAGCGGAGGGGTTGGTAAATAGTATCAACCGTTATAGGTCATTATGAGGCTTATTCTATCTGCACTATCATAACTATATATATATATATATATATATATAGAGAGAGAGAGAGTAAGAGAGGGCAAATTGATAACAAGATAATCCAAGTGGAACGAAAGATTTATTGAGAAATAAAGTCGACACGAAAGCGTTTCGGTTCTACTGAACCATCATCAGGTCCATGACGGGTGATATTAGCGATGTTAAATCAACAATGGATGTTTAAAAATGCAAAATATAAAAACCTAGAGGAAAATTTATATAAGAAAGAATTAGCCGTTTAATCGCTGATTCATTAATTAAACGGGCGACATTTTATTGGACTTAATGGGTAGATGGTTTGGTTTATTTGCTTAATGGCATATCAACATTTGTAGGTTATTTAATGCCAAAGCTATTCTCCTAGAAAAACAGTAGTGGTACTATTTAACCCATAGCTGGGAGGATAAGGGGGTTCGTACCTTTCCCAAGGGTATTTGCCCGAAAGTGAATGTAATAGCGCGACTGGAGTACGAACTCGTTTACTACGATTCCGCAGTCCATCAATTTAACCATTACACCACGTGGACACCCCTTAATGAGTAGAGTGAAGAACAGTAGTGTTACTAGTTAATCAATTGCTGGTGGATAAAAGGGTTCGTACCCTTCCCCAAAGGCGTTAGGCATAAATTGAATATGATAGTGCGACTGGAGTTTGAACTCGCTTACAGGAATTCATTAAACTGATATGAGATATCCGAAAGCATACACTGTAGAATAAGAACGGTGAACTCTTGGAGATGGAATAAAAGGTTCGGTTCAAAATTCCCTGAACATTACCGGCGACAAAAACAGACTCTATAAGGGAACCAGTCGTAGAAATGTCGTGAAATAACAATCAAAATGAAGATAACAGTTTGACATATACATATCAGTAAAGTTAGTCGACCTTAGTCGAGGGGGACCCGAAGGCTCCCTTTTCAATAATGCTAAGTGTTAAGCAAAAAGATATCAAGTACCATTTTAAAAGTGTTTGGAATGACCCAACCTGGGATTGAACCCAAGTCTCCCGGACCATTGGCGAACACGCTATGCACTAGACCAATGGGCCAGTTTTTATTTTGTCGAGAGTGACTCGGATGCTCTCTTTTTAATAGCTACCACATCGATGTGTAGGGGAGGGCGCTACTCCATTCCCAGGATTGTTCCACTTTACCCTTGATACGTACATTATAATGTTGAGTGTTAAGCAAAGAGGTATTGAGAACCATTTTTAAAGTTTTTGGTATGACACGATCTGGGATTGAATCCCGGTCTCCCGAATCATTGGGAAACACTGTACCCACTAGACCAATGAGCCAGTTTTTATTTTGTCGAGGGTGACCCGAAGGCTCCCTTTTCAATAGTTACCACACCGAGGTGTAGGTGGTGGGCCCCACCTCTTTTCCCTAGATTGTTCCACTTTACCCTTGATCCTTACCTTATAAGGCTGAGTGCTAAGCAAGGCGGCATCAAGTAGCATTTTTTGAGTCTTTGGTATGACTCGACCTGGGATTGAACCCCAGTCTCCTGGACCATTTGACATTTTCTTGGGAATGAGCAAACAGAATTATTTCTCAATAATTTATCCTACAAGTAAACGAAAAAAAATTTTTGCTTTTGTGATCTGGATAATGAAATTTAAGAATTATTTTTCATTTATACAAGGATGAATCAAAATGGTGCAATATTTTGATACGTGCTGGCTTTTGACACGTATATCACGTTATCAAAGCAATTTAAGCTGTGGTAGGTGCCCACTGTGATTGATAGTATCGTGGTTGTTAGTGCGCTGATTCGTGGTGTGATTTGGAAGTCGCACAGATAAACACACAATATGGGAACTTATGTTTTATGAGTTCAAACAAGGCCATGACAGCATGGAAGCAACGAAAAACACTTGTTTTACTTAGAATTAAGATTCGGTTAATAACCAAAAAAATAACCAGATGGTTAAAGAAATTTCACCGCTCGGATTAAAAGAACGTTGACAATCAGTTAAAGTTGAGTAGACCTAAAAGCAAACATTCTGAAGCCATTTTCCAAGCCATAGAGGTAAATTCAGCGCGTAGCACATGGAGAGTATCAGGCAAGTTCAGCATCTCACCGTCCAGGGAAGTTCGTCAACTTGACAACCTTAAAAAAAACCATTTAAAGTTGCTAGATAAGGCTTCCAAATGTAAACTTTTGACTCACCCGAGTATACATGGGAAAGTGATTTATATTTGTCGCCAATCACGAAAAACTACTCAATTCTGAATATTTTTGCTAATTTTCGTATAATTTTAGTATAAATAAAAGTAAATTTTTTATTCTTATGCTGTTTTATTCAGATCTTATGTAAATGAAAACGTGCAAGTTTTCAAATTTGCATGGAAAATATGTTAATTTCTAAATTTCATTATCGAGGATATAAAAACAAAGTTTGAAGGGAATAATGGCCATTTTCTAAATTTTTACAATACACGCAGTTAAGAAATAACACGTACTATACAGTAACAAAATATATCTAGAATAGTATCATCCAGAGCAGAAAAGCAGTTTGAACGGAAATAAGGCCGTTTTCTATATTTTACAACATAAGCAATTAAGAAATAACACATACTATCCAGAAACAAAATTTGTCGTACCTAATGTTATCCAGGGCACAAAAGCAAAGTTTCAAGGGAATAATAGCCATTTTCTATACTTTTATAACGAAAGCAATTAAGAAATAACACATACTATCCAGGAACAAAATTTGTTTTACTTAATGTTATACAGGGCACAAAAGCAAAGTTTCTAGGGAATAATGGCCATTTTCTATACTTTAACAACAAAAGAAATTAAGAAATAACACATAATATCCAGGAACAAAATTTGTCTTACATAGTGTTATTTATTTCCAAATTTTACATTTGAATTCTGTTTCCACAAACATAAAAGCTGCATCACCTGTTGACAAACAAGGCCGACATATGGAATAACTAAAACTAGCCAATTCTTTAACCAACTCAAATGGATAGAGTTATTTTTGAACAACAATTAAGGAATTGTCATTTGCTGACATCGTATGACCCCTATATCACCATTCACAAACCTATTCAACAACCTAAGCCTCTAAATAGTCGTTTGCAAACTTCAGATGACCCTTGTTTCATCATATACAAACCTAATCAAAACCCAGTCTCCTAAATTACTACTTGCAGACATCAAGTGGCTCCGGTATCATCAAATACAAAATTAGTCAACAACCCAAGCCCATGAATTGTCACTTGTAAACCTAAGGTCATGCACAAACTTAGTTAAAACCGCAAACACCTAAATTGCTACTGGCAGACATCAAATGACTCTGATAGTCAACACTCCAAGCCCCTAAATGGTCACTTGTAAACCTTAGATGACTCCGGTAGTCAACGCTCCAAGCCCCTAAATGGTCACTTGTAAACCTTAGATGACTCCGGTAGTCAACGCTCCAAGCCCCTAAATGGTCACTTGTAAACCTTAGATGACTCCGGTAGTCAACACTCCAAGCCCCTAAATGGTCACTTGTAACCCTTAGATGACTCCTGTGTCTTCATACACAAACTTAGTCAAAAACTCATGCCACTTGCAAATTGTAGATGGTGCTTGTATTATTAATTATATACTAACAGCTCTAGGTCAACTATTTCTTTGGTGGGGTGTACTCGTGGTGTAATGGTTAACGCGATGGACTGCGGAATCGTAGTTAGCGAGTTCGTACTCCAGTCGCTCTATTACGTCCACTTTCGGGCAAATACCCTTGGGAAAGGTACGAACCCCCTTATCCTCCCAGCTATGGGTTTAAATAGTACCGCTACTGTTCTTCTAGTAGAATGGCTCTGGCATTAAATAACCTATAAAGGTTGATATGCCATTAAAACAAAGAAACCAAACTATTTCTTTTGTTAATACGAAGCGACTTGATATTTCCTAGATAAACCTTATATCTCGCAATTTAATTAGATTTTTTGAAGTAAGGGTAGGTTATTTGATTTAATGGCATATCAGCCTTTGATTGTTATTTTACGCTAAATCTTTTTTATGCATATGTTTTTAGTGGATTATTAGTAGGCAATATCCTTAAACGATCATTTGTTTGCACACAGTTAAATAGTTTCAAGCATTCTTATCTAACGATAATAATTCTATATGCCCACAATTAAAAAATTTCTAGTATTGTTATCTAATTATTAAATATAATGATAATCATTTGTTTGCACACAGTTAAATAGTTTCAAGTATTGCTATGTTACACTAACAATTCAATTCAACAGCCATTTATTTACACACAGTTTAATGGTTTTAAGTATAGAAAATTATTTGACTCATTAATGGCACTTCCACTGCGAGTCAGAGTGTATTTGGGAGTTGTAGTAATGAAGAGATACTCACCATCAGATATTCTAGCGTTATATGCAGGACACTCGTTGAGGTGAAGGGTCTTACCACTCTACAGAGATGAAATCGGTGTATTCTATACCTATAACGATCACTTTCGGACTAATTCCCTTGAAAAAATTAGGAACCCAACAATAGGTTAAATCAGGTGTGTGTAACAGTGTAATATATTGGCCGAGGGATTGGGGGGGGCCTTTAATTAGGCTGAGAACCTTTCGGCTCAGTGCATGGGTTACTTAGGTGCAAAATTAACACAGGTGTTCACGCGCGCGCGTGGAGAGGAAGTGTCACTTAGAGATGTCACCCGAGATAGGAAACCGGGTTACAGAGTGCGAATGACGTCACGTACCGGAAGCGCGCGGAGGATTTTGTGAATTTGAAGAAAGTTAGCATAGTTGAGAACTGGACACCGAACGAGACGGTTGACTTTCGCTTGCTCGCGGAGGCCTTGGGCAGGTGTCGCATGAGATGGGAGGGGCGTGCAGATGAAAAGGCCGGAATAGAAAGATTGTGCCTCTCTCTCCTTATGTCGAAAAGCCTTTAAATTCAAAGGTAATAAAAAGTTTCGTACCTGAACTGAGAAGTCGTTACGTGTTTTTCGATTTTCGAGATCCTATGTTCTATGTATATATATATGAACATCCCATGTACATTTCACATATTCATGTATATGGCTATGGTACAACAGGCGTCCCGTGGGTCACAACCTGGCCCACCAAGCCATTTAGTGTGGCCCTCGGCAGCATTTTGATTTTTTTGCCCGACATGCACAAATTTCGAATTTTTTTCGAATCTGTGGGAAAACTTTCATCGTAGATAGATGCAGGTACCTTAGAAAATCGCTATTTTTTTCTAAGCCCACTTAACTTAAAACTGTAATTAAATTATGTAAAAATAATCAATTTCGTTTTGGGTGGTGCTGATTATATTTAGTCATCATCATCATGTCGCGCTGGTAGCACGGATATCCCTGACCCTCTCTCGCCACTCCTCCCAATCGTTCATCGCCCTAGGAAGGTCTTCAGGACAACATCCCGTATCCTCACATAGCTGCTGAATGTATGTTCGTGCTGGTCGTCCTGCTTTTGCACGGCCATGTGTGGGGGTCCATTAGAGTACATTTCTTATGAGTTCGTCCCTGCTTCTCCAGCAGTGTCCTGCATGTCTGGTTCGTCTAACTTGAATCGTTTTCGTGATAGGAGGCAGGTGGCCGTACAGTTGGTGTCTTGTGGGGTGTTGCCGCCCGGACTTGTTCAAGATTGCACGCAGCATTCTTGTGTAATTGCCGTCTAGCTTCTTCTCCAGCCGTTTTGTTAGCGTCCATGTAGTGCACCCATATAGCAGTATCAATGTGACCGCTGCCTGGAAGAAACTGCGTTTCATTTTATCGGTTAGGTCTGATTTCCATATAATCGATAGCCAATTGATAGCTGTCCGTGCTTTCGTTAACCTCGTGTCGATGTCCTTTTCGGTTGATGAGACGCTGCTTCCTAGGTAAGTGAATTTGTCTACTAGTTTAAGAGGGTTCCTTCTAGAGTGGAGATGTCCGCCGTTTGATTATAGCACATATATTCCGTTTTGTGTGCATTAACATAGAGGCCTATGCCTGCGGCTGCTCGTTCCAAACTATGCAGTAGTGTTTCAGCTTGGTCGGGTGTATTTGCCAGAAGTAAAGATTTTTATTCAATAGATAATGATAAAAACTAGAATTTTTATTTATTCTTTTATAAAAAATATATATTTATTTTTTTATAAAAAATAGAATTTATTTTTTTCAATTTTTCAAGATAAATGTGTCAAGATGGAGTTAGCGTTGTATGTAATAAAGGGATTAGATTTTTAAAATTTTATCCACGCAACAAAATTTTAAAAAATTAGTCAATTCAATCAATTTTTTTTTTCATTTTTTCAGATTTTAAGTAAAATTTTAAAACCTAAAAATCAACTTAAAAGATATTTTTTTTTTAATTTGAATTTTAAAATTTTCAGTTTTATCTTAAAGTTGAATTGGAATTTTAAGTTGTTCCCATGTTTTTCATAGAAAAAATAGAATTATTTTCCTCCTGAAAAATAATATTATTAGTAATTTAATTGACATAAAATCTCAAGACTTAATAAAATTCAAATTGCTGTGCTTACCCATATTGCAAAAATAAAAGTATTGAAAAAATGTTTCTTGTTGAATTTAAATTTCTTATTCGTTCTTGAAAAGAAAACTTTTTTCTATTCTTTTTAAAATTTTTAATGATAAATAAACATGTTCTTTTAACTTTATTCATTGCGAGAAAAAAATGTGTTGATTTAAAAAATTTTCTTGAAAATTTTGATTTTGTTCGTATTTAAAAAAAAATCTTTTTGAGAACTTTAAAATAAATGGTGTATTCAGTAGGTTTCCAGACTTTTTTCTACAGGCATTTAAAATTTTCGTAGACACTTGAAAATTCAGCTATTGCTATACATCTTAGGAGATGACTTCCAATTTTTATGATTTCAGCTTCAAATGAGCAATTACAACAAGAATTGGAATACACCCTACAAAAGCTTGATTGTCACAGCTGGTGAATTTCAAAAATCCAATCTGGACGTCAGGACACTTTAGAAGAACGATATGCAATAAAATTGTGTTTTCAACTTGGAAAAAATGATGCCACAGAAACGTATGGAATGCTTCAGACTGCTTTTCGACCATCTTGCATGAATCGAGCATCAGTTTTTGAGTAGCATAAGAGATTCAAGGAAGGCAGGGAGTCTGTGAGGGATGATGGGAGGTGTGGGAGGAGTAAAGAAGTCAATATCCCACAGTTGATTGGCCAAAGGGTTAGGGCTTGGCTTAGGGTTACTATGTTGAGGTTTTAAGGGAGTTCAGGAAGAGATTCCTGGGGAAGTGGCCAGCACTCTTCAAATCGGGTCAGTGGCATTTCCACCCGGACAATGCACCAGTCCACAACTTTATCCTTGTCACAGACTATTTGATGGGCATCAAGACATTTCCTCATCCTCCCTGTAGTCCAGACCTTGCTCACTGTGACTTTTGGTTATTCCCTAAGCTCAGAGGCTGTCGTTATGAGAGAATTGAGGAGATGAAAGAGGCTGTGACGAAGGTCACTGACACGCTCTCACAAGAGAACTTCCATGGGAGCTTTTAGAAGTTGTTGGAACGGTAGAACAAGTGCATTGCAGCCGGGGGAGATTCCTTCGAAGGGTACTAGAGTTTCCTGTGTGTACTATCAATAAAAGTGCCCATACGAAAAAAGTCTGGAAAATTATTTAATGGTCCTCGTACAAGTTGTTTATCGCTGCCTCCCACCAGACAGGATTTAACACGTCTTTTTTTCATAATGAGGGTTTTAGGGAAGAGTGATGTCGAACATAAGCCAAGATTTGTGCCCTGCTGGGCTATACTGGTCACTTTGTGTTGGCTTGGACTCACGAAGTGCAATGTGGGCCCAGCACATATGCCTGCTCATAGCTTGAACTAAACCCAGAGATCTAGTCCTATGCTACGCTGTCAATGATTCTTCACTTTCCCGAAGGTCCCAGCCAAAGCTGGGGACTATTCTGCCTCAAATCTATCATTGTCCTATCATTCATGCCAGATAGCCCAGCTAAAAAATCGGGTTCCTAATGAACATTTTCTTGCTACCACCAGCCACCACGACCCCCTCCAAGGTTCACGTAACTGTCGCAGCCATTCACAATCATTTCTGTGTACACACGTGGGATGTCACGTGTTTTATTGTCATTATTATGTTGTATAAATGTTGAATTTTCATGGTTATGGAAAGTAATATAATTATATCTTTTAAACTCATAGCTTTTACGATTTTAGAAAAACGTTTTTTTTTTTATTTTGAGACCTCTGTATTTTTAATAATCAATCATTTTCATCAGAGCTGTGACTACAGATTTTCATATTGTTGAAAAGATTTTAGATATAGCAAACCTTTACTCCACAACCACAAGACAGGATATCTGTGAACGAGTGCTTAAGGTAGTGGAAAAGTTTGAACTGAATCTTGCTAAATTGTGTGGTGTTACCACAGAGGGTGCTCTTTTCATGACAGGTAGGATTAGTGGATTTGTAGGGAAAGAATAAATAAATTTAAAAAATTAAAATTTAAT
Source organism: Sepioteuthis lessoniana (assembly GCA_963585895.1). Classification (NCBI taxonomy): domain Eukaryota; kingdom Metazoa; phylum Mollusca; class Cephalopoda; order Myopsida; family Loliginidae; genus Sepioteuthis; species Sepioteuthis lessoniana. The sequence goes on from OY757933.1 coordinate 5,897,257, forward strand.
TTAATTTAAAAAAAAGAAAGAAAAAGAAAACTATTAAATTTGCAGAAACTCCCAGAGGTTCCTAACAGGAAAAAGGAGATGACGCATGCGTAAAAGAAAAAAAGGCATTTCCTCTTGACAAAGGGGACCAAGCATTCTTTCTCTTTCAGGCAGTGTCCGTCGAACCAACAACACCATTTTGCTGTCTGGTGTTTGGGCACTACGCATACGCCTTTGGACGAAGCGTTGGTTAGCCCCTTTCACCCAGTAGCAGCCCCCTCTCGGTCAGCATTATGCTGAAATATACAAGACCCGCAAATGAACTATAAACTAACCCTCACCGGACTTTGTCAAACTTCCAAAAGAAAACTAACCCTTTTGGAAGCCCGAAATACGAAATGAGGACAAATACATACATGAAACTATTTAACGTATTTTGACACCTTAACTGGGGGATTCAACCATTTCAATGTATTCAGGAAAAACTCCCTTATCCAGGGAATGGTTGTTGAACCCAGTAAATAAAGGAAAGTATAAAAGATACGTCTCCGTCTCTTATATGTTGCTGTCTTTTCTTTCGTATAATTCTTTTGGGGACTTTCTTGGGCAAGGCATTGCACCGACGAATCAACGTGGGGTAAAATAAAATAACCAAAATATGAAGTCAGATATCTAACGGCAACACAGCCTTGCCCATTGCTCCTGACCAAACCCCGCATATTCACCAAAAAATTCCTAACTGAAGTTGGAACACAAAACGTAGTTGTAATCCACTGCATTATTCACCAAGAAAACTTGTGCACCAAAGTTCTGGATTTTGCAGAAGTCATGAGAAATGTTGTCCGGTGCTTAAATTACATTCGAGTACGAGATTGACTGTATCCTGATGTTATGTACTTCTCTGCTGTACGTTAGCTCAGTATCGCTGCCACTTTAAAGAGGTTCTGGAATCTGCGACAGGAAATTAAGTTCTTAATGGAAAGTAAACATCAGAATGTGGCCTTCTTGAGCGATGAGGAATGACTTGGCATTCCTCACAGATATTACACAGTATCTGTCTGATCTGAGCTTAAGACTACAAGGGAAAAGTCAGCGTGTAAATAAGCTGTTTGGGCATATTTGTGCTTTTGAGAAGAAATTGTAACTTTTCCAGGTTCAGCTGAGTAGATCCTCATTGACCCATTTCATGTGTCTTGCAACCAGGAAACTGGAATTTCCTCATTTGGATTGCGCTAAATATGGAGCTAGTGTACAAAAGCTGCGGGATGAGTTTACAAACAGATTTCTTGATTTCAGACAAAATAAAATTAAACTGAAATTTTTTGTTCAACATTTTGATTTGCCAGTGAAAGATAGTCCTGCCAAATGGTATTCATTGAACTGCAGGCTGACATGGACACCAAAAAGAAATATTCTGAAAACAATTCGGTAGACTTTTAGAAACTTTATGTGTGTGAAATGTTTCCAAATTTGTCCCGTTATGTAAAAAGAATGGCCTCCCTTTTTGGTAGCACTTGCTGCTGTGAGCAATTTTTCTCCAAAATGAAGCTCACCAAAATCAGATGTAGAGGTCAACTGACTGATAAACATTTGACCAGGCAGTTAAGGGTGGCTACCATTTCTGTAAAAGCTATTGACAATCTTTTTAATGACTCTAAATTTCAAGTGTCTCACTAAAATTGTCTGTAATGCAAAAATTTGATGGCAATATTGTAATAGTGTGTTCAGAAAATAATTTACTCTACAAAATTGTAAGCTATGTGCAATATTAGTATTCACAGTTTTTGAATTTTTTGTCGAAACATAAATAAAAAAAAATTACTCTGTTAATTAAATGTATTGTTACATTGTGATAATTTTTTAATTTATTGTACACATAAAAAACGAATTTTTGTGTGAGTTGCTTGAATGTCTGAATTTGGTGAGATGGCCCACCGACAAAAACTTTTGCACACTCCTGGATTAAATAGTATCACTGTTGTTTTAAAAGGATTGCTTTAGCACTGAATAATCCATGAAAGTTGAGATGCCTTTAAAATAAAGAAACTAAAACCGAAGTGTACACGGAATGTTGGTCACGATTATATTTTTGACTTTCACAAGTACTTTAGTTCAACATTCAAGGTGAAAAAGATTCACCTTACACCTCCGAAAAATCCAGACTATCCGGGGACACCAACATATAATTTAATTTCTTTTTCGTTGATCATTTACAAGAAGACATAATAGCAGTATATATGGAAGGCATTATAAGTCATTGTTTTAAAATGTATTCCACTGTTTTTCACTTCCCTTTATAAGCTTTTATTTCATACTCATCTCAACATTTAATATATCTTTTACTGAATACTATGTGTCCTGGTACGAAAGTAAAAGTTGTTTATCGTATCTGGTGTTCGTCATTACTCACCCATTTTGGTGCTGTTTAATTGCTCGACCTTTCTAAGTCTGGCACAAGGTCATAAGCTACTTACAGTACCTGGCGATCTTAAGTGGTTACCAATCTTGGTATTGGTTATTTACTAAACTTTTCTAAGTATTGCACAAGGTCATAAACAACTAACTGTAGTAATTGCTCCTTAGCACACAAACCTCTTGGTTTAATTGCTAGATCTTTCCGGGTCTGGCACAAGGTTAAAAGCTATTTATAGGACCTAGAGATCCTAATCATTCACCTAACTTAGCGCTGTTTTTTTTACTCAAGCTTCTTGTGTCTGGCATAAGGTCATAAGCTACTTAGAGGGTTCGGTGATCTTAAGTGATTGCTAATCTGTGTATAGTTCCTTTCCTGAACCTTTTAACGCCTTGCACAAGGCCTTAAAATACTTATAATACCTGGTACTCCTGAATGGTCACAATACACCAATGTCAATTATACTCACTTTAAACACCCACATATATTTAACAACCCCACCGCACAAGGAGGATATGACACAAGGTCAGTTTTTAAGCGGAGTTCAATAGGTTTGCATTTAGAGTTTTCTTTATTTTAGACGTTAAAGTGCCCAATCTGCCCATCTATTTTATCCATAGCAAAACAAAAATATTTGGATTCATACATTTCTGAATGGTATTGGCGTTATGTTAAATGCTTGCAGCCTCATCCAGGATTTGAACTCGGGTCACCGTGTCCGTTTACAACGACGCAAACAACTACACCGAACACTTACATACACACTCATACATATATATATATATATATATATATATATATATATATATATATATATATAGAAAGAGAGAGAGTAACAGTCCAAGTAGCGTAGCGTTTAACGTTATAGACTGTAAAATCGTTGTAAGCGAGTTCGAAGACAATAGTCCAAAAGCCTTTAATGATAAAAATCAACAATCTTCGTCTCAGAAATTGAGACAACAAACACCTGAAGAAGGCCGGAGGACATATCGGCCGAAACGTTGTGGAAATAATAAAGATGAAGACAATAGTACAAAAGCCATTAATGATAAAAATCAACAAGCTTCGTCTCAGAAATTTAGACAACAAACACCTGAAGAAGGCCGGAGGACATATCGGCCGAAACGTTGTGGAAATAATAAAGATGAAGACAATAGTCCAAAAGCCTTTAATGATAAAAATCAACAATCTTCGTCTCAGAAATTGAGACAACAAACACCTGAAGAAGGCCGGAGGACATATCGGCCGAAACGTTGTGGAAATAATAAAGATGAAGACAATAGTCCAAAAGCCTTTAATGATAAAAATCAACAATCTTCGTCTCAGAAATTGAGACAACAAACACCTGAAGAAGGCCGGAGGACATATCGGCCGAAACGTTGTGGAAATAATAAAGATGAAGACAATAGTCCAAAAGCCTTTAATGATAAAAATCAACAATCTTCGTCTCAGAAATTGAGACAACAAACACCTGAAGAAGGCCGGAGGACATATCGGCCGAAACGTTGTGGAAATAATAAAGATGAAGACAATAGTCCAAAAGCCATTAATGATAAAAATCAACAATCTTCGTCTCAGAAATTGAGACAACAAACACCTGAAGAAGGCCGGAGGACATATCGGCCGAAACGTTGTGGAAATAATAAAGATGAAGACAATAGTACAAAAGCCCTTAATGATAAAAATCAACAAGCTTCGTCTCAGAAATTGAGACAACAAACACCTGAAGAAGGCCGGAGGACATATCGGCCGAAACGTTGTGGAAATAATAAAGATGAAGACAATAGTACAAAAGCCCTTAATGATAAAAATCAACAAGCTTCGTCTCAGAAATTGAGACAACAAACACCTGAAGAAGGCCGGAGGACATATCGGCTGAAACGTTGTGGAAATAATAAAGATGAAGACAATAGTACAAAAGCCCTTAATGATAAAAATCAACAAGCTTCGTCTCAGAAATTGAGACAACAAACACCTGAAGAAGGCCGGAGGACATATCGGCCGAAACGTTGTGGAAATAATAAAGATGAAGACAATAGTCCAAAAGCCCTTAATGATAAAAATCAACAAGCTTCGTCTCAGAAATTGAGACAACAAACACCTGAAGAAGGCCGGAGGACATATCGGCCGAAACGTTGTGGAAATAATAAAGATGAAGACAATAGTCCAAAAGCCTTTAATGATAAAAATCAACAATCTTCGTCTCAGAAATTGAGACAACAAACACCTGAAGAAGGCCGGAGGACATATCGGCCGAAACGTTGTGGAAATAATAAAGATGAAGACAATAGTCCAAAAGCCTTTAATGATAAAAATCAACAATCTTCGTCTCAGAAATTGAGACAACAAACACCTGAAGAAGGCCGGAGGACATATCGGCCGAAACGTTGTGGAAATAATAAAGATGAAGACTATAGTCCAAAAGCCTTTAATGATAAAAATCAACAATCTTCGTCTCAGAAATTGAGACAACAAACACCTGAAGAAGGCCGGAGGACATATCGGCCGAAACGTTGTGGAAATAATAAAGATGAAGACAATAGTCCAAAAGCCTTTAATGATAAAAATCAACAATCTTCGTCTCAGAAATTGAGACAACAAACACCTGAAGAAGGCCGGAGGACATATCGGCCGAAACGTTGTGGAAATAATAAAGATGAAGACAATAGTACAAAAGCCCTTAATGATAAAAATCAACAGGCTTCGTCTCAGAAATTTAGACAACAAACACCTGAAGAAGGCCGGAGGACATATCGGCCGAAACGTTGTGGAAATAATAAAGATGAAGAAAATAGTCCAAAAGCCTTTAATGATAAAAATCAACAAGCTTCGTCTCAGAAATTGAGACAACAAACACCTGAAGAAGGCCGGAGGACATATCGGCCGAAACGTTGTGGAAATAATAAAGATGAAGACAATAGTCCAAAAGCCCTTAATGATAAAAATCAACAATCTTCGTCTCAGAAATTGAGACAACAAACACCTGAAGAAGGCCGGAGGACATATCGGCCGAAACGTTGTGGAAATAATAAAGATGAAGACAATAGTCCAAAAGCCTTTAATGATAAAAATCAACAATCTTCGTCTCAGAAATTGAGACAACAAACACCTGAAGAAGGCCGGAGGACATATCGGCCGAAACGTTGTGGAAATAATAAAGATGAAGACAATAGTCCAAAAGCCCTTAATGATAAAAATCAACAGGCTTCGTCTCAGAAATTGAGACAACAAACACCTGAAGAAGGCCGGAGGACATATCGGCCGAAACGTTGTGGAAATAATAAAGATGAAGACAATAGTCCAAAAGCCATTAATGATAAAAATCAACAATCTTCGTCTCAGAAATTGAGACAACAAACACCTGAAGAAGGCCGGAGGACATATCGGCCGAAACGTTGTGGAAATAATAAAGATGAAGACAATAGTACAAAAGCCCTTAATGATAAAAATCAACAGGCTTCGTCTCAGAAATTGAGACAACAAACACCTGAAGAAGGCCGGAGGACATATCGGCCGAAACGTTGTGGAAATAATAAAGATGAAGACAATAGTCCAAAAGCCTTTAATGATAAAAATCAACAGGCTTCGTCTCAGAAATTGAGACAACAAACACCTGAAGAAGGCCGGAGGACATATCGGCCGAAACGTTGTGGAAATAATAAAGATGAAGACAATAGTCCAAAAGCCTTTAATGATAAAAATCAACAGGCTTCGTCTCAGAAATTGAGACAACAAACACCTGAAGAAGGCCGGAGGACATATCGGCCGAAACGTTGTGGAAATAATAAAGATGAAGACAATAGTCCAAAAGCCATTAATGATAAAAATCAACAATCTTCGTCTCAGAAATTGAGACAACAAACACCTGAAGAAGGCCGGAGGACATATCGGCCGAAACGTTGTGGAAATAATAAAGATGAAGACAATAGTCCAAAAGCCCTTAATGATAAAAATCAACAGGCTTCGTCTCAGAAATTGAGACAACAAACACCTGAAGAAGGCCGGAGGACATATCGGCCGAAACGTTGTGGAAATAATAAAGATGAAGACAATAGTCCAAAAGCCCTTAATGATAAAAATCAACAGGCTTCGTCTCAGAAATTGAGACAACAAACACCTGAAGAAGGCCGGAGGACATATCGGCCGAAACGTTGTGGAAATAATAAAGATGAAGACAATAGTCCAAAAGCCCTTAATGATAAAAATCAACAGGCTTCGTCTCAGAAATTGAGACAACAAACACCTGAAGAAGGCCGGAGGACATATCGGCCGAAACGTTGTGGAAATAATAAAGATGAAGACAATAGTCCAAAAGCCCTTAATGATAAAAATCAACAGGCTTCGTCTCAGAAATTGAGACAACAAACACCTGAAGAAGGCCGGAGGACATATCGGCCGAAACGTTGTGGAAATAATAAAGATGAAGACAATAGTCCAAAAGCCCTTAATGATAAAAATCAACAGGCTTCGTCTCAGAAATTGAGACAACAAACACCTGAAGAAGGCCGGAGGACATATCGGCCGAAACGTTGTGGAAATAATAAAGATGAAGACAATAGTCCAAAAGCCTTTAATGATAAAAATCAACAGGCTTCGTCTCAGAAATTGAGACAACAAACACCTGAAGAAGGCCGGAGGACATATCGGCCGAAACGTTGTGGAAATAATAAAGATGAAGACAATAGTCCAAAAGCCATTAATGATAAAAATCAACAGGCTTCGTCTCAGAAATTGAGACAACAAACACCTGAAGAAGGCCGGAGGACATATCGGCCGAAACGTTGTGGAAATAATAAAGATGAAGACAATAGTCCAAAAGCCTTTAATGATAAAAATCAACAATCTTCGTCTCAGAAATTGAGACAACAAACACCTGAAGAAGGCCGGAGGACATATCGGCCGAAACGTTGTGGAAATAATAAAGATGAAGACAATAGTCCAAAAGCCCTTAATGATAAAAATCAACAGGCTTCGTCTCAGAAATTGAGACAACAAACACCTGAAGAAGGCCGGAGGACATATCGGCCGAAACGTTGTGGAAATAATAAAGATGAAGACAATAGTCCAAAAGCCCTTAATGATAAAAATCAACAGGCTTCGTCTCAGAAATTGAGACAACAAACACCTGAAGAAGGCCGGAGGACATATCGGCCGAAACGTTGTGGAAATAATAAAGATGAAGACAATAGTCCAAAAGCCCTTAATGATAAAAATCAACAAGCTTCGTCTCAGAAATTTAGACAACTTCGAACAATATATATTAATTTTTCTTTCTTAAGCTTTCACAGTTCCTTAGTTTTCCTCTTTTCTTTATTTTTCTTCTTTTCTTTCACTTTTCATCTTTCTCGTTTTTTTTTCTTTTTTCTTTTGCCTAAAGCACTATTTCAGCAATACTTGCAATAATTCCTTCCCAGGTAAATTTTATTTATCAAAAATTTTAGATGACGCATTGCCAATCATTAATTGTGAGCATCATTATTTTTATTTAATTAACAATGCGTAATCCCTTGTTCAGATTAAGATTAATATCCCTTCAGGTTTTGAAAAAAAACTTGTTTTTATTTTGTACTTCTTTTATTCTAATTTTTATTTATTTATTTATTTATTTTAGAAGACGATTTGTTAACATTTGAAATTTTCTTAACACTCTCAGCTTTGTAGTTTGAAATTATATTTTTTGTTTTGTTTTAGAAGTTTTAATTTTAATTTCATTTTTTTTTAAATACAAGTTTTAATTATGAAATGTCTATTTTTTTATTCGAGAAAAGTCATGAATTAACTTGCTGATATGATTTATAACAAAGAAAACTTTATCATTCAAGCTGTTTCACTTTAAGCCAACCTTTTAAATGACATTTAAAACCATTTGCTTGTGATATTTCCGATCAAGTATAACATTTATAACAAAGAGAAGACCAACAACCATGAAAAAAAAAGGTTTACCCTACGGCTTTATTTAGCAAAAAAAAAAAAAAAAAAAAAAAAAAAACCAAAACAAACAAACTAAAAACAGGGTTAGTTGAAGTTCACACACAAAAAAGATCCCTGACCAAATATTTTAGACCCACAACCTTTTTCAAGTCTTTATACTCGGTACCACTCATCGCCTCTCAAACCAACGAATGACAGGTTGATAGAATGATTGATTTATTTTAATGGCATGTCCACTAACCTAAGCTTATCTTATACCAACAAGTTAGGGAATTGCATACCTTTTACATTCATATTTGCATTTTTCTGTAGCTTCATAGGAATTTTCTGCAAACAGCAATATCATATCAAGTAATTTTATCAAATGCAAATAATTTGCAAAGAGATCGATGGGACCCCAACAAGTACAACTATTTCAGTTCAGGGCATACCAGAAGATAAGAGCAAAAAGGGTATTTTATACTCCTTGTGGAGTAATGGTTATCGTCGTAGGAAATGGACACGACGACACGAGTTCAAATCCTCGACGAGGCTGATTGCATTTCACATAGCACTAATACCCTTGGGAAAGCTATGAATCCAATTATTCTCCCTCCAGCTATGGGTAAATAGTAGGACAGACTAGGTTCTTCAGCCTTGGTGAGGCAACTAGTCTAGGAGAAGGAAAACTCTGAATTCAAACCTGTTAAACTCCGCTAAAAAATTGACCATGTGTCATATCCTGCCCGAGCAGAGGGGTTGGGTAAATATGGGTATTTTATACTCCTCAGATCTCCAGAATTGACGCCTAACCATCAGGTACATTTAGTGTCATACCCAGAAAACATTTTAGCGGTCTTACTCCACTACATGAACTAGAGCCAGTTGACAGGTTAAATTCAGAGTTTTCTTTCTTATGTAACCAAGGTTTTCGTTCAAACCCCTCCCAACTAGTATATGAAACAAAGTCAGATTAACACTGGGTGCCCCGTAGGAAGTATGCCTCAAAAGGTGTGGTGTAAAAATTGTTCATGTTCCATCGCCTTCCCCTTCAGAGGCGCCTCGGTTGCCAGACAACCAACCCAGCCGCTACCGCTTTTAGATGAGGGGCTGGGTGCTGCCTGGGGTGAAGGGAAAGTCCCCTAAAAATGAGCAGTTCTTTTCATGGAGAACAACCCGGCACCGATGACTGGCTGTTGATCCAATTCCTTGAGTATGTAATTACCAACCCTTTTGCGTGGGTCTGGATGCGAAACATGACTAATTTATAAAATATACTGATAATATATATATATATATATATATATATATATATATAAAGTTGGCAACTTTATTCAATGGAGACCCGAAAGCTCCCTTTCGTTCAGCTACTACTTTCTGTCGATTGCTCCACTTTATCCGTACCTTATAATGCTGGGTGTTTAGCAATACAGCACAAAGTACCATTTGTTCGTCTTTGGTATGACGCCACCCAGAATTGTACCCAGTCTCCCGGGCCACTGACAAACAATTTACCCACTAGCCCAATCGGCCGGTATATATTACATTAATATGAAATCTAATATACATATGAAATCTAATATTTTGTATAAGAAAATAAAATTATATAATAAAATAAAATATGATTTAGTACATAACATAAAATATGAAATATGTTATAAATAAAAGATACAATATAATAACGAATATAACATGAAATATAAGTAAAAAGTAAAGTCGGTGACCCGATGGCTCCCTTTTCAATAGCTACTACACTGAGATGTAGGAGAGGGCGGTACTCCTTTCCCTGGATTGCTTCACTTTACCGTTGATCCTTACCTTATAATACTGAGTGTTAAGCAACGCGACATCAAGTACTATTTTTTGAGTCTTTGGTATGATTCGACCAGGCGATTGAATCCAGGTCTCCCGTGTGATATAATAGCCGAGGGATTTCGTTTTATATATCTTGCCTTTCGGTTTAGTTAGGCTCAGCACATGGGTTAGTTAGAGAGAGGGAGCTGGAGACCGAACATAACTGCAATATATTGACCCCCACTCTTACGGCTGTCAGCGTTGTGTCTTTCTCGTTCATCGGGGCTGCTCAACCGGAGGCCCGGGGGCTCAGCTTTCTGCTGAGTGCTGGCTTTCTCTACCACATCTTGTCACCAACGGGTCTCCAAAACTACTGGGGGTCCCGAGGGCCCCTTCGGCCGGATGTGGCTTTCCCTACCACATCTTATCAGCAACCTCTCTGGACCTCAACTCATCAGGGGCTTTCCCTACCACATCTCATCTCTTACTCCAACTGTCTGACTTCTTGTCTTGACTGAGTTATATAATAGTTCAACGCCCACTCAATCTTTGGAATGGCATGTTTGATCGTCATCAAGCGGAAATAACTGTCATGCAGTTCACAGGTCACTCTCTTCCGGTGCATCAGTCTATGAGTGTATCATGGGATTTTTTACCTTGTCCCATTTTGTCAGCCAATTTCCGCCTACACGATTTCTCTCTCATAACTGCCATTGGAATGTGTCACTTCCTTCCGGTGCATCACCTTGGAATGGCAAGTTTGGCCGGGTCGAAGGTCAAAATACAACAATAGAACGAAACAATTCTCTCTGTGGATGACAATATATACATATATATATATATATATATATATATTGTTTGATAGTAGATAGTTTGTAGAAGACATTATTTGTTTGCACATAGTTAAAATGGTTTCAAGTGTTGCTATCTAATACTTATTAGGATTAGATAGAAAAGCTTGAAACCATTTTAACTGTGAATTATAATTCAGTTTAATATTAATCATTTGTTATATGTTTACAAATGTTTTTAAGTATTATAAATGATTAAATAGTTCTATTTGACCCATAGATGGGACCCTAACAGGTAAAACCATTCTGAGTCAGAGACCTGGGAGTAATGTTCATGAAGGGGCACCCCATATTCCTCAAAGCTCCAGGACTAGAGCCTCAACATTAGATGAAGTTTAACATCATACCCAGGACAGTAAATGACTTCAAACAATACAACATTATTCATACACAATTAAATGGTTGCAAGTATTCCTATCAAACACTAATAATTCAATTTATCATTAATCATTTGTTTGCACACAGTTAACTGGTTTCAAATACAGTAAATTGTTGTATCGTGGTAAGGAAGAGATACACTGTAAAATAGAATTAATTATTTATTAACAGAGGCAGTACAGTCCAACAAATATTATAAGTCTCGCGTTGTTGGTGCTACGTCCGAAGTTGATCTTACTACTGACCAAGATCTTTCAGTACCGACGTGCTAAAAAAACACGGCGTTTTTTTTATACCTCTGCGACACCAGAAATCACGTGGTACAAGCCATTATACAACATAAAGGATTAAATTTTTCTATTTGACAAATAGATGGGACCTTAACTAGTATTACTAATCCAGGTTAGAGATCAGTAGGGTGTAATCGTAATGAAAGGGTACTCCATATTCCCCAAAGCTCCAAAACTGGAGCCTCAACATCAGATTCAGATTAGTGTCATATCCAGGAAATTCGCTAAATGGGTTTTACCGCTTTGTAGTGATACAAACAGCATATTCTACAGTTCCAATCCAATGGGTCTAAAAATTATGAGTTTTTGAGGGAGACTTCTAATCGGATATTTTTCTCAAAGAATTTGGAGATCTTTAAAATATTACAGATTGTAAATTATCATCTTGATGACACATACCCTCCCGACTCCATCCTGACTGTCAGTGCCATGTACGCACACATGTTAATAAGATTATCGGATATTCAGCATTTTTTAGACTCTCTATGAAACGAAAGAAACAAATTTTTTATGAAAAAAAGTCATCATACAAACATATTGGCCCAGTCGGCTGGGACTGCAGAATACACCGACTGCATCTCTGCAGAGGTGTAATACTCCTCCAACGAGTGTCCTGGATATGACATTACGCAACCTGATGGTGAGACTTCAATAATACTGGAGCTTTGGGGAATGCGGAGTGCCCCTTTATTGCCATTGCTCCTAGGTTCACTCTGGCCTGAAGTGGTAGCACCTTATAGGATATTATCTAAGGGTCGAGTAGAACTATTTGTCATTGAAACTGTGTACTTATGGTAAACTAAATTGTTTGAAATAGAACTGCTTTTACATTTAACTATGTGTAAACAAGAGATTGATGTTTATTTGAATTGTAAGTGATGCATAGCAGTACTCGAAAATATTAAACTGTGTGCAAACAAATAACTCACATCAAACAGAATTATTCGTATTAAATAGAAATTAGATTAAACCATGTAACTGTGTGAAAAAGAAATGAGCCCACGCTCGTTTAAAGATGTTATTAACAAAATGTGTTTAGATATCATATATCTAATATATATCTAACCGGCTCATTGGTCTAGTGGGTAGAGTGTTCGCCAATGGTCCGGGAGACCTGGGTTCAATCCCCGGTCGAGTCATACCAAAGACTTTAAAAATGGTACGTGATACCTCCTTGCTTAACACTCAGCAATACAAGGTACGTATCAAGGGTAAAGTGGATCAATCCAGGGAAAGGAGTAGCGCCCTCCCCAACAACTCGGTGTAGTAGCTATTGAAAAGGGAGCTTTCTGGTCGCCCTCAACTACGGTCGCCAACTTTGCTTTAATATATATCTATGAACAGGATTTGGCATTAAATAACCTACAATGGTTGGTATGCCATAAAAATCAACCAAACCAAACCAAATCATATAAGCATGCTTTTGAAATTAAATACGTCGTGCATGATTGTGACGTGGTATGCCCCTGAGAGGGGAGAAGTAAGATTTAATTTCCCTTACCCTTCTGTGTTTGAACTAACTAGCCCAACGACTGACCTGTAGAGGCAGAATGCAGGTCAAGCTATCTGCACTCCATAACTCCAAGTTAGTTGGACAGAGAATGGGATATGGGTCATTGTAGTAGTCCGAAGGATTAGCATGACCGGAGGTGGAGGAAGAACAAGGAGCCAAATGATTAGCCCGAGCCTTTCGCGCCAAAAATATGGCTTTTCGTCAGAGGAAATTTGGAAGGGGAATTTCAGTTTTAGAACAGCAGTCGGCGTGACGAGATGTGTTGACACTGTTGCTAAAACTCCGGGGAAAAAGCGGAACAGAATCTTTGGACAGAAGATAACAGAATCGCCTTCAGCCAGATTCTACAGAATGCCGTTCGCCTGTACAAGAAAGGAATCTGCGAAATAAACCCGTCGGAAAGCTAAGTACTACTTAAAACTGTTTTTCCTCCCAACCTCCCAAATATTGGAACTTGTATATATTAAGAAAAGGAAAGAAATAGATTGAAAAGATTCGTTTCATAGATTGTAAATGAATGAGTGAATTTAGCTACTTTCTCAAATGTAAAAAGAAAGATAGAAAAGAAAAAAAGAAGAAAAGGACTGTTGAGAGAGACATCTGAGTTTAAGACTGTCTGCTGGTGTAGTGTAGCCGGCACCCTAAATATTTGTTTGGTCCTCACCTATCAAAATTTTGTTATCGTTTAAATGTTCCCTTATGTTGAAGTATATTCGTTATGTTGCTTATCTGTCGAGTTACTTTCTTTTGCACATATCCTTTTTCAGCTTTAATTTATTCTCGCTAAATGTCTTATTCGCCTTAAAAACATTATACGGGAAACTGGAATTTACGACTACAGTGAATAATATTTTGTCTTAACCTAGAGGACCATGTTTTCTGTTATCCGAGGGGGTAGAAAAACGAAGGGGCTTGGTGATGTATGTAAAGTGAATTTGGACACCCCCTTGCCAGCGGCAGTCAGTTTAGCCCCAAATTAACCCCTAGTTACCTTTTTCCTGAAACAGGCGTCTTGACTAGGACTTATTTTGCGAGGGGTCAAGTGCCACACTGCCCCGACGTCACACGTGCGTAAAATAAACTCTCGTTATGAGATAAATACTTATGCATCGTTACATGATCAATTCTATTCACTTTGATGGTTCCAAAAAGAAACTATTTTTTCAAAAACAATTTTATGACTGCATCCAAGTTTGAGGCAGCAGTTCTGGAACTCTTGCAAGTGTGGGGCCATAACTTTATTTTCATAACTATATTTTTGCACTCTTTTTTAATTGTTAAATGGCATATCAACTCCTTCTGGGTTATTTAATGTTGAAATTCGATTAATTTCTAAATGTTTGATTGTAATCATAATTGTATTCTGGCTTGGTTTTGTTAGATTGTTAAATGGCATGTCAACTCCTTATGGGTTATTTAATACTATTCATGTGATGTCTGCACTCTTTATTTCTCTCTCTCTCTCTCTCTCTCTCTCTCTCTCTCTCTCTGTCTCTCTCTCTCTTTACACAATTCCGTTACTCTCTGTCAACATTCTTTCACAAGATCATTTCATGTAAGTTAGTCGACCTTAGTCGAGGGCGACCCGAAAGCTTTCTTTTCAATAGCGGCTGCGCCGAGATGTAGGAGAAAGCGCTACTCCTTTCTTTGGATTACTCTGCTTATCCTTCATTCGTACCTTATAATGTTGAGTGTTAAGCAAGGAGGCATCAAGTGCCATTTTTGAGTCTTTGGTATGACTCAATCTGGGATTGAAACCTGCTCTCCTGGACCATTGACGAAGACTTTAACCATTTATGTATACTTTCATAGCTATCTTTATTTCTCCGCCTCTGTTCTTCTTTCGCTAAATAGTTTATCCTTTGAATGTTTATTTTTCACACTCATAGATAGATAAATAGATAGATAGGAATATACTGAGATAGAGAGATAGATAGATAAATAGAAATTAGTTACTGAAATGGCTTGACAGATATTAATAGGCTGGAACAGATAGAAAGATAGATGGAAAGATTTATTTATTTATTCGTTCAAAGAGAGATAATTTTGTATAAGATTCGACATAATCTAATCACTTTTTTTTTTATGAAGGCTGTAGATATGTTGTATATAGACATATTTTCTTCGTAACATTCGAAATCTTGAAACACTTTCATATGAACACGTTTATCACAATGAAATCCATAAAGTCTAACCTTTATTTATTTTCTGTATTATTTTTTATTCTATTCTATTTTATTTTTTTGGTGAGGGAGAGTTGTTGTTTTTGGCTTGTTCATTTTTTTATTATAATAATATTTTCTTCCTCAGAATTGTACCAAAACCATTTGTCATAATAATACATTGTCAGCTAAGTTAAATGAATGTCATTGTAATTTCCTCTTGACAGAAAAATTAGAGACATGTATATCAAAGAAAATGAAAGATCATGACATGAAAGGGACTCCGTCACAAATATAAATAACCGCCATTGTTAAGAAAAAAGCATGGGGTAATCACACACACACACACACACACACACACACACACACACACACACACACATATATATATATATATATATATATATATATATATATATATCAGTGGGACGCTTTGAAGAATATGATGGATTACGTAAATGACAATGTTATAATCTTAAGAATAATCTTTTTTATTATGAAGAAAAGGTGTCAACAGAAGATATAATGTATTTAAATCTGGAGTCGAAAAGGTATTTTCAGCTAAATTATATTATACATTCAGTTGACTAAAGAAATAACAATAGTCAAGAAGTATGTATTTTCTTAATGAAAAGTGGAATTAGAGATAATTAGAGATAATTAAAGTTAATTAAGTAAAGTTAGCGACCTTAATCAAGGTTGACCCAAAGGCTCCCTTTTCAATAGCTACTACACCGAGGTGCAAGAGAGGGCGCTACTCCATTCCCTGGATTGCTCCACTTTACCCTTACCTTATAGTGATGTGTACTAAGCAAGGCAGCATTAAGTATCATTTTTTAATCTTTGGTATGACTCGATCTGGGACTGAACTCTTGAACTCGTGTAGTCGTGTCCATTTCCAACGATGATAACCATTACACCACGGGCACCTACCTATATTTACCAACCCCTCCGCTCGGGTAGGATATGACACAAGCACAATTTTTAAGCAGAGTTTAACAGGTGAATATCTGCTTACAACAACCAAGCGATCATTTAGATAAATGTAAGAATTTTAAGACTTCTTAAAATATTATTAGGTAAATATTCTAAATGGATAAAGTTTTAACTATTTAAAGAATATTTCTTTAAATAATTCAATTACATTTTTTATAAATTTGTCTCTAGTCTATTTTAAATAGTTATATAACATCAAGTATTCCAATCAAATCCAAATATTTTTCCCACGGTTGTATGGTTTCAAGTATTCCTATCAAATACAAAAAATTCATATGCTTTCAAGTTTCTATGTAATAATCATTTCTTTGTGTACAGTTAAATGGTTTCTAGTATTCCTTTCTAACACAAATAATTTTCACAATTATTTGATTTTAAAAAAGTCATAATAGTAAGTAAAGTTGGCGACTGTAGTCGAGGGCGACCAGAGGCTCCTTTTTCAAATGCTACGACACCGAGGTGTAGAGGAGGGCACTTCTCCTATCCCTGGATTGCTCCACTTTACCCTCGATACATACCTTATATTGCTGAGTGTTAAGCAAGGAGGTATCAAGTACCATTTTAAAAGTCTTTGGTATGACGCGACCTGGGATTGAACTCCGGTCTCCCGGACCATTTGCGAACACTTTACCCACTATGCTCTTTGGCTTAGTGGGTAGAGTAATAATAATCCTTAATAAACAATTACAGCTTCAGTTAACTATTCTTGATACAAATTGGCGTACAGTGATATCGTTTGAAGTATTCCTAACAAAAACTAATAATTCGCAAATAAATCAATTTGATCCATGAATGGGACTATAACAAGTATTGCCACTCAGGGTCAGAGTGGACCTGGGAGTAATGACAATGAATATGTACTCAACACTCCCTAGATCTTCAGAACTGGAGCCTCATCATCAGGAACATTATAGTGTTATACTGAAGAGATCCTGATGAGGAAGCTTACCTCTCTGCAGGAGATATACTGTCAATTTATTCTGAGTCACGCCAAAAGGTACATATATATATATATATATAAGTTCGGAATGGAATAATAAAGAAGACACAAAAAGCAGGGTAATATATTTTGCTAGAAGTCTAGAATTCTCATTTCTGGTATTGCGAGATTTCTTGGCAGAACATATCAAATCAGTTTTGTTCTGATTTTTTAAATATTTATATTTGTTGTTAGGCAGCCAATAAAACTCTAAATAATATCGCCAATAGACCGATTAATTTCGTTAAAGAAGGAAATATTTCGAAACTTTCGCGTAAAAATATGCACAGATCAACATTCTTCGATGGCTGCACGGACTGGCACGTCACAACTCATTAAGAACATCATTTCTTACTTCCAGTTGAAATAACGTTAACGACCCAGCGTCTAAATATTGACATTTGGTCCATTAAATTAAAAAAAAAGTTTTCGTTATTGAGTTAACGGTCCCTTTTGAAGAAAATTTCGATTGGGCATATCAGCGTAAGTTGGGAAAATATGACGATTCGCGAGAACAAAGTGTCTGAAATGGCTGGATAACCGAAGTATTTCCTATCGAGGTCGAATGCTGAGGTTTCATTACCAACTCAACCTCCGTATTCTTGACTAATCTTGGACCTTTGCCATCAGATTAGAGGAAATAGAAAGAAAAAAAGACCCAAGGTAATGCTCTAACTGTGTCAGCGTGGATACGCCAATCACATAGATTGACGACAATCAGACAAAGTCTGGTGGTATCGTAAGTTACTGCTGAGGCGCGCAGGGGTAGTGGTAATGATGCTTCGGCCCCGAAACCATGCATGAGCACAGAGTCATCATCTATTGATAACTTTGTCGGGAGCAATGTTGCTGTATAAACATGTCATTGTATGAACCTATATATATTTGAGGGAGGTTTGTAAATATACGATGTAAAATACTCCAAATTTTAGCTAAAGCATTCTATAATTTAAAAAAATATTAACATGTTTTGCAATAAAAAAAAATTATACAAAACGTAATTTGTATTTAAATAACTTTTTCACAAGCTATAAAAGGCAATTTACAGTCGATGGATTTTCTGCCATTTAAAAGTCAACAAAAAATATTACAATTTCAACGAGGATTGTGGCTCGGAGCTCTTTAGAAAGGAAAGTGATAAAACAGACTTGAATGAATTTGAAAGATGTAAATATTTATAAGGAGATCATCAAATCCCTTTGTTGGCAAAAAAAAAAAAAGGGGTAGGAAGAGTGTAAGTTGATATTCCTTCTCTGGCCGAAAAACTTTTAGTGTTTGACAAATTATGTGCATATCTCAAAACAACACGTGCAGCGTGTTGAGAACATAAAATAGTTAGACGTGGACTCAACCAAGATAAATTCAAACTGATGCCCCCCCCCCCACACACACACACACCCACACATGCATACATACACATATATAGAGATGTGCCCTTGGTGCAATAGTTATAGTCGATGGAAATGTACAGGGAAACCAGCGTTCAAATCCTAAATGTGGCAGTTTACCTCTCACAGAGTGCTAACACCTTTGGGAAAAGTATCAATCCAGCCATTTCCTCTCCAGCTATGGGTAAATAGTTGGGCAGACTGGGTTCTTTTGCCTTGGTATGGCAACCGATCAAAGAGGAAAAGTCTGAACGCAAACCTGTTAAACTCCGTTTAAAAAAAATGACTTTGGTGGTGCCTCCAATAAGTTTCCAAACCTTTTTTCGTATGGGCATTTAAAATTGATGTAGACTCTTGAGAATTCAGTAGGTTATTGCTATACATCTTATGAGATGACTAACAAATTTTTATGATTCCAGGTTCAAATAAACAGCTACAGCAGCAATTGCAATACACCCTACTAAAGCCTGATTGTCACAGCTGCTGAATTTCAAAAATGCAATCTGACATTTTAGAAGAACGATATGCAATAAAATTGTGTTTTAAACTTTGAAAAAATGCCACGGAAACGTATGGAATGCGTCAGACTGCTTTTCGAACATCTTGCATGAATCGAGCATCAGTTTTTGAGTGGCACAATAGATTCAAGGATAATGAGAGGTGTGAGAGGAGTAAGGAAGTCAATACACCAGAGTTGATTGGCCAAAGGTTAACGTTAGGGTTACTATGTTGAGGTTTTAAGGGAGTTCAGGAAGAGATTCCGTCGGAATAGGCCAGCACTCTTCAAATCGGGTCAGTGGCATTTCCACCAGTATAATGCACCAGTCCACAACTCCATCCTTGTCACAGACTATTTGACCAAAATGGGCATCAAGACAGTTCGTCACCGTCCCTATAGTCCAGACGTTGCTCCCTGTGACTTTTGCTTATTCCATAAGCTCAGAGGCTGTTGTTATGAGAGAATTGTGGAGATGAAAGAGGCTGTGACGAAGGTCATTGACACGCTCACACAAGAGTACTTCCATGGGGCCTTTGAGAAGTTGTTGGTACAGTACAACAAGTGCATTGCAGCCAAAGGAGATTACTTCGAAGGGGGCTAGAGTTTCATGTATGTACTATCAATAAAAGTGCCCATACGAAAAAAGTTTGAAAACTTATCGTATGCACCTTGTATATCGTCATCAATGCTGGCTGGCAGCATGGATTCTTTTTACAAGCAATCCGGCCCTATCGGCTATCGTACAAGAAAAGTCCACGAGACAACATCTACAATCAGCACATAGTTTTTTTTCCAACTCTGTTGTGGGAGTCCATTAAAAAACATCTCTTATAGATTCGTCTTTACTTGTCCAGCAGTGTGCAGCATGTCTAGCCCGGAAAGTTTACCAGTGGGGAGGTAAATGGCTGAATAATTGTTATTTTATGAGGTGCTGCTTCCAGAATTTATCAAAACAGGACGCAGAAGACATGTATCTTTCCCGTCTAACTTTTCCCGTAAACATTTTGTTAGAGTCCAAGTAGTTTAGCTATACAGTAGTACTGATACAGTTACAACTTATGTTGTATAGCCATGAACAACTATGCATACACATATACATGCAGAAACATATTCAACACAATAAAGACGTGCGACACAGTTCCTTAGAAAAATATACCTCTCACTTTATTGAAAGGGTTGTGTGTGAGAGGGGGTTGGAGACTGAACAAAGACTGCAACATTTTGACCCCCACTCTTACGGCCATAACAGCGTTTCTTTCCCGTTCTCCTGGGCTGCTCAACCGGGGCCTGGGGGCCCATCCTCTCTGGGACGTGGTCCTCATTCCAGTATCTTCTCTCCAACTGCAACTGCTCAATCGGGGGTCTGAGGTCCCCCTCTGCTGGGTGCTGGTTCGCTGTACTGCAACTTATCTCCAACTGACTCGAACTTCCTGTGCACCGTGTTATATTATTGTTTTACACCCACTCAATTCAACCTCTCGACAGGCAAGGTTATCCCCTTGAGACTTCGACCGGATGCACCTGTTGTTTACACAGGTGCATTTCCTATTTTGACTGCTCCGCCGGGGTCAATATGCAACACTTATAGGACTCCTAGTTTTATTTATGAGAGAGATCAGATTACTATGTGTGTGTGCGTATGTGTGTTTCTGTGTGTGTGCGTGTTATTTTCGAATTCGAACAATGTTTCCAAAAGCGTTTTGCTTAGATGTTTTTCAGCAGTAACCTTGGAGAATGTTCCAAAGACTCCATTATCGAGATTTACACGAACCTTTTTCAGTTCTCAGACAAGATCTAGGTATTTGTATGGTATAGCAGAAAAAAACAACAACGCTTGTAAACAAAAATATAATCTACTTCTTAACTTTTCCTTTCATCACCCAAAATGTACGGACGGTTAAAATGGCGAGAGTCGAAGACCAACGGTACGGATCATCTGTGGACAACATCTCTTTTCTTTCTGCATTTCGGGTCGAAATCTCCCATGCAAACAAATGAAATCCTGCTAATAGAAAATTCTACCTACCTTAATATTCGTTTTGAAATCTTTGGTTGAATATGTATTTATATATAGACAGAATTTGGCGTTGGATGACCTGCAAGGGATGATATGCCATAAAACACAAACAACCAACCAACATCGAAATCTCCCTGGCTAAATAGCATTCCGGGCACCCACGCAAATTCTCGGGGTCACATCTTCTCCAACCTGCAACTTACATGCTGCACGTGGACACGCCTTCTAGCAAGCCATCCATACAATGCACGTGATCATGCCTCCTTCTCGCATGCTGCTCACACAATTTACGCAGAACTTCCTCTATGGAAACCTGCACCCTGCTTACTTCAGGTACCAGGTGCCTCTCCAGTTATTTTTGTTCCCAATGTCAGACTTCTGCAGCTGCATCGATATGTCCAAGGGGGTCTTCAAGTCAATATCCAATATTTGTCAAGTTTTTTGCTTTACTTCACAACACCTCGGTGGTCTAATGGGTCAGCAAAATTTGCGAGGTGGCATTTTTTTTTTCTCTTCCCGTTGATTAAAAACAGGTCTGGTCTTAAAAATAGGCCTGGATTGGGGGATCTGTTTGTTTCTCATAGTTGCAGAGATTTTTATAAATTTTATTTTCAAGGATACAATTTGTCAGAAAGAGGCAATTATAGATGGTTGATTGGTTGGGTTTTGTGGTATATCAACCTTTGTGGGTTATTTAACTCCAAATCCATTTTCATGCAAATAATCAGTTCTATTTCAAACAATTCAGTTGAGCATGAGTACACAGTTAAATTGTCAAAAATGTTTCTATTTCAAGCTATTCAGTTTATTCAAAGATTTCTAATTCAGGTAATTCAGTTTAGTATAAATACAGATTTTGTTTACACTAAGTTAATTGTCAAAACAGTTCTATATCAAACAATTCAGTTTAGTGTAAGTAGAGTTTCAATGTCAAAAACAGTTACATTTCAAACAATTCAGTTTAGCATAAGCACGCAATTTAAATGTAAGTACACAGTTTATTTGTCAAAAACACTTCTATTTCAAGCAATTCAGTTTAGTCAAACAATTCAATTTAGTATAAGTATGCCGTTCGTTCTATTTAACCCATAGATAGGGCCCTTATCAGGTGCTACCACGCCGGGCCTGAGTGGACCTTGGAGCAATGGCAATGAAGGGGTGCTCTGCATTCCCCAAAGCTCCAGCATCACTGGAGCCTCACCATCAGATTGTTTAGTGTCATATGCAGGGCACTCCTTTGCGGGGGAGCCTTACCCCTCTGCAGAGGTGCAGTCGGTGTATTCTACAGCTCCAGCCGACTGGCCGAGGGGAAATTTTAGTTTCTTGAACAGTTCCCAGCAAATTTCCTTGCCCATTCGATCATGCCAGTTCTTAATTTCCTTTTTAACTAATATTAAATGATAATCTGTTTCATCTTAATTTCCACAGCCTACACTTGCAATTTTCCTAAGAATTATCATTTTTATTTTTCCTGGTAGTTTTTTTTTTTTCACTCCAGCTCAAACTGGTGATTTTTCTCTGGAGTCTAGGTTTGAATAAGTCTATTAAAAGCTTCAAACTTCTTATAAGTATCTTTCCTGATATGGCCCAGTCGACTCGGGGTGCAGAATTAACCGACTGCATCTCTGCAGAGGGGTAAGACTCTCCTAACGAGTGACCCAATCGACTGGATCTGTAGAATTCACCGACTGCATCTTTACAGAAGGGTAAGACTCCCCCTAAAAGTGTCCTGGATATGACACTCAAATGTCTGGTGGTGAGGCTCCAGTAATGCTGGAAGTTTGGGGAATGCGGAGTACCCCTTTATTGCCATTGCTCACATGTTCACTCTGGCCCGGAATGATACTGTCCTATCTATGGGTCTAACAGAACTATACTGTGTACTTCTGCTAAACTGAATTGTTTGAAATAGAACTGTTCTCACACTTAACTGTGTGTAAAAAAACTATACTTCTGCTAAATTGAATTGTTTGAAATAAAACTTTTTTGACATTTAAACTGCGTACTTCTGTTAAACTGAATTGTTTTAAATAGAACTGTTTTTACACTTAACTGTGTGAAAACAAAATCTGTACGTATACTAAACTGAATTGTTTGGCAGAGAGCTGTTTTTGACATTTAAACTGTGTACTTCTGCTAAACTGAATTGTTTGAAATAGAACTGTTCTCACACTTAACTGTGTGTAAAAAAACTATACTTCTGCTAAATTGAATTGTTTGAAATAAAACTTTTTTGACATTTAAACTGCGTACTTCTGTTAAACTGAATTGTTTTAAATAGAACTGTTTTTACACTTAACTGTGTGAAAACAAAATCTGTACGTGTACTAAACTGAATTGTTTGGCAGTGAGCTGTTTTTGACATTTAAACTGTGTACTTCTGCTAAACTGAATTGTTTGAAATAGAACTGTTCTCACACTTAACTGTGTGTAAAAAAACTATACTTCTGCTAAATTGAATTGTTTGAAATAAAACTTTTTTGACATTTAAACTGCGTACTTCTGTTAAACTGAATTGTTTTAAATAAAACTGTTTTTACACTTAACTGTGTGAAAACAAAATCTGTACGTATACTAAACTGAATTGTTTGGCAGAGAGCTGTTTTTGACATTTAAACTGTGTACTTCTGCTAAACTGAATTGTTTGAAATAGAACTGTTTTGATATTCAAAGTACGTACCAAACCAAACCAAACCAAAACCTTGCTGATATTAATTGTATTGTGGTAAGAATGAATTCGATTTTTCACTGATTTCCTGTTTCCCAATTCTCTTTTCCTGTCCTTTGCCGACTGTTCCAAATTGCTCCAACGACAAATGGAATCCCAGTCACTTTCATGCTCCACAGCTTTTTTCGACTCTCTGGCAAGATTCAAATATTTGTCTATCCTTTCACTATTTTAACTATCATTTCTCTTACTGCGCGTTTTTCATGCCGGTTTCAGCTGGTGGCCTTGCCTCTGGATTCTGACTGACGGCAATTCTCTTCGGGTGTCAAGAACTCTTTTGTGTATTTTAGGCAATCTCATCTGCTCTGGTCTGAGTGGCCTCGATCCTTCTTCTGATTTCGACAATTTCCAGGGGGTTTTTTTTGTAAGTCTTTGGGGACAGTTCCAAGGGCACCAACAACAATTAGAAGCACCATCACTTTCATTTGCAGTAATTTTTTCGTTCTTTGGCAAGGTCCAATATTGGTCAAATTTTTTTTCGTTTTCTTTTATTTTCATTCCGTAATTCGCCGGAACAGCAAAATTCCCTTGGTGACAAATTTGTTTTTCTTAATTAACACTAGGGTCTGGTCTTCTGGCCGGGATTTGGAGATCCGTTCGTATGAAAATCCCGGAGATTTTTATGTGTCTCATTCTTTAGAACAGGTTCTGGTTTGTGCACATACCATTTGGTAGTATGATTAAAATTCCCAGTGGATCATCTTTCCCGCTTAATTGTAGCTAATTTTGTACTCTTTTTGCATTTCTTGTACATTTTTATGGTAAAAACTATTTCCAATGCATTTTTATAGTAAAAATCATTCCCAATGCATTTTTATAGTAAAAATCATTTCCAATGCATTTTTATAGTAAAAATCATTCCCAATGCATTTTTATAGTAAAAATCATTTCCAATGCATTTTTATAGTAAAAACCATTTTTAATGAAATTTTATAGTAAAAACCATTTCCAATGCATTTTTATAGTAAAAATCATTTCCAATGCATTTTTATAGTAAAAACCATTTCTAATGAAATTTTATAGTAAAAACCATTTCCAATGCATTTTTATAGTAAAAATCATTTCCAATGCATTTTTATAGTAAAAACCATTTCTAATGAAATTTTATAGTAAAAACCATTTCCAATGCATTTTTATAGTAAAAATAAGTTCTAATGAATTTTTAAGTAAAAATCATTTTTTGTGTGTTTTTATAATAAAAATCATTTCTAATTTATTTTAATTGTAAATATCATTCCATCTGAATTTTTATAGTAAAAATCTTTTCCATATGAATTTTTATAATAAAAACAATTTCTAATGCAGTAAAAATCATTTTAAATGCATTTTTATAGTAAAAAGAATTTTGAATATATTTTTCTACAACCACTGGGAGAAAAAATCGAATTATTACACTTCCAGTGTGATTACTGATGTTTTAATATAGTAATATTAGTAAATAAACTAACAAAAAATAAGGCACAAATCATTTTTCTTTAATAGCAGAATAATCTGACTTCATAAGTAATTTGGCAACCAAAGTCGAGGATGACCCGAAGGCTCCCTTTTCGATAGCTACAACACGAAGGTGCAGGGGAGGGCACTACTCCTTTCCCTGAGATTGATCCGTACCTTATAATGCTGAGTGTTAAGCAAGGAGGCATCAAGTACCATTTTTTTGAGTTTTTGGTACGACTCGACCTGGGATTGAACCCAGGTCTCCGGGGCTATTAGCGAACACTCTAACCATCATGCCAATGTCCGGTACTGACTTAATAAAATATACCTTAAACAAATTATATTAATTTTCTTTTTAATTGTAAATTTTTTTCCAAGGGATACAGAGATAAATAATGATGTAATAATCGACCACTGAGAAAAGTTTATTGACAGATCTTGAATTTGTATTTTTTAAATAAACTCGATTAAAAGGTTCGATATTCTAATCTGTCTATGATTAAAAAAATATTGTGGTGGATCTCAATAAGTTTTTAGTCATGCTAAATTGAAAGAAAATAATAGTTTAGTTTGGGCACCTCGGGTAGAGTAAAAGGGCACCTCGGGTAGAGTAAAAGGGCACCTCGGGTAGTGTAAAAGGGTACCCCGGGTAGTGTAAAAGGGCATCCTGGGTAGTGTAAAAGGGAACCTCGGGTAGTGTAAAAGGGCACCCCGGGTAGTGTAAAAGGGCACCTCGGGTAGAGTAAAAAGGCACCTCGGGTAGTGTAAAAGGGCACCTCAGGTAGAGTAATGGTTTGCAAGCTTGAATAGCAAACCTGCAAGAGTGAGTTCGAGTCTCATTGGGTACCCCATTCATTCGGCCTTGTGCTACATCGAAGCAAAGAGCTTCGTAAATTACAATAACAGTTTAGTTTAGTTTCTTTGTTTAATGGCATATCAACCTTCGAGGGTAATTTAATACAAAAGATATCCTTGTAGAAGAACGGTGGGGCTATCTAATTAATAGCTGGGGGAATAAATGGATCATGCCTTTCTTCATACCCTTAGAGGTATTAGTACGAAAATAATTTCGACTGGAATTCAAGTTCGCTTACTAAGATGTTGCAGTTAAGCTCCTTAGCCATAACATCCTCGTGCAAAAACGAAACATGGCTCCGAAAAAAAGAACTGTCGGTCGAAACAATAGAAGCAATTATAAAACCCCTTCAAGAAGGCAATCCATGTAAGACCGCAGTAAAAGAGATGGGTTTTTTTTCAGACAGTTGTGCGAAAGATTTGGTGTAAATATTTCAAAAATGGGGTTAAGAAAAGTAGACATGGTTGTTCGATCCTCAGCGGCGAGTACCTGGGGCCTCCCTCTTTTATATTCCAGACCAGAGAAGAGAAAATGATTTCCACCTTTTTGCTGAATTGACTTTTATGTTGGTTCCTTGAACGCCTGTGACTCTTGTGTCGCCTAGGTGGGGCTGAGTCTCCAATTCGTATTGTTTTGGTTTCTTTGTTTAATGGCATATCAACCTTTGTAGGTTATTTAATGCAAAAGCCATTCTCCTAGAGGAACAGTAGTGGTACTATTTAACCCATAGCTGGGAGGATAACGGGGTTCATACCTTTCCCAAGGGTATTTGTTCGAAAGTGAACATAATAGCGCGACTGGAGTCCATCACTTTAACCATTACACCACGATGACACTGTTATATAATTGCGGAATGTTTTTTTTTTATATTATCATTTTTCGTTGGTTAAATCGTATCACTCGGTTTAGTTAGGCTTAGAAATATTCAACTTATTGCACGGATAGGGGCACACATTGAATGCAGGTGTTCACGCGCCCGCGCGGAGGATGTGACAATCACAGATGTCATGATAAAAACCCCTGGGAGGAAATAGGACTGGGGATGTGAATGACGTCATGCCCGGAAGCGATCGGCTCGGATTTTGGGTGATTTTTTGAAAAAAAACAGTTTAAATTTGAACCTAGATGAGTCCAGTTGGGAGCGCGGGGTGCGCGCGCGTTTGTTGGGTCAGTGAGTTGAGATCTGACACTGGACAAAGCGAGTTGATTTTTGGACCTGGGCGAGGCCAGTTCAGTTATGGACTACGGGATGACTACGCGTTGTCGGGTCAGATGGAACAGTCAGCATTTTAAAAAATTGTCTCTCTCTCCTCGTGTCGAAAACCTAAAAGTCAAGAAGGTAATTAGAGTTTCGTACCTGAACTACCGAGAGTCATCAGTGTTTCGAGTGTTTTTCGGATTCCTATGCATATGAACGTTTTAGGCATCCGTATATTTGTATATGTTACGTATTCATATCAGGCTATGTAACAACACCCCCTTCTCGTATTGTGTACAATAAAATTTCCTATCATATTAATTGACTTATTCTGTTTCCTATTGAATATTCGGTGCAAGATTACTCTCTTTGGAATAACCTATTGCCTTATAAGAAACGGACTGTTATCAACGAATTAACACCTCGTTAAAACTGATAGTTAAACAAGGAAAATTGTCAAAATAGAAAGCTGAAAGCAACATGGCTTTAAAAAACAGAAAATATACAATGGGTTAAGAAGAAACAATTATAGCGTGTGAACAGTTGGATGAAAGTGCTATTCAGTGATGAATCAAGAATCTGCACTGGTCAATGCTGAAACATTTGTCTGTTATTATTCAAATGAAATTTGGTTGGTTGTGTTTTATAGCATATCTATACTTGTAAGTTATTAAATACTAAATTCTGTTTATATATATATATATATATATATGATTAGTAAACAAATAGTTTGTCGATATCTATATTTTTAAACGAGCCAGAGCTCAATTGTTTTCGCACAAATGAATGGTTTTAATTATTGTTGTAACACTACATTTAAGAATTAATATTTCTTTGTACACGATACAGTAAATGATTTAAACAGTTCTATTTAACCCATAGATGGGACCCTAACAGGTGCTACTACTTCGGTGTAGCGTGGGCCAGTGAGTAATATCAGTGGTGGAGTATTCCCCATTCCCCAAATCTCCAAGAATCGAGCCTCGCTATCTGATCACTTAGTGTCATATCCTGGACACGCATTGGGAAGTCTTACCTCACTGCCGAGATACAGTCGGCGTATTCCAAAGTCCAAATCGACTGGGCTCCATTCAAATGAAACATGTCCTTTAAAGGAACAAGGGAAATGGCAATCATTACCTCAACAATCAATACATTTGTTCAGAATTCAATGGCAATTAATATTAATGATATATTGATCTGGCACAAGGTATAGGAAATGAGTCAGGATTAAACAGAC
The DNA here is from genome assembly GCA_963585895.1 of Sepioteuthis lessoniana. NCBI lineage: Eukaryota > Metazoa > Mollusca > Cephalopoda > Myopsida > Loliginidae > Sepioteuthis > Sepioteuthis lessoniana. The sequence goes on from OY757933.1 coordinate 5,925,885, forward strand.
CGTACAGCATGATAACTATTGAATTGTGCAATAAATATTTATTAAAGTTATCTAAGTCTTGTTAAGAGCCCAAAGAATTAATTGGTTGAGTGGTTGTTTTATGGCATGTCAACCTTTATTGGGTATTCTTTTGCCAAAGCCTGTCCAATAATTATGATTTCCCATTACATACGACAAACAGATGAGTTCAGGCTCGTTAAAAATGTTACCCACAAGCAAGTCACTTAAAATCGTGTATAATCAGGTTTTTTGATCAAATGACCCACAATGGTTGATATGGCATAAAACAAAACCTACCAGCGAAACAACCAATAACATTGAACACGTGTTATATAATAAAGAAATGATTTTCTATATTAATCATTTTTCGTTAATTATATTTTATCATTCAGTTTTGGTTGGGCTTTGAACTATTCGGGTTAAGAATTCAGGTGCGTTGTCATTGGGTACAGTTTTACGCTTGCACGCAAAGGACATGACAATCACTATTGTCTTAATAAACCCCTAGACAGGAAATATTGCTGGAGTGTGGATGACGTCATACCCGGAAGAGATGGTCCTGAGAATTTGAGGATTTTGAAAAGAGTCAGTTGGATTTGGGCCGTTGAAGTTGAGATTGGACCATGGAGGCAGACAATTGAGTTCTCTACCGTTGCGGCGGGGGTTAAGTTTTTCGGGTCTCGACCGGCGGAGAGGAATTGAAATCTTAAACATCACAAGATTCGCCGCACGTTGGGGTGGGGTCAGCATAGTAAGAATTGTGCCTCTCTCCTCGCGTCGCCATGAACCGAAGTCAAGAAATTAATAAACCGTTCGTATCTGAAACAACAGAGTCCGCGTGTATTGTATATTTGTATTTGCCAGTTTTCGTCGTTGTTTTTGTATCAGTACATTATCAAATTATAGAACACACGTATATAAAATATTATTGAAAATATACAGATATTTCTCTTTCATTTCTTTACAAAATTCTTCCTCTCTCAACAATAAAAGGCAAGATAGTATTACTACTTATTTACAAAAGGTCATAGACTAATAGTCTGGATATACTAATAATGGATGACAATACTTCCTTTAATAAAAATTCAAGATGATATTACTAATGCTCAAAGTGAAGTTAACACGAAAGAAATACTAATAAAAACAATTGTAGAATGGAAAGAGTTGAGATATTGGCAGTTTTCCTGGCTTTCTCTGTTGGAACCAGACATCTGCTGATCAGTGATCTTTGAGATTGAAATGATGAGAGGAAATACAGGAAGGAAAGAATAGCAAATTGCAACGCGTTGGAATTTTGCTGGATACATCTGGCTGTCTGCCATAATATCTTGCGATTTTGAAGAATAAAAGGGACGCGCCAAATCTCCATATGACGGACAGATTATTTTCCTCACAGATTATTTATACAATTCTGATCAATATATATATATATATATATATATATAGATTTTGCCTAATTAAGACCAAGAAGGGTGACGATGATATGTTGATAAGATGTGGTAAATGAACAGGAAGAATGATTCTAAATTGAAAGATGAATGAAGGAAATATAAATGTATGGTTTGATAGAGAGTGAATCAAATGATATTAGACAACTTAAGTAAGTTTCCGTTATGTTTTGTTTCATTTAGCAGTAAATAAACTAGCAACAAATAAGATGTAAAACATTTTTCTTTAATAGCTGAACATTCTGGCTTCATAAAATATATCTTAAACAAACTAAATTAAACTATTTGAATTAATAGATTAATTTTTCTTACTTAGCAGTAAATAAACCAATAACAAATAAGATGTAAAACATTTTTTCTTTAATAGCTGAACATTCTGGCTTCATAAAATATATCTTAAACAAACTAAATTAAATTATTTGAATTAATAGATTAATTTTCTTATTTAGCAGTAAATAAACTAATAACAGACAAGACGCAAAATATTTTTCTTTTAACAGCTAAACATTTTGGCTTCATAGAATATTCCTAAAACAAACTAAAATGAATTATTTGAATTAATAGATTAATTTTTTTTATTTAGCTGTAAATAAACTAATAACAAATAAGATCCAAAACATTTTTCTTTAATATCTGAACATTCTGGCTTCTTAAAATGTACATTAAACAAGTGAGATTAAATGATTTCAATTTATGGGTTCAGTTTTTCAAAGTCATTCAAAGGAAAAAACTCATTAAATAAAGTAATAATAAGAACAAAAATTGACAAAAAAATTAGAATTAATTTTTTCTTGCAGATAGAGATTCCACTAATTTAAAGCAATGTTCCTTATCAAAATGATTCCAATTTTCCCGAATGATAATCAACAGATCATAGACAGATTTTTCTTTTCGTGTGGGTGCAAACTACCATTAATATACATTCAAAATAATGAGGTGGAGAATTTGTCACTCCAATATATACGTCGGGCATTCAATAAATTTCCAGACTGTTTTTGTCGAGACATTTGAATTTGTCCTAGACTCTTGAAAATGCAGTATTCTTATTGCTATATATCTTATGAGATGACTGAACAATGTTTATGATTTAAGCTTCAAATGAACAGCTACAGCAGGAATTAGAATGCACCCTACTAAAGCCTGATTGTCACAGCTGCTGAATTGCAAAAATGCAATCTGACATTTTAGAAGAACGATATGCAATAAAATTGTGTTTTAAACTTGGAAAAATGCCACAGAAACGTATGGAATGCTTCACACTGCTTTTGGAGCATCTTGCATGAATTGAGCATCAGTTTTTAAGTGGCATAAGAGATTCAAGGAAGGCAGGAAGTCTGTGTGGGAGGAGTAAGGAAGTCAATACACCAGAGTTGATTGGCCAAAAGGTTAACGTTAGGGTTACTATATTGAAGTTTTAAGGGAGTTCAGGAACAGATTCTGTCGGAAGAAACCAGCACTCTTCAAATCGGGTCAGTGGCATTTCCACCAGAAAAATACACCAGTCCACAACTCCATCCTTGTCACAGACTATTGGACCAAGATTGGCATCTAGACAGTTCCTCAGCCTCCCTATAGTCCAGACCTTGCTCCCTGTGACTTTTGCTTATTCCCTAAGCTCAGAGGCTGTCGTTATGAGAGAATTGAGGAGATGAAAGAGGCTGTAACGAAGGTCATTGACACGCTCACACAAGAGGATTTCCATGAGGCCTTCCAGAAGTTGTTGGAACAGTAGAACAAGTGCATTGCAGCCAGTGTGAGATTACTTCGAAGGAGACTAGAGTTTCAAGTGTGTACTATCAATAAAAGTGCCCATACGAAAAAAGTCTGGGAACTTATTTAATTATCCTCGTTTGTATAAAAAGTAGTAAAGTAGCCGATCGTAGTCGAGGGTGACTCGAAGGGTACTTCTTTAAAGGTAACAACAGCGAGGTGTAAGGAGAAGGTTACACTTAGCTTTGATTAGTACCTTATAATGTTGAGCATTAAGCAAGGGGGCATCAAGTACAACTTTTTGAGTCTTTGGAATGACACCACCTGAGCCGGTTATATATATATATGTATATATGTAAATAAAAATATATATATGTATACATGTTTATATACATATATATATATATATATATATGTATACATCTATATAAGTATATATATGCAGATATATGTGTATGTATGCATATATATGTATATATAATATGTATATATAGACGTATATATATATATATATTTATGTATATATGTATTATTTGGTCCAGTTAAACCGGAGTTGGGAGTAATTCAATCAGGATAAGAAAATAAATGGAAATGAATTCAATATCCTAATGTGACCGGTTTGTATTTTTTCTTAATGAAATATATGTATGTATATATATATATGTATATGCATGTACATATGTATATATGTGTATATGTATGTAAATATATATATTTGTATATACAGATATACACATATATATATGCATGCATATGTGTATATGTATATATATGTATGCATATACGTATATATATATATATATACGTATATATATATATATATATAAGACCAGACCTAATAATAATCAACAGAAAAGTGAAATTGCTAAATTGTCGACTTTACTGTCCCGGCTGACCACAGAATAAAACTGAAAGAATGTGAAAAGAAGGATAAGTACCTCGACCTTGCTAGGGAATTGAAAAAACTATGGAACATGCAGGTGACAATTATACCAATTGTGATTGGTGCGTTTGGAACAGTAACTAAATATTATTAAATAGACTGGAGGACTTGAAAGTTGGCCGACGAGTGGAGACCATCCAAACTACTATATTATTGAGAACGGCCAGAATACTGAGAAGAGTCCTTGAGACTTGAGGAGACTTGCTGTCACTGAAACTCCAGTGAAAGACCATCAGCTAACACTGATATGAAAAACTCTAATGAGTAAATAATAATAATAATATAAATAATAATAATAATAATAATAATAATAATAATAATAATAAGAAGAAGAAGAAGAAGAAGAAGAAGAAGAAGAAGAAGAGAACAAGAACAAGAGCAAAAACAACAACAACAATATTAACAACAACAATATTAACAACAACAACAGCAACAACAACAATAGCAAAACTGCAGATGTAGGTTTTGTGGTAATTGAGACGAAACAATCAATCACATAATAAGCGAATGCAGCAAATTAGCACAGAAAGAATATAAGATTAGACACGACTGGGTGGGAAAGGTGATCCACTGGGAATCGAACAAGAAATTAAAGTTTGACCATTCGAACAAATCGTATATGCACAACCTAGAATCTATCCTGGAGAATGAGACATACAAACTCCCCTGACGTTTTGAGATACAAACCGATCACTTAATCTCGGCTAGACGACCAGACCTCATAATAATCAACACAAAAAAAAAAAGATGACGTTCAGAATTGTGGAATTTGCTGTCCCGGTTGGCCATAGAGTAAAATTGAAAGAAAGTGAAAAGAAGGATAAGTACCTGGACCTTGCTAGAGATTTGAAAAGACTGTGGAACATGAAAGTAACAGTGATACCAATTGTGATTGGTGTTCTTGGTACAGTCACCAAAGGATTGGTAAAAGAACTAGAGGAATTGGAAATAAAAAGACGAGAGGAGACTATCCAAACGACTGCATTGTTGATATCGGCCGGAAGACTGAGAAGAGTCCTGGAGACTTGTGAAGACTTGTTGTCACTCAGATTCCTTTGAAAGATCATCGGCTAACGCTGATGTGAAAAATTCTCTAAGATTAAACAATAATCAAAAGAAGAAGATGAAGAAGAAGAAAACCTACACCAACATCAAGAAGAAGAACAAGAAGAAGAAGAAGAAGAAGAACAACAACAACAACAACAACAGCAGGAAGAAGAAGAACAACAACAACTGCAAGAAGAAGAACAACAACAACAACTGCAATAATAACAACAACAATATGAAGAAGAACAACAACAACAATAGGAAGAACAACAAAAACAACAGCAAGAATAAGAGCAAGAAGAAGGAAAAGAAGAAGAACAACAACAACAACAGCAACAACAACAACAATAATAACAACAACAGTAAGAAGAGGAACAACAACAAGAGCAAGAAGGAGAAGAAGAAGAAGAACAACAAAAACAGCAAGGAGATGAAAAAGAAAAAGAAGAAAAAGAAGAAGAAGAACAACAACAACAACTGCAAGGAGAAGAAGAAGAACAATAACAAGAAGAAGAAAAAGAAGAAAAAAACAACAGCAGCAAGAAGATGAAGGAAAAGAAGAAGAAAACTAACAACAATAGCAAGAAGAAGAAGAAGAAGAAGACCAACAACAACAACAAAAGTAAGAAGAAGAAGAAAAAGGAAATGAACAACAACAACAACAACGTAAACAACTGCAAGAAGAAGAAGAACGATAACAACAACAACAGCAAGAAGAAGACGAAGAGTGAAAACCGGAAGCAGATTTCCTGCTGTTAGATCTTCTTTTTCCCCTCAACATCCTGTCAGCTGACGTCATCCTCAAAGAATTTATACATTTACATTTTTGGAGACTGAACTGTCAGTTTTGCTTTTGTTTCTAATTGTATTCCGTCTGCTTTTATTAAATAGGCACAACGGACCGATGTAATTATTTGTTTCTATCTCCTCATCTTTAATTAACAAGATGTTAGTAATCTATTAATCTGTCTTGTTTTATAGAAAAACAAAACTACTGAGCCCGGTCGGAAAATATATTTGATTTTCTGTTGGACAATATGATTTGATTTGAGGGGAGAAGGATGAAAATACTAAAAAAACAAACAAACAAGTATGAATAAACGTATAAATGATCTCTTGTAATCTCTTCATTTAAATTCAAATACAAATTTTCGCGATTTTTTCGCATCAGTTTAAACTGGTGGGGTTTTTTTTCACTTGAATCTAAGTGATAACAAGTCTCTTCAAATCTCCAGGACTCTTCTCAATATTCGGGCCGATTTCAGCAATCTGTTCTGAGGTCTGGGCAGTCTCCATTTCTCCAAGTCTCTTTTTGCAGGAACTTTAACTTTGTGTATTTTTTTCTAAGAGTTCCAACTATATTTTATATTCTTTTTAGCTCTCTCGCAAGGTCTTGGTATTTCGCTTTCCTTTACCCTGTAAACGGCTGGAACGGCGAAATCATTTACTAAAACTGGATTTGCTTTTCTGATCTGCATTGGGTGATCCGTTCGTATTTCAAAAGATTAAAGAATTTTGTGAGTTTCATTTTCTTGGAGAGATTATTATTAGTGAGTTTTTCACATCAGTGTTAGTGTCAGCAATTTTCTTTTGGTCTACTGAACTCTCCCAAGTATCCCTGCAGAATGTTATGGTCTCTCTAGCCTCAACGCCTCCAGATTCCTTTCCAAGTCTTTAGGAATTGTTTCTAGTGTGCCGACTATTATTTGTATCACCATCATGTTTCCCAGCTTTTTCAGCTCCTGATTATACAATCTGATCTGAACAATGGATAGTCTCGATTCGTCCTCTGATTTCAAACTCTTTCAGTCTCTTTTCCAAAACTTTGCGAACCGTTCTCAGTGCACCAATTATAATTGGTAATACCGTCACCCTCATGTTACACAACTGTCTTAGTTCTCGGACAAATTCTAAGTAGTTGTCCCTGTCTTTTTTTGATTCTTACTATCATTATTGATATTAATCTTTCAAAGTTTTTCATACCAGCGTTAGCTGATGGTCTGAGTGACAGCAATTCTCCTCGGGTATCCAAGACTTCTCAGTATTCTGATCGATCTTAGATTTACTCCAAAGTTGAGTAATATTTAGTAACTTGACGCACAATTTCAGAATTCTGGATAATTTTGCTTTGATCATGAAGGTGACGAATCACACATAAAGCATAACTTCCTGATATAAACCAGTTTGCACGTTATCTGTGCTGCTTTCAAATCACATATACAATGAAGCAATGCATAATGTGTCAGCGTAACGACTACAGAAATACTACTAAACACAACAGGCCCAGTCGGCTAGGGCTGTAGAATACACCGACTACATCTCTACAGAGGGGTAAGACTCCCCCAACGAGTGTTCTGGATATGACACAAAACAATTTGATGGTGAGGTTCCAGTAATGCTGAAGCTTTGGGAAGTGTGGAGTACCGCTCCCAGGTTCACTCTGGCCCGGAGCAGTAGCACCTGATAGGGTCCTATCTATGGTTTGATTTGGTTTGGTTTTAGGGCATACCAATCATTGTAGATTATTTAATGCCGAATCTGTTTTTATACACGTAAACAGTTCTATTTCAAATAATTCATTTTAGCATAAGTACACAGTTTAAATATCAAAAACAGTTCTATTTTAAGCTATTCAGTATTGTCAACAAAATCAAATGGTACCAAGTATTGTTATGTATCACTAACAATTCAGTTAAACATCAGTTATTTATTCACACACAGTTAAATATCAAAACAATTCTATTTCAAACAATTCAGTTTAGCATAAGTCCACAGTTTCGTTCTATTTGACGGATAGATGGGACCTTTTCAGGTGCTACCACTTAAACTGCAAGGGTCACGTGATATAGGGGCCACAAACTAGCACGTAGTACTAAAATGTAACAAAACTTTTAAGTCTTGTAATTTATTTAAATCAACCTTGATGGCATCGAATTTTGAATTGACATTTATCTGACTGCTAATACGGTAAGCATGTTGATAATTGCTAAAACCTAAAAATAAAATAAAATACTACACACACAACGCGTTGCTTTCCCTTCAGCAATTGACAAAATTGACATTCTAATTGGGAAAAGTTCATTATGAGAAAGGTAAAATCAAATTGGAAATCGTAATCTCTTTTCTATAGAATCACTGTATTTACACTTAACTGAATTATTACATATAACTGCTTAAATAGTTGGAAATGGAAATGTTTTTGACAATTAAACTGTGTACTTAGGCTAAACTGAATTGTTTTCAATAGAACAGATTATTTACACAAAAATGGATTTGGCGTTAAATAACCTACAAAGGTTGATATGCCATAAAACCAAACAAACCAAACCAAACCATCGTCGGAACTCAACTGAATCTTTTTCAAAATCTACCAAATTCTCGGCCAATCTCTTCTGGGCATGATGTCATCAACACTCCAACTCATTTCCTGTCTGGGATTTATTATGACAATGGTGATTGTCATAACCTTTGCGCACGAGCGTAAACTGCACACCTGAACTCTTAACCTGAACAGTTCCAAGCCCAACCAAACTGATAAAAATGATTAATACACACATACACACACACACACACACACACACACACACATATATATATATATATATATATATATATATATATATATATATATATATATATATATATACATATATACATATAAGAAGACTTGAAAAATTACAATTAAAAATAATAAACATTGTTGCATCGTCTTTAATAAAATTTGACTTAATAATGTATATATATATATATATATGTATTGGTAGGTTAATTTTGTTTTATGGCATATCAACCATTGTAGGTTATTTAATGCCAAATCCTCTTTTATACATATATATTAAATATATAAGATTTAGTTTGGTTGGATTTTATGGCATATCAACCATTTTATGTTATTCAATGCCAAATTCTCTTTTATACATATATATTAAATACATAGGATTTAGTTTGGTTGGATTTTATTGTATATCAACCATAGTAGGTTATTTAATGCCAAATCCTCTCTCTATATAAAATATATTTATATATTAAATAATATGTAAATTTGGCTTTTCTGAGGATAATTTTTAAAGTTAAACTTCTTGCGAAAATTTGCTTGCACAGTTTTGAATGATTTTGTCTTCAAATGAAAATGACGTAAAATATTTTCCCCCCTTTTTCAAGGCATTGTTATCGAAGACTAATAGTTGTTATATTTTCAAATTAGATTTATTAGCATGGGTCCTATGTATATTGAGACTCCCTGTATGAAACCAAAATACCTTCTTTTTGTTACCCTTTCTGACAATGAGACACCGGGTAGTTTTGTAAGTCTTAATTTCAAGTACTTCTAAAAAAATTGTATCTAGATTGCTAATATCTAAAGTCGTTTTTTTAATATATATGTATTGTGTTGATATTCTAAATTTATGTTTTAAAATGTTGTATGATGATAACAGAATTCATTTTGGTTTTTCCACACAAGAGAAAATTGCCTTCTTAAGAGCTATAATTTTTGGCAACCCGATTGACATTGAGATACCCACTGCTTCTGCTACTGCTGCTGCTGCTGCCAAAAGCCTTGATAATAAACTTGAAGTGTTTCTCTATAAAACTGTCAATTATGAACAATTATATCTTAAAATACTTTTCTTTTTTTTCTATTTTGATAATTTTTAAAAATATTTTCTTTTTCGATATCCTGCACATTTCTAAGTCTACAGAATTCATTTTGCTTTCTGTAAACTGCAGCGTACAAGACGACATTTTAAAGCTGAAAAAAATCTTTTAAAAAAATTGGGGTCGACACAGAAGGGCTAAAATTCAAACTTTGACCACACAGTGGTCAGCCAATCGAACAGGACTCCTGACACTCGATGTACCTCACATAACCCTAACTCCTGCAGACTGACACAAACATTTCCAATTTCAACTCGCGTTTGGTGTACAAACTTAACAAATGAACATAGAGATTAATATAAAAAAAAAACAGTGATACAAATTAAGTATCATATTAACGCTATACATGGTGCATTCAATAAGTTCCCAGATTTTTTGGTACAGGCATTTGAAATTGTCATAGACTCTTGAAAATTCAGTATCTTATTGCTATACATCCTATGAGCTGACTGACTAAATTTTATGATTTCAGGTTTAAATGAACAGCTACAGAAGCAATTGGAACACACCCTACAAAACCCTGATTGTCAAAGCTGGTGAATTTCAAAAATGCAATCTGAAAGTAAGAAAGAACGATATGCAATAAAATTATGTTTTAAACTTGGAGAAAATGCCACAGAAATATATGGAATGCTTCAGACTGCTTTTCGACCATCTTGCATGAACTGAGATTCAGTTTTTGAGTGGCATAAGAGATTCAAGGAAGGCAGGAAGTCTGTGAGGGGTGATGAGAGGTGTGGGAGGAGTAAGGAAGTCAATACACCAGAGTTGATTGGCCAAAGGGTTAACGTTAGGGTTACTATGTTGAGGTTTTAAGGGAGTTCAGGAAGAGATTCTGTCGGAAGAGGCCAGCACTTTTCAAATCGAGTCAGTGGCATTTCCAGCAGGACAATGCACCAGTCCACAACTCCATCCTTGTCTCAGACTATTTAACCAAGATGGGCATCAAGACAGTTCCTCACCCTCTCTATAGTCCAGACCTTGCTCCTAGTGACTTTTGCTTATTCCCTAAGCTCACAGGTTGTTATGAGACAACTAAGAAGATGAAAGAGGCTGTGACGAAGGTCATTGACACGCTCACACAAGAGGACTTGAATGGAGCCTTCCAGAAGTTGTTGGAATGGTACAACAAGTACATTGCAGCTGGAGAAGATTACTTCGAAGGGGACTAAAGTTTCAAGTGTGTACTATCAATAAAAGTGCCCATACGAAAAAAGTTTGGAAACTTATTTAATGACCCTCGTATCTCACGCCATTTGACTGATGTACCAACTGTAAACACTCAGCGAAATGCCATAGAAGCCTACTGTATATTTTGGAGGATCTAACTATACAGTAGATATCGGTTTAACCCAGACTTTTGGGTAAAAAAATCTTGAGATCGACTTGTACGCCAAAAATCAAATCAGCTCAGTTCCCAACTCAACACTTTGACTGACAAGAAGACACCTGGTGCTGTTGAAAGCCTTCGTAATAAATTTTAAGTGTATCTCTACAAAACTGTATACAATGAGAGTCAAATACTTAGATGTTTTTTAATTTTTTTTTAAATTTTTTTTTTTTTGGAAACTATCATTTTCTTTCAGAAACAACGTGTACAATAATGTGTAAGTTTGGAACTTTCAAGAACAAATTCAAAATATCTAGGAATGCACTTTTCAAGTTATTTTATTCTTTGAGGTTGAAGAAGAGCTAAGTTGATAAAAAATATTTGGTAGATAAGATAATATAAATAAAAAAAATATTGCCTTATCTAAAAAAGACCATATGTGACCAAACGTCTTGCAAAATTTATCTAAATTGGAAGGTGTTTATATGACTTGTGATATGGTGTATCTTTTTATTATTGTATTTTTCTTATAGTTTCTTTTTCCTTTTTTTTTTTTTTTTTTTTTGCTGAGGGTGGAGAGCGGATGAAAAAGAAAAAGAGAAGATTGAAGCCTGTACAAACATTTTTGCTCTCGATACTAAAAAAATGCTTTTTATAAATATTCAATAATCTTATTCTTAGCAACTTAACCTATCCTGCGAGGGGTAAGACTAACCTCAGCCTAACGAGTGTCCTGATAGAACACTAAACTGCATCCGAGGCTGAAGGTTCAGTGCTGGAACTTTAGGGAATGAGGAGTTCCACTCCATTGCCATTATTGCCGAGTCTACACTCACTCGGAGTGGGTAGAATGTATTGGTCAAACTGAAATTTGTAAACGTTTAACTGTGTGCAAATAAAACTATTTGCGTAAGATAGCGATACTATGAGCCAAAAAGATATTAGTGCTTGATATATAAATTCATTAAAAATCCTTTTCTTCTAGACATTTATTGGAAATTATTTTATTATAGAAATTCGGTAGAATTTGTATATTATAGAAATTCAAAGGAAATTATTTCATTATAAAAATTCATTAGAAATTCTCTTGTAAGAGGCATCATTGGAAATTATTTTATTATAGAAATTCAGTAGAATTTTTATATTATAGAAATTCAATGAAAATTATTTCATTATAAAAATTCATTTGAAATTTTCTTGTTATAGGCATCGTTGGAAATTATTTTATTATAGAAATTCAGTAGAAATAATTTCATTAAAGGCATTCATTGGAAATTTCTTTATCACAGAAATTTAATGGAAATTATTTTACAATAAAAATTATTTAAAAATTATTTTGTTATAGAAATTCATAACAAATATTCTAATTATAGAAATTCAATGGAAAACATTTTAGTATAAAAATTCAATAGAAATTATTTTTTAAGGAAATTCATTAGAAATTATTTCATAATTGTAATTCAATGAAAATTATCTTACTTTAGAAATTCCTTAGAAATTATTTTATTATAGAAATTCATCAAAGATTATTTTTTATGATCGAAATTCAAGGAAAAACATTTCAGCATAAAAATTCATTATTTCATTGTAGAAATCCATTAGAAATTGTTTATTATAGAAATTCAATGGAAATTATTTTACTATAAAAATTCATTAGAAATTATCTCACAGAAATTCATTAGAAATTTTTTTACTATAAAAATTCAATGGAAAATATTTTAGCATAAAAATTCATAAAAATTATTTTATGATGCAAATTCAATAGAAATTTTATTTTATGAAAAAAGTTCAAAAGAAATTTTTTACTTTATAAATTCATAAGAAGTTATCTTCCAACAAAAATTCATTAGAAGTTATTTTATTACAGAAATTCAATGGAAAAAATTTAATATAAAAATTCATTGTTTTATAAAAATATTCGTTAGAAAATTTTTATTATAGAAATTTAATGGAAATTATATTACTCTATATATTCATTAAAAATTATCTTACAATAGAAATTCATCAGAAATTATTTTATAATAGAAATTCGTTAAAAATCATTTTATTCCATGAAAAACTATTTTGATTTTAATGATCACTTTGTAATGGAACCAGTATAACCCAAACGGGTGCGGCTGTAGAATACACACTAACTGCATCTCTGCAGAGCGGTAAAACCCGCCCTTCCAGAGTGTCTTGGCAATGACACTCAAAAAATCTGATGGTGAGGTTCCAGTAATGCTGGAGCTTTGAGGAATGCAGAGTACCCCTTCATTGCCGTCGATCCCAGGTCCACTATGGTCCTGGGTGGTAGCACCTGCAAAGGTGCTATCTATGGGTCAAATAGAACTGTTTCACATTTAAACTGAATCCAAATAAATGACTTATGATGAATTGAATTGTTAGAAATAGAACTGTTTGATCATTTAACTGTGTGAGAATGAATGACTGATATTTAATTGAATTGTTAGTGATACATAGAAATACTTGGAACAATTTACCTGTGTGCAAACAAATGAATTATTTTGAATAGAATTATTAGTGTTAAATAGCAATACTTGAAATTCTTTAACTGTGTGTCTAAATTGAATTATTGGTATTACATAGCAACCATCTGTGTGCAAAAGAATTAATAGTGTTAAATAGCAATACTTGTAACCACTTCTCAGTGTGCAAACATATGAATAGAAGTATTAGTGCTCGATTGCAAAAATTGAAACCATTCAACTGTATAGAAAAAATAGCAATGTTACATATTCACCCTTGACCGAGCCATCAATCAGAGATACACCTGTGTAAATAAGCGGAAGAAGATTACGTGATCTAAGTAGAAGCAAGTGGACGTTATGAAATATAGGCAGATGCCTGCGGCAGTTGAGAGTTGGAGACAGGAAGGTCTGAGTGAGAGCCAGCTTGCAGACTTAGAACACCTGTTGCCCTCAGCGGCCTCCGGTTGAGCAACCCCAGCCAAGATTCGGAAGAAGTGCTAAGTGGGTTTTTGAAGATAACAGAGCGTGCTATGGTCAAGAGAAGAAGTTAGGTCAATATAGCAGTCTCTCCCTGTATCCACTCATCTCTCACACACCACAGAACATCAAACCTTTCGAGAATAAGTTGTGAAAGATACATTTTTAAAAATGTTGTATAGCCATGAAACGACTATACGTATACACACACACACATATATATATATATATATATATATATATATATATATATATATATATATATATATATATATGCGGAAACATAATCAACAATAATGACGAACAAACACACTTCCTTAGAAAAATACACCTTGCACACTTTATTCTCGAAAGGGTTGCGAAAGGGTTGCGTGTGAGAGGTGAGTTGGTGACGGAACAGACTGCCACATATTGACCCCAAGTTCCTCTGACTATGGCAGCACTTCTTCCTTATTCTGCTGGGCTGCTCAACCGGAGTCCTGAGGGCCCAAGTTCTCTGTCTGGAGCTGGTTCTCACTGCCTCGAACTCCAACTCGAATTTCAACTAACTCAAGCCGTCTGTAGCACCTGGTTATATAATTGTTTGACAGCCACCTGCTTCCTGTGGGCGTCCACAGGTTAAGGTGATATTCCGATATCTTCGACCGGATGCACCTGTTTCTTGATTGACGGCTCGGTTGAAGGTCAATATGTTACAAAAAAGTGTTGTTCTTCTTTGTTCCCTCATTATGGCTATACAGCCGCAATACCAGTTTGCAAATAAATTAGTTCCAACTAATTTTAAGATGAGGGTACCGACAAACTATGGGCACAAAAAAATTGTGACTGTTATAAAACAATACTTGAGGTTATTTATGTGTGGACAGCTGAATTATTTTCAGTAAATAGAAATACTTGAAACCATTTAACTATGAAAACAAATAAGCTCAGGCACGTTTAAAAGTGTTATCAACAAAATGTGTTTACAAATCATATATATTCATGTATAAAGAGAACATGTCATTGAATAACCTCATCATCATCATTATATCGCGCTGGTAGCACGGATATCCCTGACCCTCTCTCGCCACTCCTCCCTATCGTTCATCGCCCTAGGTAGGTCTTCAGGACAACATCCCGTATCCTCACATAGTTGCTGAATGTAAGTTCGAGCTGGTCGTCCTGCTTTTGCGCGGCCATGTGTGGGGATCCATAAGAGTACATCTCTTATGAGTTCATCTCTGCTTCTCCAGCAGTGTCCTGCATGTCTGGTTCGTCTAACTTGAATAGTTTTCGTGATAGGGGGCAGGTGGCCGTACAGTTGGTGTCTTGTGGGGTGTTGCTGCCAGGACTTGTTCAGGATTGCACGCAGCATTCTTGTGTAATTGTCATCTAGCTTCTTCTCGAGCCGTTTTGTTAGCGTCCATGTAGTGCATCCATATAGCAGTATCGATGTGACCGCTGCCTGGAAGAAACTGCGTTTCATTTTATCGGTTAGGTCTGATTTCCATGCCATAAAACCCAACCCAACGAATTTTCCCATAGATTTAGGCCCATTAGAAGCCTTGCATAGATCTACACGGATCTTTAAAAGGGTCAAATAAATGAATGGCTTACGTTAAAGTGCAACGTTGTCGAGAGAAAGGTCCGCCTGTATTCTTCCCCCTCCCCCACCATCTCCAGGAATTTGTACCTTTGCCAGAAATCGATCTTTATTTTTCTAGATATCATTATTGATCTTTTTATTTAATCAGATCTGTCTGGCAATAACAGACAAAAGAAGGGAAAAAAAGAACTGATTTTTTTTATTCATGTATTTAAACTGGAAGAACAGATAGACGAGTAGTAAAAAAATATAAAAATATAAAAAATATAAAAAAAAGAATGATTGTCCCAGAGACAAAGAAATAAAGAGACGAGACGTGTATGTTGGTTGGTTGGTTGGTTGTTTTTTTTTTAAATAAAATTGTAACAGTATGTAGGAGCTTGTCTTTAATTGGAATCATTTTGAGATGAGGCTTCTTAATCTGAGAATTAATTTTTATTTATTGCGGACTTTTTGTCCTCATCTTGGTAGTTTTTTTTTTGTGTGTTGTTTCTTCTTTCACTACGTTTCGGCCAAATTTCACCTCTGGCCTTCTTCAGGTGATTTACCGCGACCTCGGATAGGAATGCTGAGTCTTGTAACTGTACCCCCAGTAATTACTGCCTTCCATAGTTGTCTATCGCACCACGTTTTTGACCAAGTAAACCTCTGGCCGGCTTGTAGTGAAAGAAGAAACAACACAAAAAAAAACTACCAAGATGAGGACAAAAGTCCGCAATAAATTAAAATTAATTCTCTGATTAAGAAGCCTCATCTCAAAATGATTCCAATTAAAGACAAGCTCCTACATAGTGTTACAATTTTATTCTTAAAAAAGGTAATTTGTTTGCACACGATTAAATGGTTTCAAGTATTTCTATGTAATAAAAAAATTCTATTTTTTGAACACAATGAACCACTTTAAAGTATTCCACACGAATGATTTTATAAGCACACAGTTAAATAGTTTCAAGTAATGTGTAATATTAGTAATTCAATTTTTCTATATTGTTAAAGGTTTTTAAATATTGCTGTTCAGCACCAATAATTCTATTCAACATTACTCATTAATCTTGCCCAGTCGGCTGGTGGGGGCTTTAGAATAAACTAAATGCTTCTCTGCAGTGGGGTAAGACTCCTGCCCCTAAATGAGTGTCCTGGATATGACACTAAACAATATGATGGTGAGATTCCAGTAATGCTGGAACTTTGAGGAATACGGAGCACCCTTTCATTGCCATTGCTCCCAGGTCCACTCTGGCCCGGAGTGGTTGCACCTGATAAGGGTCCTATCTATGGGTTAAATAGAACTAACGGCATACTAATACTAAACTGAACTGTTTGACTAAACTGAATTGCTTGAAATAGAAATGTTTTTCACAATTAAACCGTACTTATTTTTAACAGCGAGCTTATGCTAAACTGAATTATTTGAAATCGAACTGTTTTTGACATTGAAACTGTATTTACACTAAACTGAATTGCTTAACATTGAACTGTTTTGACATTTAACTGTGTGTAAGCAAAATCTCTACTTGTACTAAACTGGATTAGCTGAATTAGAATTGTTTGAATAAACAGAATAGCTTGAAATAGAAATGTTTTTGACAATTAAACTAGGTACTCTTACTTGTATAGACTTTCACCCTGGTCGGGTGGAACTGGCTTCTTCCCGAGCAAGTAATATGTTGCTCATTGAAGAAGATACTTTGGGATTTTGTTGAGAGAAGGGTCCCAAGTCCTACCCTGAAAACTATGTACTCATGCTAAACTGAATTGTTTGAAATAGAACTGATTGTTTACATAAAAATGGATTTGGCGTTGAATAACCTACAAAGGTTGATATGCCATAAACCCCAACCAACCAAACCAACTACTCATTAATCTGCACATTAAGGTGCCCGTGGTGTAATGGTTATCGTCGAAGGATTTGGATACGGCGACACGAGTTCAAATCCTGGACCTGGCTGATTGCATTTCACATAGCACTAATACCCTTGGGAAAGGTATGAATCCAATTATTCTCCCTCCAGCTATGGGTAAATAGTAGGACAGACTAGGTTTTTCAGCCTTGGTGAGGCAACTGGTCTAGGAGAAGGAAAACTCTGAATTAAAACCTGTTAAACTCCGCTTAAAAATTGACCATGTGTCACATCCTGCCCGAGCGGGGGGGTTGGGTAAATAGGATTAATCTGCTCACAAATCGTTCCTAGTGTTACTGTGTAAGACTCACAATTCAATTTAACGTCAGTCACTTGTTTGTTCACAGTTTAATGATCAAACAGTTCTATTTGACCCATAGATGGGACCCTAGCAGGTACTATTACTCCAGGTCAGAGTTGACATGGGAGTAATAGCAATGAAGGGGTACTTCACAATCCCCAAAGCTCGAGGCTGAAGCCTCGCAATCAGATGCAGTTTACTGTCATACCCAAGACACTTGTTGAAGTGGGGACTTACCCCTTTTCAGAGATGCAATCGGCGTATTCTACAGCCCCAGCTGACTTAGCTCATGTATATTAAAAGCCAAGCAAAATGAGACTGGCTTGATGCGTGAGAGAGAGGCTAGATGCAGGAGATTACGTCGAAGATACTGGTAGATTTGGTGACAGATGAAGCAAAAAATAAGTGTTTTATTAAGGCAGTATTGTCACCGACGGTTGCTACATCAGTGATGACTAATTCTTGGATGAAGGAGGGGAGAAGATAAAAACAAAAAACACGATTGGCTTCGAGCGTTAGGGCCACTGTTGCTTTATTCTCTTCGTTAAGTCTTTGAAGCCGTGGAAGTTGGTTAAAATGGATGAAGAGACACAACTCCTACTGTCACTTTAAAATGTGGACCCTTGTCTCCTCGTACTCTAACCACCAAAAGAGAGGTCGAATCAAGAAATTAGTCTTCTTTTATTGGGGTTCTAAGAACACCCCAAGCCACCAAATCAGTCTTGCATCATTGGCATCTTTCATGACCGTTCGAGTTAGATGACCTCGTCGAAACCTGCTTTACTAATTCACCAAAATATTGCTGAACTTTTGACTCACTCTAATGTTGGACAAGAACTTCTTTGTAATAACCAACTAGGCAAGATGCTTATCCAAGTTTTTTGAGGCACAGTGTGATTAATATTTTAATTGATGTTTACGACTTCATCATTGAATTGATAAGCTTTATGTGCTGTCATAGAAGGAAGACATTTTGAAAATATTTAAGCATCACTTAAACATAAACACCTTCATCATTTTGAATTTTATTCTTTATAATGAAAGATTTTAATTAACTTTCGGGTAATAACCAGAATTACAAGCAACAAAGTGGCTATACATTCTGAGGGCTACGTGTGTGTGTGTGTGTGTATGGGAGAGAGAGAGAGAGAGAGAGAGAGAGAGAGTATGCGGGAGTTTGTCTCTGTATGTGTGTGTGTGTGTATTAGAGATATATATATATATAGGGAGAGAGTATGAGGGAGTTTGTCTGTGTGTGTGTGTGAGAGAGACAGACAGACAGACAGAAAGAGTATGAGGGAGTTTGTCTGTGTGTGTGTGTGTGTGTGTGTGTATTAGAGGGAGAGAGAGAGTGTGAGTGTATGAGGGAGTTAGTCTGTGTGTGTGTGTGTGAGAAAGAGAATATGAGGAAGTTCTCTCTCTCTCTCTCTCTCTCTCTCTCTCTCTCTCTCTCTCTCTCTCTCTGTGTGTGTGTGTATGTGTGTGTGATTTCTGTTTAGAGTGTTGACATATTTTGGTTATCAATCTGAACGCACAAATCATCTATCAATCTATCGATTTTTCTATCTCGGTTTCTACATTATCTATCTATCTATCTATCTATCTGTTTCTTCATTATCTATCTATCTATCTATCTATCTATCTATCTATCTATCTATCTATCTATCTATTTCCTTTCTTCCATCTATCTATCTATCTATCTATCTATTTCCTTTCTTCCATCTATCTATCTATCTATCTATCTATCTCTTTATTATCTATCTATCTATCTAGCTAGCTAGCTCCTTTCTTCCATCTATCTATCTATCTATCTATCTCTTTATTATCTATCTATCTATCTATCTATCTATCTATTTCCTTTCTTCCATCTATCTATCTATCTATCTCTTTATTATCTATCTATCTATCTAGCTAGCTAGCTAGCTCCTTTCTTCCATCTATCTATCTATCTATCTATCTCTTTATTATCTATCTATCTATCTATCTATTTCCTTTCTTCAATCTATCTATCTATCTATCTCCTTTCTTCCATCTATCTATCTATCTATCTATCTATTTCCTTTCTTCCTTCTATCTATCAATCTATCTCATGAAGTCTTTCAAACAAAGAATTTCCTTTACTATCTCTGGCCATCTGTCCCTATCGTCCATAGCTCTTGATAAGTTCTCTAGACGGCATCCAATATCTGCGCTCATCTGACGAATGTAAGAGTTTGTAGGTTGATCAACACTGGTGTGTCCATGCGTAGGAGTCCATAGGAAAACATCGTTTATGAGTTCATCCTGACTTCTCTAGCAGTGCCTAGAATGCTTTGTTCGTCTTACTTGAGTGGTTTGTATGATGGGCGATAATTAATTAACTTTCTGGTAATAACTAGAATTACAAGCAACAAAGTGGCAATTAATTTTGATGGATACACGTCTGTGTACACGTATGCGGAAGTTTATGCGTGTGTATGCGTCTGTTTATGATTTCTTTTAAGCGTGTAGACACACTTCATCCAACCCTGAATGTCGGTATATTGATGTACGAAATCAATGGAGGCCGCCTGGTATTCGTGCTGGGTTTCTGACATCAACAATCCCTTGACCTAAAGGAGCTGTCCCTCTAGGCATTACCTGTTTGCAGGGCTGTTCACTGCTTGGCTCATGAGACACTCCATCAAAATAATGCAGACAGGGTCAATAATTTTTATCCCAGCTTCGTATAGGTTTCGACCTGTTTGAGGTCTCCTCTATAGACTTGGTTGGATATGAGATAAATACCAACTCATTTTGCTTATCAATCTCAACAAAAAATCACCAATCTATCTATAATATATATTGAACCTTTGACAGACCAATTAGTGATTTCTAAACAGGATATGCACCAGTGTAAACAAAAGACTGAGAAAATGAATCACGTGAATTTAGCGAGAAGGATATATGTGTGGGCGTCCAGAAAATATATAATGAGGAAGTTTTTCGATCCCAGAGAGTCATACGGTCAGTCGTTAGGAGAGCAGCCAGGGAGTAGACACGTTAGCCCTGATTGGGAGGCTAGGTTAACTTTTGGATGAGAACTGGCTCTCTACCAAAACTCTTGTCAAAGAAGAAATAGCGCTCTGAATATGTCTGTCTCCACGTACTATCAATGATAGTAGTCGTTCGCCCCTCTTTCTCTCTCTCTTTCTCTTTCTCTCTCGCTCCCATACACGCAACCATTAAGACGTTTCGAATAAAGAAGATCATGTTTTCATAAACGAAAGTGTTATGGCCTCTTCATTGGCTATATAGCATCTGTCTATTCATCGTTAACTTTTAGATTAATAGCACTGAAAAAAATATATCGCCCAGTTATGGGTTAAATATTCCCTCAACTATTCTTCTAGAAGGATCGTTTTGGCTTTAGATAATCCACAAAGGTTGGTTGATTGGTTGGTTTTTATGACATATTAATACCATTTATATATATATATATATATGAAGAGTAAATAAAGGATTGTAATCCGACAATATGTAGAAAAACTGATAAAAACGATCCAAGTGGAAGGAATGATTTATTGAGAGGTCGACACTATAGCGTTTCGGTTCTGCTGAACCATCATCAGGACCATGAGGGGTGATATTGACAATTTTGAGTTAATGATGGATGTTTAACAATGTAAAATACAAAAACCTAAGAGAAAATTGTGTATAATAAGAAAAAGTTGGCCGTTTAACTGGCGAATCAGTGTTTGATGTTTTAAATTACATCACACCTAAAAAAATTCCGGATCACAGCTTAACAAACTAACAGACACATATTTAGCTAGTTTAGACATCAAATCTTTATATACCAATATACCAGTTGATAAATGCATTGAACGCCCGCATAATTACCTTCGAAAATCTAATACCCCATTTCCTCTACCTATCTCTGAGTTGATTAAGATTTGTACCTTATGTACCTCACATTGCTACTTCCAATACAACAACACATTTTATAAACAAAAATTTGGTTTACCAATGGGATCTCCGCTTAGCGGAGTTCATGCTTGCATTTATCTAGAATTCTTAGAATCTGGCCCCTTTAAATATATTATACCCAACACTGCACATTACTTCGGATATATTGACGACATACTACTTATCTATCCACAAGATCTTGATTTACATAGCATCGCTGATAAACTGAACAATGTCGAACCTTCCTTAAAGTTAACATATGAACTTGAATATAACTGCACCCTACATTTTCTGGACATTTTACTTAATAGGAATATCAACAAACTAGAATTTAAGCTTTATCGTAAAACCACCAGTAAAAACGACCACATTCACTTTTATTCACACCACAACAACAATACTAAAAGAGGTATCATCATAGGTTTTTACCTCAGAGCTCTACGCATTTGTTCCTCGAAATATTTAAACGATGAATTCATCCACATAGAAAACTCCTTCCTTAACCTTCAGTACCCCAAATCCTTTATACATTTTGCTAAATCTAAAGCCCTCAAAATCCACAAGAATCAGTCTCAAACTAATGCCTACTCAATATCTGATAAAACTAGTTCCCCCCACCCTTGATACATAACTTTGCCAAACAATTCTTCTTCTCACAGAATAACAAACAACTTAAATAAACTCAAAATCAAAACTACTTCTCTACCTTCTAAAAGAATCCGCGAATTAGTACGCTCCAGCCCTCAACGTTACATATTTTCTGACGCCGGTGTTTATTGCATCCCTTGTAAGGATTGTAAACTAAAATACATCGGCGAAACATCCCGAAACCTTCATGTTCGCTTGAAAGAGCACAAAAGAGACATAAGAATTGGCAACTCAAACAATGCATTATTCCAACACATTTCTCAATCTAATCACAACTTTGACTTCAATTCTGCTAAGATGCTCACTTACATCCATAATAAAAATCTTAAACGAATTTTCGAAGCTTCCGCTATCTCATTCCTCAATTCCCTAAATACTCTCCCTGGCTTTTATAATATTTCTCCTTATTTAAGCAAACACATTTTAAATAGCTACAATATATTCCATCCTTAGTTAATATTTTCCGTATATCTCATAATTTTGATGCTTTCTATTTTTCTTTTTGTTCTTTCTTTCTTTTCTTCCTTCTGACTCGAAATCTTTCTCGTTAAACAAACGTACATAAATTCTATACAATATTCCTAATGAGTCAAATGACGTAATTTAAATGACGTAATTTAAAACATCAAACGCTGGTTCGCCAGTTAAACGGCCAACTTTTTCTTATACACAATTTTCTCCTAGGTTTTTGTATTTCACATTCCTAAACATCTATCGTTAACTCAAAATTGTTAATATCACCCCTCATGGTCCTGATGATGGTTCAGCAGAACTGAAACGCTATACTGTCGACCTCTCAGTTAATCATTCCTTCCACTTGGATCGTTGTTATCAGTTTTATATATATATATATATATATATATATATATATATATATATATATATATATATATATATATATATATATATATATATATATATGGATGATTTGCAAGCGAATAGTTTGCTGGTTACTTTATTTTTGAACGAGTTGTTAAAATTTATTTGTATGCACATAGTCAGAGGTTTCAAGTATTTCCATCTCGCACAAATAATTCTTTTCAATATTAACCATTTGTTTGCGCACAGTTACATACTTTTAAGTTCTCTTATCTTACTCTAATAATTTTATCTAATTGCTGTCTTTTGTTTGCACATAGTTAAATAGTTTCAAGTATTGCTATTTAACATTAGTAATCTTATTTATCAAGTATTCCTTTGTAATATAAATAATTTGCTCACGGCTGTATGGTTTCAAATGAGTAATTATAATAGCCAGTAAATGGTTGAACAATTTGCCTAACCCCTCCGCACGAGCAGGATATGACACGAGGTCAATTTATAAAGTAGAGTTAAAGAAATATGAATTCATAGTTTTCATTCTTCTAAACTGGTTGCCAAACCAAGGTTAAAGAGTCCAGTCAGCCCTACTACTTACCCTTAACTGGAGGGGGAATTGTTGGATTCATAATTTCCCGAGGGTATTAGCACCAGCATTTGAACTCGAGTCGGCAATTCTATTTATCACGACAGTAACCATGAAACCCATGCACTATTTGTTGTCGGTTGACTGGGGCTGAAAAATACATCGACTGCATCTCTGCAGAGGAGTGAGACTCCCCACCAATGAATGTCCTGTTTCTAACACTAAACAATCTGAGGGTGACGTTATAATCCTGGAGCTTGGGGAGAATATTGAGTACTCTTCATTGCTCTTCATGCCAGGCCCTAGCTGACTCGGAGTGGTAGCATCTGATAGGGTCTACGGGTCGAATAGAACTACTTGACCATAAAACTGTGTGTAAAAAAAAAAAAAAACTTATGGTAAATTGAATAGTTATAAATAGAAGTGTTTAATCATTTAATAGTGTGTAATGACTGAAGTTTAATTGAATTGCTAGAGGTACATAGCAAAACTTGAAATTGTGTGAAAAGAAAAAACTGTTCTGGCTCGTTTAGAAAAATTATCGACAAAATATGTTTACACATTATATATATATATATATATATATATATATATATATATATATATATATATATATATATATATAAAGAGGATTTGGCAATAAATAACCTTCAATGGTTAAAATGCCATAAAATCCAACCAAAATCAAATCATGTATGTTTCATCGATATTTATTAAGACGATTTGGCATTAAATAATCTACAATGGTTGATATGCCATAAAACCCAACCAAACCAAATCCTATATATTTAATATATATGTATAAAGAGGATTTTGCATTAAATAACCTACAATGGTTGATATGTCATAAAACCCAACCAAAACCAAATCATATATATTTAATATATATGTATAAAGAGGATTTGGCATTAAATAACCTACAATGTTTGATATGCTATAAAACCCAACCAAACTAAATCATATATATTTAATATATATGTATAAAGAGGATTTGACATCAAATAACCTACAATGGTTGATATGCTATAAAACCCAACCAAACTAAATCATATATATTTAATATATATGTATAAAAAGGATTTAGCATTAAATAACCCACAATGGTTGATATGCCATAAAACCAAACCCAACAAAATTATATATATATATATATATATATATATATATATATATAAAGGATTTAGCATCAAATAACCTACAATGGTTTATATCCCATAAAACCTAACCAAATCAAACCCTATTTGATCCATAGAGGCACCGTAAACAGATACTACAACTCCTGTTGAGAATGGACCCGGGAGTAATGACAATGAATAGTATACGACATTACACAAATCTCCAGGACTGGAGCCTCACCATCCGTTACTGTTTAGTGTTATGCCCTGGAGACTCGTTGCTTGCTGAGGGACTCATTCCTCTGCAGAGGTGCAGTCAGCGTATTCTATAACCCCAACCCGTTCGAAAAGTGGGAGCACGAAGTTTGGCATGCCGTAAAAAACGAGGAAACCAAATAAAAACATTGTTTATGTCTTGGTGGGAATATTGTGTTTTGTAGCTGAAAACTTGCTTCATAACGTTAATTATTTATAAATGAGAAATTTTAATTAACTTTCAGGTAATAACTCGAGTTCGAATGGAGAAAATGGCAATGCCTTCTATAAGACACACTCCAGTGTGCATACATATGTGCGTGTTGCTCAGTGATATCTGATGGTGCCAATGCTTTAACATCCAATTTCTTGCAATGTTCCAAATTCCTTTTTGCATTAACTCAAGTAGGAGCGGGAGACCAAGTAATATTTCGGCTGGTGCCAACACGTCTCTGGGTTCCCCTGCTTTTGCAAACTGACACAGGAGTTTTAGTGACAGCAAATGAAATGAAAAATTTGTCTCATAAAGCCAATCTTTTTTTTTCTTTATTAGTAACTTCTTCTTCTTCTTCTTCTTCTTCTTCTTCTTCTTCTTCTTCTTCTTCTTCTTCTTCTTCTTCAAATCCTTTTTCTTCCGTTAAATGATTCTTTTTCTTCTTCTTCTGTTAAATCATTCTTCTTCTTCTTCTTCTTCTTCTTCTTCTTCTTTAATATCTGTAAAAAAAAGAAGTATGGGCTCAGAATCCCTGGTTTTAGACCTCCTTACCTTTGTCTGATCATTGATGTTCTTGAAACCCGAACTGGACGATTTCTTCAACCATCTGCACTTTGTTCTGTGATCCTTTTTCTCACAGGAAAATATTTTTGGTTGCTTCCGTAGAGTTATGACCGAGATCGAATTCGTGAGCATAAACTATGTTGCGCGTTCATCTCTGAAGCTTTCAAATCACACACAGAGTGAAGCAATGCAGGATGTGTCTGCGCACTAACTACCAATATACTAGCAACAACGGCGGGCACGTACCTCAGCTTGAACTGATACAATATACGTGCCGAAAACTAATACACAGAAAAATATTGCAAAACCTTTGACTCACCCAAGTGTTTCACCAATTTCTATAACGAGAAGTTTCTGGGTTTATTTCATCTCTCTTAGCTGTTGCAACTCTCTCTCTCTCTCTCTCTCTCTCTCTCTCTCTCTCTCTCTCTCTCTCTCTTAGTCTCCCCGATTTGGTTTTGACCTCTGATATTGCTTCCTTTTCTTTAGTCCTATTTACCAACCCCTCTGCTCGGGCAGGATATGACACAAGGTCAATTTTTTAGCGGAGTTTAACAGGTTTGAATTCAGAGTTTTCCTTCTCCTAGACTAGTTGCCTCACCTAGGCTGAAGAACCTCGTTTGCCCTACTATTTACCCATATCCCATTTACCCCATGGAGGGAGAATAATTGGATTCATACCTTTCCCAAGGGTATTAGTGCTATGTGAAATGCAATCAGTCTCGACCAGGATTTGAACTCGAGTCGCCATGTTCATTTCCTAGGACGATAACCATTACACCACGGGCACCTCCTTCAAGACAAGACATGACCGATTCTATTTCTTTTTTTTTTTTGCCTCCAAAGACACTTCTTGGAATTCTGACTCCTATCAATTTATTCAATTATCCGAAGAAAAAAAAAGCCATTCTTATTATTTCTTCTTTTTTTTATTTACAATTCTTGTTTGTGCGCCATTCTTGACCATATTTGACATATACGAATTCACGTAGCATTGTTTCTTATCATGAGGTTGTTTTTTTTCTTTATTCTTTGTCTTTTTTATGGGAGAGTCTTGGAGAGCTGAAGAATTCCATTGTCACAGAAATGATATTCTCCTTCTAATCACCGGAAATGGATTTCTTAAAGATGGAATTAACTTCCAAGTGTTCCACTGTGAAATTCTTTGAGATGCCAACATTTATGTGGCGTTCTTTGGAAAGGACGAGGATTCCGAATCATTCATGTTCCAGTAAAATTGCTTATTTAAAGAATTATTAAAGAAAATACCTATATATATATATATATGTATATATATATGAGTGACCCAAAAAAGGCATATATATATATATATATATAAATATATATCTTTAATCACACACACACACACACACACACACACACACATATATATATATATATATATATATATATATATATATATATATACGAAGATCATTAAATAAGTTTACAGACTTTTTTCGTATGGGCACTTTTATTCATAGTACACATATGAAACTCTAGTCCCCTTCCAAGTAATCTCCTCCGGCTGCAATGCACTTGTTCTACTGTTCCAACAACAACTGGAAGGCCCCATGGAAGTCTTCTTGTGTGAGCGTGTCAATGACCTTCGTCACAGCCTCTTTCATCTCCTCAATTCTCTCATAACAACAGCCTCTGAGCTTAGGGAATAACCAAAAGTCACAGGGAGCAAGGTCTGGACAATAGGAAGGCTGATGAACTGTCTAGATGCCCATCTTGGTCAAATAGTCTGTGACAAGGATGGAGTTGTGGACTGGTGCATTGTCCTGCTGGAAATGCCACTGAGCCGATTGAAGAGTGTTGGCCTCTTCCGACAGAATCTCTTCCTGAACTCCCTTAAAACCTCAACATAGTAACCCTAACCCTAAACCTTTGGCCAATCAACTCTGGTGTATTGACCTCCTTACTCCTCCCACACCTCTCATCATCCCTCACAGAGTCCCTGCCTTGCTTGAATCTCTTATGCCACTCAAAAACCGATGCTCGATTCATGCAAGATGGCCGAAAAGCAGTCTGAAGCATACCATACGTTTCTGTGGCATTTTTCGAAGTTTAAAACACAATTTTATTGCATATCGTTCTTCTAAAGTGTCGTGACGTCTAGATTGCATTTTTGAAATTCAGCAGCTGTGACAATCAGGCTTTAGTAGGGTGTATTCCAATTGCTGCTGCAGCTGTTCATTTGAGGCTGAAATCATAGAAATTGACCAGTTATCTCATAAGATGTATAGCAATAACATAGTGAATTTTCCAGAATCTACGACAATTTTAAATTCATGTACAAAAAAAAAGTCTGGAAACCTATTGAAGGTACCACGTGTCCTCTCTTGTTCGCAGCATCCCGAAACACAACGTCCTCATCATTGACGGAGACATGAATGCCCAAATTGAGAAAAACGAAAACCACAAATTCAGCCTACACAACTCGTCAAACAGAAATAGACAACATCTAACAGATATCACAATCGAAAATAGATTAACATGCTTCAATACAAACTTTCAAAAAAGGGAAGGAAAACTATGGACCTACACATACCCAAACAATACTAAAGCACAGATAGACTACGTCTTTATAAACAAGAAGTGGAATAATAACGTATTGAACTGCGAAGCTTACTCCTCATTCGAGAGTGTATCCACCGATCACCGAATTGTCACAGCAAAAATACGAGAGAGCCTACGAAAGAATGCTACCCGAACAATGACAACCGTACCCTATGACTGGGCCCTGCTTAATAACAGGCAAATTAGAGATAAATACACGTTAGCTCTAAGAAACAAATACGATGCTCTACAAGAACAGACAGAAGCACATACTCCGAATGAAGAATATGAGAATTTCGTCAACGCCCACCAAGAAGCGGCAGCAGAATTCATTCCAATTACACTAAGAACAAAATATAGACTTCCATGGGAGACGTTAGCTGTTAGAGAAAAGCACGCAGACGTGAAAACTGCATCCAAATGCAACAGGAAGAACCCAAGCTATATCAATGCCCTGAAACTTAAAAAGGCACAAAAGGAATTAGCTAGCACATACCAAAAAGAACAGACAGAATACATACAAAATCAGATCAATAAGATTAGAGACTCGGTTGAAGATAGACAATCTAGGATAGCATGGCAAACGATAAACGAAGTGAGCTGAAGGAAGAGCACTTCCAAAGCTAAACTGATAGCTACCAGCCAACAACATCGAATACACCTGTGTAAACAGCATTTCGAGAATTTACTCGGAAACCCTCCGGAAGTCACACATGAACCAATTACGAGAATTATAAGTAAGCCATTAGACAACAAATTAGGACCGTTTACTCGAGAAGAACCCGACTCGGTACTCAGTTTAATCAATTTGAGAAGTTTGATTGGATAATCAGATGACCGAGTAGGTTCTAGAAGTTTGGAAAACAGTCTGAACAGTTAATCAGTTGCCGAGGACTATTCGGAAGAAGCTGTTGTTTTCTAACATGTCCGTTACACTCCATAAAAGGTCGAGCAGTGTGTTGTGAGAAATAAAATATGTGCACATAACAATAGTGTGCGCTGTTGTCCTAACAAAGAAGAACTAAGTTGGGAGTAACAGCAATGAATAAAGACGAAGAAAGAAAACAGAAAGAAGTAATATGAGCAGATAGCAATAATAAAGATGGCGGTCAATAATAGAAGACAGACATGGTGACATATGAAAGACGAAAGCATTAAGATAGAAGGTATGAGTCAAAGTGAATCCCAGTAAGAATGAAATGGCTGAATTACATTATTGATTCATAGTAGTAGAAAAAATAATAAAAGAAATAGACAGTTTATCAAGGATTTTTACATCTAACAATAGAACTATACAATTCATGTATTTGATATTATTATCTCTTGGATAGTACGAATATTAAAACTTCTAACTTGAGAGGTGTCCTCGTG
Organism: Sepioteuthis lessoniana; assembly: GCA_963585895.1. NCBI lineage: Eukaryota > Metazoa > Mollusca > Cephalopoda > Myopsida > Loliginidae > Sepioteuthis > Sepioteuthis lessoniana. The sequence continues at coordinate 5,955,818 of OY757933.1, forward strand.
GTGTAATGGTTAAAGCGATGCAGTGCGGAATAATAGTAAGCGCGTTCGAAATCCAGTTTCGCTATAAAGTTCACTTTCGGACAGATACCCTTAGGGCAAGGTATGACCCCCACTTATCCTCCAAGCAATAGGTTGAGTAGTACCACTGCCGTTTTTCTAAAAGGATACCTTTGGTATTAAATAACCTTAAAAGGTTGATATGCCATTAAACAAAGAAACTGAACCACCCAAAACTAATCCAGAAGACAAATTCAGTAGGATATATATATATATATCGGCTCATTGGTCTTGTGGGTAGAGTGTTCGCTAATGGTCTGGGAGACCTGGGTTCAATCCCAGATTGCGTTATACCAAAGACTTTAAAAATGGTACTTGATATCTCCTTGCTTAACACTCAGCAATATAAAGTACGTATCAAGGGAAAAGTGGAGCAATTCAGAGATAGGAGTAGCACCCTCCCCTATACCCTTGTGTAGTAGCTATTGAAAAGGGAACCTTCTGGTCACCCTCGACTACGGTCGCCAAATTTACCACTTACATATATATATATATATATATAATCTAATTATGCTGGTAGCATGGAGTTTCCTGACTCCCTCTCATCATTTATCCCTGTTATCTTTTTGGCAGGTCTTCTCGGCTGCACCCAGTGTCCGTACAGAGCTAATGCATTGGAGACTTCGCTTGCCGGTCAACATTTGCGTGTCCATGAGTAGTAGGCCAAGACAGTTTGTCCATAATTATTTAGCGCTTCCTTGCATGTCTTGTTCGTTGAACTAAGATGGGAGGTAAGTAGCCGTACATCTGCTGTTTTGTGGGATATAAATAAACTAAAAAGACAACCCCTCACGTTATATATATATATATATATATATATATATATATATATATATATATATATATATATATATATATATATATATATGTTTTTATCCTTATATTATTCAACGCCAAGTGAGCCGGTAGAGGGAAGAATTCTACTTTCGGATTTTCTTTCTACAATATCCATATAATTCAAAATCCAAAAGAAAGCTCAATGTAAAATAATAATAATGATTAAATTACAGATCAAATATCATATATGATATAACAGTAATCTTGAGGACAGATAATATTATGTTGTATTTGTTTATAATATTTGACGATGTAGGTGCCTGTGGTGTAATGGTTATCGTCGTAGGAAATGGACACGGCGACACGAGTTCAAATCCTGGGCGAGACTAATTGCATTTCACAAATACCCTTGGGAAAGGTATGAATCCAATTATTCTCCCTCCATCTATGGGTAGATAGTAGGGCAGACTGGCTTCTTCAGCCTTGGTGAGGTAACTAGTCTAGGAGAAGGAAAACTCTGAATTCAAACCTGTTAAACTCTGCTTAAAAATTGACCTTGTGTCACATCCTGCCCGAGCGGAGGGGTTGGGTAAATATGATAATATTTGACAATGTCTTTACAGTAAGCGGTATAATTTTTATCTTTACTTTTAATATGATCAATCATCTTGAATAGTATTAAAACGACATCTTTCTTAGTTTTTTTTGATAAAATAATATTAATATACAATATGATATTTTATAATATAATTCTATATTTGTTAAGAGGTTATTAATTCCCATGTAAGTCGTTTATAGTCGATAATTTTCTCTCCCTAAATCAATTTATTCCTTCATTCTATATTTTTTACTTATCTCTTTCATTTGGGTTTATAAGTTTGTTTGCCATTACAAAAAAAAAAAAAAAGTAGAAAGGGAAGAGAATTAAAAAAAAATTGATACATCTTGATGCAGGAATTGAATGTCATTTGTCAACCAGACAAGAAAAACAAATCGTCTGCTCTTTACTTAATAAAAAAAAAATAAATAAATAAAAAAGCAAATGAAATTTGGGTTAGGGAGGTGGGGTGGCTGGAATTTGGGGGTTTTTTTTCTTTTAAAACTTCAGGAGAAATTTCTCATTATTTCTTTATCTGAAGATGCAAATCTAACATTCTAAAAATATAGGGTCTACGAAAATTAATATTATTACAAAAAATATGAGTAAGTTTTAAAAGTTTTCCTTTTATATGATATATTAATTTATATATATATATATATATATATATATATATATATATATATATATATATATATATATATATAATGTACTTAGAAGGAAGCTCAAACCTGGTTAAAATGTCATGAATTTATTTCGACGAAGAATATTACACACTCCGTCTCCATACGTTTAATTTGACGTTGAAAAACAGCAAATATGGATTACAGTATATATATATATATATATATATATATATTGGGGAGGATGGCTGAAAGATGGCAATCAATCGATAAATTTTTCTGTGTACGTGCTGAAGGAACCGAATGGCTCGATAGAAAATATTTTCGCTTTTGACTGAGCAATATTGCTTTATTAGTCATGACACTTTTCTTTCTTACACCAAAACTAAATGAATATATTCATGGACCTTGGGAATACTAGTCATGTTACGGAAGTCAAGCTTTTCGTACAAATGCATATATATATATATATATATATATATATATATGGGGGTGCATTTATTAATTACCATGATCTGAATAAATAAATAATCTAGAGTATTGTTTGATTAATTGATTTAATAGCATATTAATCTTTGGGAGTTATTTAATGCCAAATCCTATATATATATATATATATATATATATATCATCATCATCATCATGTGCTGCTAGCACGGATATCCTTGACCCTCTCTTGCTACTTCTCTCAATCGTTCATCGCCTCAGGCAGCTCTTCAGGGCTACATCCCTTATCCTCACATAGCTGCTGTATGTATGTTCGAGCTGGTTGTCCTGGTTTTGCTCGGCCCAATGTGGGGGTCCATAGGAGTATATCACTTATGAGCTAGTCTCCAGCAGTGTCCTGCATGTCTGGTTCGTCTAACTTGGATAGTTTTCGTGATGGGAGGCAGGTGGCCGTATAGTTGGTGCTTTGTGGGGTGTTGCCACCAGGGCTTATTCAATATTGCTCTCAACATTCTTGTGTAATCGCTGTCTAGCTTCTTCTCCACCCGTTTTGTTAGCGTCCAAGTGGTGCATCCATACAGCAGTATCGACACAACCGCTGCCTGGAAGAAACTGCGTTTCATTTTATCGGTCAGGTTTGATTTCCTTTGGCAACCGTAGTCAAGGGCGACCAGAAGGCTTCCTTTTCAATAGCTACTACACCGAGGTGTAGGGGAGGGCGCTACTCCTTTCCCTGAATTGCTCCACTTTACCCTTGATACGTACCTTATATTGCTGAGTGTTAAGCAGGGAGGTATCAAGTACCATTTTTAAAGTCTTTGGTATGACGCAACCTGGGATTGAACCCAGGTTTCCCGGACCACTGGCGAACACTCTACCAACTAGGCCAATGAGTGTGTGTGTGTGTGTGAGTGTGTGATATGTAAGCAAATAATTTGTTGTTAATCTTTTTTTAAACGAGAGCTCATTTATTTGTAAACAAAGAAAATTCAGTTTATTTTTGCAGTCACTACCCAACCTCCTCACTACACACGAGCATCGTGTAGTTACTTTCTAAACTTAGCTGAGTTTAGTACAAGGCAAGAAGTATGAGGACACCCAGTTAGAATCGAATTCACTAAGAATGACTTGGTTGGTTGGTTGGTTCTTTTTACGGTGTATCAACCCTTTTCGGGTCATTTAAAGCCGAATTAAGTGATTTTGATAAAATTTTTAAACAATTCAGTTTAGAACAAGTACAGTTTTTTACACTCACTTAAATTTCAAAACAATTATACTTCTATTTCAAACCATTCAGTTTAGTATAAGTACAGTTATTTTTACACACAGTTAAATGTTGAAACATTTCTATTTCAAACAATTCAGTTTTGTGCAATTACACAGTTTAGTTCTTTTGGTCCCATATATGGGACTCTTTCAGGTACTACCACCGGAGTGATAGTGCCTAATAGGGTCCTATCTATGCAATGGCACTGAAGAGGTACTCCACATTCCCCAAAGCTCCAGTATCATTGAAGCCTCACCATCAGATTGTTTAGTATCATAAACAGGACACTCGTTGGGGGAGTTTTACCCCTCTGCAGAAAATCAGTCAGTGTATTCTGCAGCCAAAGCTGATGGCAACAACGATGGGACATTAACATCCATAAGAAACTCTTCCAAATTCAGCCCACCTTGGGAGAATAGAGACCAGCTTTTAGAAAATCAAGAAGAGATCAAGTCGTTATATCCTGATTGCGCATTGGTCATACAAGGCTTACTCACGCTTTTACACTGCAACAGGAACCACAGACAACATTAAACACATTCTTATAGAATGCAGAGTTTTCACTGTCATCAGAAAGCGATTTTTCAAAGTGACTAGTCTAACCGAATTGAAAACGTCAAAATAGATGACGTTCTGTCCTTCTTGCGTGGGTTGTACGAAAAAATATGACGAATCAAAACTGGTTAATCATGTGCAAACAAATGAAATCCTGTTTATAGAAAATTTTACCTACTAAGTATTCGTTCAGAAACCTTTGGTTGGATATATATACATATAGACAGAATTTGGCATTAAATAACCTACAAAGGTTGATATGCCATAAAGCCAAACTAACCAAAAACAACCTAGCTGATTGGGCCAAATGACTTGCTTGTTTTGCTGACTAAACTTCATACTACACGATATCTCCCAACGAGTGAGGTGTAGATCATCTACCGATCTTGAATTAATAAATATTTATAAAAAAATTATTATCAATTTTTAAAATTCTACGAAAAAATAATGTTTTTGTCTCTTTGTAGAACATGTAACTTTGGAAGTTATAAGACCTTACTTTAAGATATAATGAGAAGTTTGATTACTTAATAGTATTTTAGAATATGGAAGTAAAACCTTAAGACATAGAACAGTGAGCAAACAAATAATTATTATTGATTAAAAAATATGACTGCAGTGAAACATTGAAAATATAGATATTTAGGATTATAAAAAAACATTTACAAAACAATGAAATGTCGACATTAAATAACCTATAAGGATTTGACGGCCTACCAAAAAAGACCGTCGCAGCAATAACGATTCTCTATAGAAACATCAAAGTGAAAGTACGTTCACCGAATGGAGACACAGAATACTTCGACATTGTAGCAGAAGTACTACAAGGGGACACGCTAGCCCCATACCTCTTTATCATCTGTCTAGACTACGAGCTTATAACATCGATTGATAAAATCAAAGAAAACGGCTTCGAGTTGACAAAGAAAAGAAGCAGAAGGTACACCGCAAAAACAATTACCGACGCCGACTACGCCGATGACATAGCGATTCTAGCAAATACACCCAAACAAGCCGAAACACTACTGCATAGTTTGGAACAAGCCATCGTAGGCATTGGCCTCCATGTCAATGCACACAAAGCTGAACACGTGTTTTAATCAAACAGGTGACATTTCCACACTAGACGGAAACTCTCTGAAACTTATGGAGACAAATTCCCCTACCTAGGAAGCAGTGTCTCTCAACCGAAAAAGACATCGACACGCGGCTAACGAAGACATGGACAGCTATCGATAAGCTATCAATCATATGGAAGTCAGACCTGACCGATAAAATGAAACGCAGTTTCTTCCAAGCAGCGATCGTGTCGATACTGCTATATGGATGCACTACATGGATGCTAACTAAACAGCTGGAGAAAAAGCTTGACAGCAACTACACAAGAATGCTGTGAGCAATATTGAACAAATCCTAGAGGCAACACCCAACAAAGCACCAACTATATGGCCACCTTCCTCCCATCACGAAAACTATCCAAGTTAGACGAACCAGACATGGAGGTCACCGCTGGAGAAGCAGGGACGAGTTCTTAAGTGATGTACTCCTATGGACCCCCATATATGGCCGAGGAAAAGCAGGACGACCAACTCGAGCATACATACAACAGCTATGTGAGGATACGGGATATAGCCCTGAAGACTTGCCAGGGGCGAGGAACGATAGGGAGAAGTGGCGAGAGAGGGTCAGGGATATCCGTGCTGGCGGTACGACATGATGATGATGATGATGATGGATTTGATCTGTCGTTAAATAAATCAAACTAATATAAAAACTAGTTAATGCTTATAAAATCTATTAGTACCAGTGATTGATATATAAAAGATAAGTATATATATATATATATATATATACATGTTGTGTAGTATTAATGACAAACAGGAAAATATTTTGGTAAAAGATGTTTATTTTTTACCGAACATGCTCTGCTATATTACATAGCAATTACCATATCACTCACACACACACACACACACACATATATATATATATATATATATATATTTCTCCTTACTTGAGCAAATCCATTTTAAATAGCTACAATAAATTCCATCTTTAGTTAATATTTTCCACGTATATCATAATTTTTATGATTTCTATTTTTCTTTTTGTTTTTCTTTGTTTTCGTTTTTTTCTTTTACTTCCTTATAATTCGAAATCTTTCTCGATAAACAAACGTAGCATAAATTCTATACAATATTCCTAATAAGTCAAATGACGTAATTTAAACGACAAACGCTGATTCATCAATCAAACGGCCAACTTTTTCTTGTTATACAAATTTTCCCCTGCGTTTTTGTGTTTTGCATTTTTTAAACATTCATTGTTGACTTAAAATCGCTAATATCACCCCCCATAGCCCTGATGATGGTTCAGTAGAACCGAAACGTTTGGATCGTTGTTATCAATTTCTCTCTATATATATGTATATTTTTCTACATATATATGTATATAATCCATAATCTTCAACGGTAAAGACGCTCTTACATAGTAGTAATATGCTAAAACAAAAGTTACATCACTTTTGAAATAGATCCTCCCCTGATGATGGCCCAAAGTCGGACAGAAAGTACTAGGGATACATACAACTATGGACAATACATAAATCAATTCCCCCCGAATACGATAAAAGTAATACGGGAATTCGAACGGAACCAGAAGAAAATATGTAGACATAAAATGTCTATTATATTTAATGAAATTTGTATCAACGAAGAAATTTTGCCAAAATATACATATATATATATATGTGTGTGTGTGTGTGTGTGTGTGTGTACGCTCCATCATTCATTTTGAGTGCTCTTTTATTTATAGATATAGCAGACTACCAGTCAAAAATATTTGGCCACCCTCATAAATTTTCATTTCTCAGTAGGGCAGTTTGGGCTCTTTAATCTTATTATGGCAACTTTATATCTATTATTATCATTATTATTATTATTATTATTAGTTTCTTGAAGCCATAAAAACTGTGTGCAAATAAGTAATCATTATCAAAAAGAAATAATTACTTAAAACCTTATAATTGTTAGTAAATTATTAGTTGAGTTATTTATATAATTGAAGTTATTCAACAATAAGCTATTTATTGTATTGGATAGGAATACTTAATATCCGTTAACCGTATGCAAAAAATAATAAACAAAAAATGTAAATATAACTGTCCAATGTACATGATTCCCTAACCTTTCGGCATAAACTAGCCCCAGACAACTTGACAGCAGTTAAGCCCAATCAATCAATTAACAATTCGACTTCAGCAAATCGATTACATTTACATACCGTTATGAAGTTTTTATTTATTGTATCAATATGTATTGTCTCGGTATTATATCACTGCGCAATATGAAAGAAAAAAATAAATTATGGAATAATAAGATCTTAAAAAAACTCAAAGGGATATAAAAAAATCTGCGAGATACATTCATTCAGTAAATAATAATCTGATCTGTAAGCGTATAGTCAGATATTCGTTTGGTTTGGTTTGATTTGGTTTCGTTTTATGGCATACCAACCCTAGTAGACCATGTAATGCCAAAATCCACTTTTATACATATAAACATTTCTATTTCAAGTAATTCAATTTAGCATAAGTACAGAGTTTAAATATCAAAAACAGTTCTTTTTCAAGCAATTCAGATTAGTATAAGTACACTGTTTAGTTCTATTTCATCCATAGATAGGACACTATCAGGTGCTACCACTCCGGCCCAGAGTAGACATGGGAGCGATGACAATAAAAGATTAATCTGCAATCCCCAAAGATCCAGTATTACTTCAGCCTTACCATCAGATTATTTAGTGTCATATCCTGGATACTCGTTAGGGGAGTGTTACTCCTCTGCAGAGAAGCAGTCGGTGTATTCTGCAGCCCCAGCCGACTGGGCAAGATATTCATTTAGAGTAAAACTCTTTAAGTTCGATGGCACATCTTGCAGAGAACATGGTCAAACTAGTTTCCATGAACTGTTCGGCCAAAATGGACAAGTGTCTCGTATGCATCAAATGAATTCTTCGTGTCTCCAAATCGTGTTTAACATGCACCAAACACGAATCATCCAGACATTTAAATAAGATTGAATATTTTCTAGGAATAAGACAGGCAAACCAATAGACATGGCTGTCAAATATCTTTTATGGTTATTTAGGAATTGGCACCACGAAGCTTGATACTGAGTTCCTCAAAGACTTGTCAGTATCGCCCACAAATTTTAAAATAAACTGTCAGCTTTAGTCTTAACCAAAAATATCGGGATTTCATAATTTCTAGCAGATTATTATACAAGAAAAACGGATATTATTTGTTATTATTTACAACCAATCTCAACTGCATTGAAAATCTTTAACAATTCATCTATGAATTGGAAGCAGTCAAAAAATATGAGTATACCATATGTATATAGTTTATGTGGATAGTAGTAAATCACTAAATTGGTAGGGGAGCCACCGTGGTCTGTAACATCGTAGTTTGCGAGTTCGAACTCCAGTCGCGCTATTAGGTTAACTTTCGGGAAAATATCCTCGTGAAAGGTATGAACCCCCTTATCCCACCAGCTATTGGTACTATTCGTTAAAAAGTGCCAATACGTTTTCTCTACAAAGATGACTTTGGCATTAAATAACCCACTAAGGTTGATATGGCATTAAACAGAAAAAAGAAACCAAAATCAATTAGTCTCGCGACTACATTTATTTCATTCAACAAATATTGTACAACATAATTTCCTTTATTTAACCGATGCTGTTCAGTAGACCATATACAACCATTATCATCGTCTGTCATGCCGCTAACTGGTATTTCCCTGACCCTCTCTCGCCATTCTACTATAGCATCCATCGCTTCCGGCTGGTCTTCCAGGCTATATCCAGTGTCCGTACAGAGCTGTTTTAGATAATTTCAAGTAGATCGTCCAACACTTGCTGGTCCATGTGAAGGGGTCCATCGGAGAATCTCGCTTATGAGTTCGTCCTTACTTCTCCAGCAGTCAAACCACACACCTTATACAGTATCACCCATAAATAAGTAACCATGTGTCAGACAAAGTCTTGAAAAATACTGTTTTGCCCATGAATAAGTGTGTACCCTAGTTAATTTTTTTTCTTAACCAAATATCATCATCATCATCATGTCGCGCCATCAGCACGGATATCCCTGACCCTCTCTCGCCACCATCACTTACAGTAAGTCTTCAAGACTACATCTTGTATCAGCACAGAGCTGTTGTATGTAAGTCCCAGCTGGGCGTCCTACCTTTGCTCGTCCATGTGAGGGGGTCCACAGGAGTACGTCAATTATGAGTTCATTTCTATCTTCGTCTAACTTGGATAGTTTTTGTGATGGGTGGTAGGTGGCCGTACTGCTTTGTGGGAGACTTCCTCCAGGACTTGTTCAATATTGCTCCCAGCATGTTTGTGTGGTTGCTGTCAACCTTTTTCTCCATGCGTTTAGTTAGCGTCCATGTAGTGCATCCATATAGCAGTATCGACACGACCGCTGCTTGAAAAAAACTGCATTTTATTTCATCAGTCAAGTCTGACTTCCATAGAACCGATAGACTATCGATAGCTGTCCAAGTCTTTGCTAGTTGTGTGTCGATGTCTATCTCGATTGATGAGACACTGCTTCTTTGGTAGGGGAACTTGTCTACAAGTTTCAAAGAACTGCCGTTTTGTGTGAAAAGTAAAGTTAGCGACCGTAGTCGAAGGCTATCCAAAAGCTCCATTTTCAATAGCTACAACACCAAGGGGTAGAGGAAGTCATTATTCCTTTCCCTGGATTGCTCCACTTTACTCTTGATCTGTACCTTATAAGGCTGAGAGGTGCCCGTGGTGTAATGGTTATCGTCGTAGGAAATGGACACGGCGACACGAGTTCAAATCCTTGAGGAGACTGATTGCATTTCACATAGCACTAATACCCTTGGGAAAGGTATGAATCCAATTATTCTCCCTCCAGCTGTGGGTAGATAGTAGAACAGACTGGGTTCTTCAGCCTTGGTAAGGCAACTAGTCTAGGAGAAGAAAAACTCTGAATGTAAACCTGTTAAATTCCGCTTAAAAATTGACCTTGTGTCATATCCTGCCCGAGCGGAGGGGTTGGGTAAATATATATAAGTCTGAGTGTTAAGCAAAGAGACATCAAGCAACATTTTGGGAGTCTTTGGTGTGAATCGACCTAGGATTGGACTTTGGTCTTCCGGAAATACTATTTACAGCATTGCTTATAAATAACTGACCAGGTGTCAGATTAAACGTTGAAAGATTCAGTATTTTGTCTATAAATAGATACATCTCCAATAATTCTTTTAATAAAGATGTCTATTTTCTTCTAAATCAAAGATACCAGGATTTTTTTTTTAAAGTGGAACATAATACAATCGAAATCGATATTATTAGGTGTCCTTTATCACCTAACCCGACAGTACTGAAATATTTGTCAAGTGGGTAGAGTGTTCGCTAATTGCTCGCGAGACCGGGGTTCAATCCCAGGTCGAGTAATACCAAAGACTCAAAAAATGGTACTTGATATCTCCTTGTTTAACACTAAGTATTATAAGGTAAGGATCAAGGATAAAGTTGAGTGATCAAGGGGAAGGAGTAACGCCCTCCCCAAGACCTCGCTATAGTAGCTAATGAAAAAGGAGCCTCCGGGTGACCCTCGACAACGGTCGCTAACTTTCATTACTTTACATCTCTTATATATATATATATATATATATATATGAAGAGTAAATAAGGGATTGTAATCCGACAATATGTAGAAAAACTGATAACAACGATCCAAGTGGAAGGAATGATTTATTAATGGGTCGACACTATAGCGTTTCGGTTCTACTGAACAATCATCAGGACCAGGAGGGGTGATATTAATAATTTTAAGTTAACGATGGATGATTAGAAATGTGAAATTTCTAATAATTCTAAGTTAACGATGAATGATTAGAAATGTAAAATTTCTAATCATTCATCGTTAACTTAGAATTATTAATATCACCCCTCATGGTCCTGATGATGGTTCAGTAGAACCGAAACGCTAGAGTGTCGACCCGTTAATAAATCATTCCTTCCACTTGGATCGTTGTTATCAGTTTATATATATATATATATATATATATATATATACAATTACACTTTTGGTTAAAGATTTTCAATGATGTAATACGTTTGGTAATAGATAATATCTAATAATATCCATTTTTATCGAATGAAGGATTTTCAAATTTTATTTCTGTTTAAAAGAAAATCCAGAAATTTAAAATTCAGAACTTCAAGACATGACTAAGTATATGTCATATTGATTGCAATAAAATTTTATTTTACTCCTCTCAAAAGCAAGTAGTTAGAAGAATATTGTTCAAATACTTTTGAGCATTACTGAACTACTATGATTAAAAATTATGTAATTAGTACAGTTAGATGTTTACTTAGGCTTTTTAATGTTGCAGTAAATAAGCAAATAACAGATAAGACACAAAACATATAAAAAGATAATACACTGAACATTTGTAATATAATGGCCAAGGGATTTTGTTTTACGTATCTTGCCTTTGGGTTTAGTTAGGCTGAGAACATTTCGGCTCAGCACATGGGTTAGTTAGGTGCAAACTTGAGCGCTGGTGTTAACGCGCACGTGGGGAGGATGTGTCGTTCATAGATATCAAAATAAAAGGGGATGTGAATGACGTCATGCACCGGAAGCGTGCTCGAAGGATTTGGGGGAATTTGAAAAAAGTCAGTTAGTTGAGAACTAGACTCCGAACGGGAAGGGTCGACTTTCAGGGCTCGCTGAGGCCAGACGAATTTGTGCTCTACGGGTGCGCACGAGTTGGGGTGGGGCGGATGGAAAAGCCAGCGTTGAAAGATTGTGCCTCTTTCCTTATGTCAAAAAACCTTTTAACTAAAAAGTAATAAAAAGTGTCGTACCTGAACTAAGAAGTCGTAAGTGTTTTTCGTGTTTCGGGATTCCTATGCTCTATGTATATATGTTATGAACATTCTATGTACGTTTCGCATATACGTATCAAGGGTATGGTACACATTCTGGCTCCAAAAATATGCCTTAAAAACTAGATTAAATTTTTTGAATTAATAGAATCTTTTTTTTATTTAGCTGTAAATGAACTAATAACAAATAAGGCACAAAATATTTTTTCTTTAATAGCTTAACATTCTGGCTTCATAGAATATTCCTTAAAAAACTAGATTAAATTATTTGAATTAATAGAATAAATCTTTTTATCAAACAGTAAATAAACAAATAACAAATAATACGCAAGTAGATTTTTATGAAGTAGCTGAACATTTGAATTTCATAAAATATTTCTTCAACGAACATGATTAAAGTATCTGAATTTATGGCATAATTTTTTTCCAATCCAGAAAAAGAAAACGTATTATCGAATAACCAAATGTTGCAGAATTAAATTTTGGAATGCTCATAATTTGTATTCCGAAAACAAATACCAGCAGAAACCTAGATGTACAAATTAGTCTACAACTAAAAAGTAGTTCCTACAGCGTTTGAACAAACCTAATTGAAAGGAAACATGGCTCCAACAAGAGACCTGTCAACTGAAATAATGGAAACGATGATAAAAACAAATTTATGATGGAAATTCAGAACTGAATGAAGAGAAAGGCTATGGTTATTCTCAGTCAGCCCTGTCTAAAATATGATTCACATTTAAAAGAAATAGAGTGGTTAAAAAATTAAAAAACTTTCAGAATATTCTAAATCCGTTATTTTTGTCAGCGTTAATATATATAAGGGAAATCAACTGATTTTGTAAAAGGAAAAAAATAGCCATCATGTAATTGTGAATTATGGCATGATGAATGCAATTATTCACAATTACATCAATTGGCACTTTCACGATCATTTCTAATTTCTTTGAGATTTTACAGACGACAATATTTGACTTGCCGTAAAAAGTTTGATGGATCAAAGTACAAAATAATTTAAGAGATCTTTTCCCGCCTAGATTGTCAAGAATTCATTTTTAACCAATTTTTAAATCATTTTTAATCTAATTTCGAATTTACCACCATCTTATAAATAACAATAAATGAATACATTTTCAATAGGTTTCACACATTAATTCTTCAGCCAACTCAAGAAAATTTGGAATTATTTATTTTACGAGAAAATTTATCATTCTTTTCCTCCAGGAATAAATTTCATTCCTACATCGCTTAATCATCTTAAACTGAATGAATATGTTATTGTTTGCATAAAAATATTCGTACTGCTACTACAATCTTTCCACTTGCTGATGAAAATTTCAGTTACGGCCGTACACTTGAGTAACACATAAAGATATTTTTTCTCTGACATTAATATATTCACACAAATATCTTTTACACATACAAAATATATTCATTTAGATTAATGCCAAACAAAACAGCAACATTTCAGGCATGAATCTTCAATTTCTCTCTTTGAATATTTACGCCATAATATCATCTTTGCTTACAAGAAAAGATTTCGTAAATTCTGTTTTTCTACGAACTTTTAAAATAATTTAAAGAAATAAAAATTTGATTATTTGTAGATCAGGGTTTAATATAATCATTTACAAATAATTTAATGTCTAGCCACACTGATGAGTTCTGATCGAACGAAACAGTCTGTCTGTGGATGACAATATATATGCTCCCCTACCTCCGTAGGGTTGAGCTCTCTAGAAGTAATGGTTGCCACTAGCGTAAAGCAAGGCTCTTCAAATGAATTGAGCACCCGGTAGCAGTTAAACGGATATATGTCAACAAAAACAAATCTGATACATAGGCGTTTAAATTTCCTTCACTGGTTTCCTCGTGGCTGAGTGGCGTATATATATATATATATATATATATATATATATATATATATATATATATATATATATATATATATATATGTTGTATTGGCGTTATAGTCAGCCAGGTTTCGATCCCAGCTTCGGGAATCTAGCCGGTCAGATGAGTTCTGATAGAACGAAACAGTTTGTCTGTGGATGACAAAATATATATATATATATATATATATATATATATATATATAAGTTACGTGATCGCTATATAATCAAGCTGGTCTCATTTATTCAGGTGCCAGCTTAAATAAATTTATAATAGCGAAATAGCAGTTTCTTGATTTAGTGGGTAAAGTATTCACTAATGGTCTGGGAGACCTGGGTTCAATCCCAGGTTGTATCATACCAAAGACATTAAAAATGGTTCTTGATACCTCCTTGCAATCCAGGGAAAGGAGTAGCGCTCTTCCTTACACTTCGGTGTAGTAGCTATTGAAAAGGGAGCCTTCTGGTAGCCCTCGAGTACAGTCGCTAACTTTACTTACTTTATATGGAAATTTACACTGTGAGAAATTTATTAATATTTATCATATTTACCCAACCCCTCCGCTCGGGTAGGATATGACACTAGGTCAATTTTTTTTATGCGGAGTTTAATAGGTTTGAATTAAGAGTTATTCCTTCTCCTAGACTAGTTGCCTTACCAAGGCTGAAGAACCTAGTCTGCCCTACTATTTACCCATAGCTGGAGGGAGAATAATTGGATTCATACCTTTCCCACACACATACATATATATATTAGTCAAGTTGACGACCGTAGTCAAAGGCGACCCGAAGGCTCCCTTTTCAATAGCTACTACAACGAACTGTAAGGGGAGCGCGCAATTCTTTTCCCTGCATTGCTCAACTTTACCCTTGATCCCTATCTTATAATGCTGAGTGCTACAAAGAGGGGATCAAGTACCATTTTTTTTAGTATTTGCCATAACTCGACCTGTTATTGAATCCCGGCCTTCCGGGCCATTGCCGAACACTCTAATCATTGGGCCATCAAGAAAAACGCCACAGATATTAAACTGTTATAAGTTCTTTTTAACAATTCGTTCTGTACGAATTGCTTCATCAGATGGCGAACAATATTTTATATATATATATATATATATATATATATATGTGTGTGTGTGTGTGTGTATGTGTGTGTGTGTATGTGTGTGTGTGTGTGCTGCCCTTCCATGATCTGCTGCTCATCTTTAAAAAGTAATGTTTTTATTTGCAATCTTCAACGATCAATTACATCTCGATGGCTAATGAAACCACAAACCATACGTCCCCAATTACACTCGGGTAAATCAAACGTTTTGCAATATTTTGCTAATATGAGGCACAATTCGGTAGCTACAAATAATCAACACGATCAACTCATAAAAGTTCCAAAAAATAAGGAAGGCACAAGGCCTTGAAGTTTTGTGGGAGAGGGGAAAGGAAACGGTCATGCTGTTTCTATATATACTAAGGGAACCTAGCTAGTCACATTCGCTGACCCTTCAATAGTACAATATATAGACATCGTACATCACCATACGCGCTACAAGCACCAAAATGCCACATTTGCTCTGTGAAAAGACCTACTTAAAACCCCGAATATAATGTATGATGTTATTCACAATTAATGATTTATTTACAAAAGATGTTATATGATCGGGATGGGAGAAAAACTCCGAAATACAAAAACGAAAACAAGGAAAAAATCCCCCGTTTGGTTAACCTCCCATCCCCCCCCCGTCTACAAAATGGAGGCCGAAAACACCAAAAACAAGCCGGACCTACCTTAAGTAGGAGAGGGTTCCTAATCTAATGGGACAAAAAAAAAAGACAGGGTTGGGTGCGGTATAGGCAGTTAATAGCAGATAATATGATTTTTATACGCATGAAATTCCAAGATCTTCAACAAAACCGGGCTGGAGTAAGGCTAGAGGTACAAAAACAATAGGGATGGGGAAGATCTTGGAGACTAACAAATGGATGACAGGGACAATGACACACAACATACTGCTAACTAGACAAGAAAAAGTTGTCCGTTTGATTAATGAATCAGCGTTTGTTGTTTTGAATTACGTCATTTGACTTATTTGAAATATTGTGTAGAATTTATGTTCCGTTTGTTTATCGAGAAAGATTTCGAATCATTCTTTTTTTTTCGACGAAGTTCTCATCCTATAAGTCTGGCTTTTTTAAATGTATTTGCCCCGGAAAATTTTAAATCATAAATAAAATTTTCAATATATATATATTATTCCTCTCAAATAAGTACGCCTTGAACTCATTGATTTTATTACGAACCTATTTCTTCCAATATATCCGGGGTTCATTTAATTAAATAGGTGACATTTCTTGAAAAGAACAAAACATTTTTCCATAGTTGGAAACTCCTAATTGCTGGGAATTAGTTTATTGCAAAAATAATTTTAATCTCACTATAAAGGTATTGTTTTCAGGCTACTCAAAATGGTTACAAATCATGCAGTTTTTTGGGGGGTGGGGCTTGAAAAGAGGTCTCTCAGCAGATTTTTGATGGCTAAAAATTACAAACAATGTGAAATTTACAAAAGAATACTTGATATGTTGGGAAAAGCATGTTTGAGTCAAATGAGCTTAACATGGATTTGCCGCTATGAACCTGGATTGAAAAGACAGCCTATGGAGTGTAATCACTCTGACTCTCCGGTAAGGAAAAAGTTCCAGGTGCAGTGATCAGTAAAGAAGGTCATGCTGAGAGTCATGTTGAGACATAAAACGACCCATCACAATTGATTTCCTTGGAACGGATTCTAGTGTAAACAGTGCCTCTTATTGCCAACTCCTTAGGCAAGATTCACCTCACTGATATATATATATATATATATATATATATGTGTGTGTGTGTGTGTGTGTGTGTATGTCTGTGTGTGTGTGTAAGTGTGTATGTGTGTGTGTGTGTGTGTGTAAGTGTGTGTGTTATAGTGCTTTGATAATTCACTGTGCTATATTTATGAATAAACAGTGCTCAATATCAGTGATAGAGCATATATAGATCTATGTTAGGATAGCGTTGAGTTGAAAAAGAGTCAATGGCACTCGGTGACTGTCAGCTACTTCCCGGCACGATCATCTGACCAAGGATGAACCTTTGCTATACTGACTTATATCTATATATATATATATATATATATATATAAAAACTGTACTAAAATTGGGTAGAAGTCCCCGTTGCGTATTGGGTAATATACTGGACTCTGACATCATCGTGTACTACCAACAGATTTAAAAATTGTCAATTTTTGTCAGACTGTGATAGACACATCTTTGAATTCGTAGAAGTTCAAGTCACAAAAAAGCTGACATCAACAGACGTATTACACTAATATCTATGTTTTAAAAACCATTGCATTAATGAAGGTCATAATTCTGTTAAGTAGATAAAAACTTGACACCTAGTTGCTATATCAGTGTTTAAAGTGCCATTTCTCCAATAAAGTTCGCGATCATTTTAAACAGCTAAACACTTCATACTTAGCTACAATATCAATGAGGCACTCAATGAAAAAATTCGCGATCATTTTAAACAGCTAAACACTTCATACTTAGCTGCAATATCAATGAGGCACTCAATGAAAAAATTCGCGATCATTTTAAACAGCTAAACACTTTATACTTCGTTCAAATGTTTTAATAGCCAATCGATTGAATTCATTTAAAATAATTTCTTACATCATCTAAAACATATTTTTGATCCATTGATCGCTTCCTAACTGGTACTATTACTTTTGAGTTGACCTGGTAGTCATGGCAACGAATAGATGACTCCACATTCCCCTGACGTTCAGAACTGGACCCTCTCCACAGGATGTAATTTAGGGACATATTCAGGACACTAGTGTCTCAGTAGAGGAAACAGTCTGTGTATCCTTGGTATCAACGGTAGGACGGTTTAGAGAAGGGGGAGGTCACAAAAACAAAAATAAAAAAAAACCTGACAACAATGAAGGTATCAGACTAATATTTTCAAATGAACGTTCATGCTACTTATCGAACAATCACACACATATCCACTTGACACTGGCGTCTAATTAACAATATTCGTTAATCAATAACAGAGTGAAATTAATAATACAGTCCTTTGTCAGTTTCTTTCTTTCTTTCTTTCTTTGAGTGCACCTGCCAATAAATCATGGCTGATTTTATTACACCTGTTCTGTTTGATCAATTCTTATTAGCATAAAACCCAACAGTGAAAAGGTGAGAAAATATTGCTCGCATTTCCCGATAGAATTCCATGGTGGCTTTAATAAATAAAACAATTCAATTCATTTGAGATATTCAACCGAGATTGAATACTCATGAAGCTCCAAAGAATCTCAACGCTTATATATATATATATATATATATATATATATCAGCAAGCCGCGCTGCTAGCATGGATTTCCCAGACTCTCTCTCTCTCTCTCTCTCTCTCTCTCTCTCTCTCTCTCTCTCTCTCTCTCTCTCTACGCCCCTATCATCCATTGCTCCCAGCAGGTCTTCCAGACTACATCTTATGTTCGCACAGAGCTGTAGAAGGTAAGTTCTTATTTGTCTGCAAACTCTGGCATGTCCACATGAAGAGGTCAATTGAGGAGAACATTGAGTTCGTCCTTGCTTCTCCAGCAGTATCCCACATGCCCCGTTCGTCTTATTTGGATGGTTTTAAAGATGGAAGGTACGAGGATCATTAAATAAGTTTCCAGACTTTTTTTTCGTATGGGCACTTTTATTGATAGTACACAAATGAAACTCTAATCCCCTTCCAAGTAATCTCCTCCGGCTGCAATGCACTTGTTCTACCGTTCCAACAACTTCTGGAAGGCCCCATGAAAGTTCTCTTGTGTGAGCGTGTCAAGGACCTTCGTCAAAGCCTCTTTCATCTCCTCAGTTGTCTCATAAAGACAGCCTCTGAGTTTAGGGAATAAACAAAAGTCACTGGGAGCAAGGTCTGGACTGTAGGGAGGCTGAGCAACTGTCTTGATGCCCATCTTGGTCAAATTAGTAGGGTGTATTCCAATTGCATCTGTAGCTGTTTATTTGAACCTGAAATCATGAAAATTGGTCAGTCATCTCATAAGATATATAGCAATAACATAGTGAATTTTCAAGAGTCTACGATAATTTCAAATGCCTGCATAAAAAAGTCTGGAAACCTATTGAAGGCACCTCGTATCTTATAATGTTGAGTGTTAAGCATGGAAGTATCAAGTACCATTTTTAAGTCTTTGGTATGATGCGACCTGGGACTAAACCCTGGTCTCCCGAGTCATTGGCGAACACTCTACTCACTCAACCAAAGAGCCGGTAATATAAGTATAGTTTATGTTTACAGAGAGTTATATGTCAAAACAGTTCTATTTCAAACAATTCAGTTTAGCATAAGTACACAGTTTAGTTCTATTTGACCCATAGAGAAGACCCTATCAGGTGGTACCACTCCGGGCCAGAGTGGACCTCAGATCGATGGCACTGAAGAGGTACACTGCATTCCCCAAAGTTCCGGCATTACTGGAACCTCACCATCAGATTGTTTAGTATCATATACAGGATGCTCGTTGGAAGATCTTACCCTTCAGCTGAGAAGCAGTTGGTGCCCTCTACAGCCCCATCTGACTGGGGAATTGACTTTAGTGTTGGAACCACTTCGAAAAAGAATACTGTTTTTAATCATTAAAATCCATGCCTGAAAGAATTAAGTCTGTTATAAAAGCCACAGAAAGAGCAAATAATTCCCAATTGTAATTTTTTCTTATTTTTTAAAGAATATTTTATCCATGAATTCCATATATTTTCCGCAATATTGGGTATATACATATTTTCTTCAGCGTGGTTTTGAAAAAAAATTATCATCAGTTCTAATAATCTATACTTAGTTTAAGGTATAAGCCAGAATATTGAGCTACAAAACAAAAAACAAATGTGTCTTATCTGCTATTAGTTCATTTACGGCTCCCTTTTTACCGAGGTGAAGGGGGGAAGGCTACTCTATTCCCTGGATTGCTCCACTTTACCCTTGATCCTTACCTTATAATACTGAGTGTTAAGCAAGACGGTATCAAGTACCATTTTTTGAGTCTTTGGTATGACTTGATCTGGGATTGAACCCCGGTCTCTCGGACATATTGACGAACACTGCACATCATCTATACACAGATTCACTCACAAAGTCAGACTATTATAAAACTCTGATAAATATCGTGTATTTTATCCTTTCTGTCTGGGGTAATATGTGCCAAACTTTATCTTCTGGAATCAGCAAGAATGATTGTTTCATGCAATTTTCATGAAGCTGGGTTTGATGTGAAGAATTGGAAGCAAGAGTTTTTGTCATTTTACCAAATGTTATACAATTATGGAATGATTTTTTTATATTAATCATTTTTCGTAAATTATATTTTATCATTCAGTTTGTTTGGACTTTGAACTATTCGGCTTTTAGTTCAGGGTACAGTTTCCGCTCGCGCACAAAGGATATGACAATCACAATTGTCATAATGAAACCCAGATAGGAAATGGGCTGGAGTGTGAATGACGTCATGCCCGGAAGCGATGGGCTGAGAATTTAGGGATTTTGAAAAAGACGTCAGTTGGGAGTTGACTCGGACCATAAGGCATACATTTTGTCTCTGCCTTTTGGGGCATAGAGAATTGAGTTCTCTGCCATGGAGTCGAGAGTTGGAAAGTTGACTTGGGCCATGTAGACAGACAGTAGAAGTTGAGTTCCGACCATGGTGTTGAGAAGTTCGGGTTTCGATCGTTGAGGCATACGGTTAAGTTTTTTTCGGTTCCCGACCAGCGAAGATGAAAGGAGATCTAAAACTCCATGAGATGTGCCGAGCGTTTGAGTTTTGTTAGCATAGTATGATACGAAAGACTTTTAAGAATTGTGTGTGTCTCTCTCTCTCTCCTCGTGTCGAAGAACCGAACTCAGAAGTCAAGAAGTTAATAAACGTTCGTACCTGAACAACGGAGTCGCCTGTGCATTCGAGTATTTGTACCCACATGCATTTTTTAATGTGTCTCGGCCTGTGTATTTCCCTGTATTTGAATTTGTACATGTTCAGTTAGATTGAGATATAATTATGGTTATGGTTATTATTGATATGATTATGGCTACGAGAAGTTATACAACACAAAAACATGGTACGAAATACTGCTGTATAAAACTTCTATGCACTGTTTAAATATCATTTATTTAGTATAAAGCACTGGGTTTTTCATCATCAACCAAATTTTTGTTGGTTAGAGTAGAAATCTTACAAGTGGCAGTTCCTTAATGTTTCTCAAGGAGAGTAAATGCTCTTTGTAGGGATCTCATTTACAGCCTTAACAGAAATTCCCTGACATGACATTGCATTCATCACTTTTCTAAGCTCACTAATAAAATTAGAAAAGACATGAATCTCTCTGTTTCTCCTCTAACTTGGTAGATAGATAGATTGATAGATAGAAACAGACTCCAACAGATAGATAGATAGATAGATAGATTGTGAGTTGAATGATATGTAGATAGATAGATATGATCAGACTGAGATAGATAGATAGATAGATTGAAACGAATATTGGTGTGAACAGACTTGAGATTGACGTATAAATACAGACATGTATATAACTATAGATGTGTATGTTTGTATATATATATATATATATATATAATGTAATATGATATATATATATATATATAATGTAATATATATATATATATATATATATATGTGTGTGTGTGTGTGTGTGTGTGTGTGTGTGTGTGTGTGTGTGTGTGTGTGTTTTGGCATCATTTCTTCATTAATACAAATTTCGTTGAATTCTCGAAGCACTATTTATTAGGAACATGCAAACCAAAATTAACAAAATTAATTTTCAAACCAGTGCTAATGTACTTAAATGTCTTTAGCTACTGACACTATTTATGGAAACAAATTTAAAAAGTAAACGCTACACACTGCAACGGCCCAGACGCTCTTCTCCTGACAAAGTACTAATGTACATACAAAAGTTACATCACTTTTGTAATAGATCCTTCCCAAAGTCGGACAGATAGTTCTTGGGCAATAAATAATTATGGAAGATTCATCAACCAATTCCCGCCGAATTTTATAAAATCAATACAACAATATGAAAGGATCAACAAGAAAATACGTAGACAAAAACGTCAACTATGTTCAATGAAATTTGTATTATATATATATATATATATATAAAAGTAAAGTTGGCGACCATAGTCGAGGGTGACCCGAAGGTTCCCTTTCCGATAGCTTACTACACCAAGGTGTAGGGGAGGGCGCTACTCCTTTCCCTGGATTGCTCCACTTTACCCTTGATCTGTACCTTATAATGCTGAGTGTTAAGCAAGGAGGCATCAAGTACCATTTTTTGAGTCTTTGGTATGACTCGACCTGGGAACGAACCCAGGTCTCCTGGACGATTGGCGAACACTCTAACCGCTTGGCCAATGTCCGGTTATATATATATATATTTAATAGCATGGGTGCTTATCTGCAACCAATAGAGTTTTATATATATATATATATATATATATACGGATTTATTTACTAAGTTTTATTTGGTTTAACGCTTTATTCTCTTGAAAAGACGGTATGAGACAAGGATCCGTTTCTTCCCTCCTCTAACTAGATTGATAGATTGATTTAAACGAACATAGACAGACAGAAGCGGGTATATAGACACGGATATATCTAGATATATATGGAGAAAAATTAATTTATTAAGTTTTATTTGGTTTAACTCGACACTAGAAAATAATCTATGTAACATAAATCCATCCCTTCCTCTTTTAAATTGATAGATTGATTTAAACGAACATAGACAGACAGAAGCGGGTATATAGACACGGATATATATAGATATATATGGAGGAAAATTAATTTATTAAGTTTTATTTAATTTAACTCGACACTAGAAAATAATCTAAGTAGCATAAATCCATCCCTTCCTCTTTTAAATTGATAGATTGATTTATAGAAATGGACACATGTGATCTATGTTCGTTTCAGTCAAATCTATCAACCAAACATATAAAGATAGGAAGATATGAATAGACTGACGTAGATATATAGATGCAGACATGGTTGAGGGGTTAGATACCATGTCTAGCGTAAAGTTAGGTGGGTTTCAATCCCTGCTGGAAGAGTCCTGCATGTCTAGCCACACTGAAGAGTTGTGATACAACGAAACAGTCTATCTTGTGTATGACAATATATACGGTCTACCACTCGCGTAAGGGAAAGCTCTTCAAACGAATTTAGCACTCTGGCATCCCTCAGCGCAAAATGTAAAACTAACGAAAGCTAATACAAATACGTTATAATTCCCAAGCTGACGTTTGTCACCGAAATGGCTGAGTGGTTAGATTCCATGTCTAACTTAAAGTTAGGTGGGTTCCAATCCCAACTTGGTGCGTCCTGCGTGTCTAGCCACACTGAAGAGTTGTGATACAACGAAACAGTCTATCTTGTGTATGACAATATATACGGTCTACCACTCGCGTAAGGGAAAGCTCTTCAAACGAATTTAGCACTCTGGCATCCCTCAGCGCAAAATGTAAAACTAACGAAAGCTAATACAAATACGTTATAATTCCCAAGCTGACGTTTGTCACCGAAATGGCTGAGTGGTTAAATTCCATGTCTAACTTAAAGTTAGGCGGGTTCCAATCCCAACTTGGTGCGTCCTGCGTGTCTAGCCACACTGAAGAGTTGTGATATGACGAAACAGTCTGTCTGTGGATGACAATATATATATATATGTCCGTATCTATCAATGTATATATACAGATTTATTCACTAAGTTTTATTTGGTTTAGCTCCACACTCTCTAGAAAATACGCAACGAGATGTACGAGCAGAGTGACAAGTTCTATGGAGTAAAAGACACATTTCTAAAATTGTGACACATTTGGGTAACACACACATACATACACACATTCTTAGATTCTCTCTCTCTCTCTCTCGTTCTCTCTGTCTCTCTCTCTCTGTCTCTCTCTCTCTCCATTTGTTCCTTTCATCCATTACTTCAGGTAGATCCTCCAAACTACATCCAATGTTCGTGCACATCTGATATACGTTCTAGCTGGTCAGTCAACATCGGTGCGTCCGTGTGTTGGGGTCCATAGAAGAACATATTTTATGAAATCGTCCTTGCTTCTACAGCAGTGTCCCGCATATCTTGTTCGTCTTATATGAATGGCTTTTGAGATAGGAGGTAAGTGTCCGCACAGTTGTTGATTTGTGGGGTGCTTTTTCCAGGATTTGTTCAAAACAGCACGTAGCATTCTCGTGTAGTTCCCAGTTAGTTTTTTCTCCGTGCGTTTTTTTTTATGTTCATGTGGTGCATCAATACAATAGTATTAACATAGCCATAGCTTGGAAGAAATCCTGTTTTATTTTATCGGATAAATAAGACTTCCATATAACCGAGTAATATATATATATAAAGTTGGCGACCTAAATCAAGAGTGACCCGAAGGCTCCCTTTTCAATAGCTACTACACCGAGGTGTAGGGGAGGACGCTACTCCTTTCCCTGGATTGCTCCACTTTACACTCGATACATACCTTATAATCCGGAGTGTTAAGCAAGACGGTATCAAAAACCATTTTTGAGTCTTCGGTATGACTTCACCAGGGATTGAACCCCGGTTTCCCGGACCACTGGTGAACACTCTACTCATCCTCTACACACACATTCACACACAAAATCAGTCTATAATAATTTGTTGATGTAGATGTTTTCTCCTTAATACCGGTGACAAAAGAACTTAGTAATAGGCTTTTCTCACGTTTATGAAAATATGTCAATAATTCCGGCCAGTCATCAACGTGATTTTCTAAACTGTATTTTTCATAGGGGAGGCAGGTATCTTCTTCAAATTTCCCCTAAAAAAGCGGCTTCTAAAACGTTAAAAAAATCAGCTCTGCAGAACTCCAGAAATCCAACTCCTAAAACCCAAAACACAAACTTTCTTATTGCCATGAACATTACTCCTAACAATAAATATATAAAACTTACCGCAACTCAAACAGACAGCCACAAATATTTTCAACTTTAATTCGTGTTTGGTGAATATATCTAACAAATTAACACTGAGATTAACATAAAATAATAAAACTGGTGATTCCCTGACTCTAAGCACTAACCGGAATGTCACAGCACCCAGGCTGCCGGTCAGACCATCACAGTATGTTGTTGATCTTCGCAATTTCTTAATAGCGCAATAGATTGTGAATTTATATGCATATAATCTCTAATGTGTAAGATTTGTATATTTCATATATTTTACCAGTAGTATATTTTGGGGGTCGACCTATACCCAGAATTTTGAGTTAGAAATCTTGAGGTCGACTTATATATACAAGATCGACTGGTACACAGGAATTTACGATACTTGTTTCTCTCGAAAATAGCTTCCAATTTCACTTTTCAATCGAACTTCTAGCCATCTACTCGACAAGTAAGGATATTGCATAACACTAGTCTCAGTGAGAAACTACTCTAGGAGACGGACAACACTGATTTTAAATCCTTGATCAGGAGTCCCTAATGTACTCTAACTGTTATGTCTTCAAAGCTATTCTGGTAACTCAATAGATATCAAGTTTGATCAGCACTTGTCTTTCTGTTGATGAACATCGTTGGCAAAGACAAGAGAGGTCTGCTGCATAGCAACTGCAAGTTTTCCGTACAACCTTGCCCAGGCCTGCAGCTGAATGATACGAAAGTCACTTGTTCAAATAAACCTGGTGTGTCCCTATTTTTGAGGCACTGTGTAATTAATATTTTAATTGATGTTTACAACTTCATCATTGAATTGATAAGCTTTATGTGCTGTCATAGAAGGAAGACATTTTGAAAATATTTAAGCATCACTTAAACATAAACACCTTCATCATTTTGAATTTTATTCTTTATAATGAAAGATTTTAATTAACTTTCGGGTAATAACCAGAATTACAAGCAACAAAGTGACTATACATTCTGAGGGCTACGCGTCAGTGTGTGTGTGTATGGGAGAGACAGAGAGAGACAGAGAGAGTATGCGGGAGTTTGTCTCTGTATGTGTGTGTGTGTGTGTTAAAGAGAGAGAGACAGAGACAGACAGAGACAGAGACAGAGAGACAGAGGAAGAGAGAGAGAGAGAGAGTATGCGGGAGTTTGTCTCTGTATGTGTGTGTGTGTGTATTAGAGAGAGAGAGAGAGAGAGAGAGAGAGAGAAAGAGTATGAGTGAGTTTGTCTCTGTATGTGTGTGTGTGTATTAGAGAGAGAGAGAGAGAGTATGAGGGAGTTTGTCTGTGTGTGTGTGTGTGTGTGTGTGTGTTAAAGAGAGAGAGAGACAGAGACAGACAGAGACAGAGACAGAGAGACAGAGAAAGAGAGAGAGAGAGTATGCGGGAGTTTGTCTCTGTATGTGTGTGTGTGTATTAGAGATAGAGAGAGAGAGAGTATGAGGGAGTTTGTCTCTGTATGTGTGTGTGTGTATTAGAGAGAGAGAGAGAGTATGAGGGAGTTTGTCTCTGTATGCGTGTGTGCATTAGAGAGAGAGAGAGAGTATGAGGGAGTTTGTCTCTGTATGTGTGTGTGTGTATTAAAGAGAGAGTGAGAGAAAGAGAGTATGAGAGAGTTTGTCTGTGTATGTGTGTGTGAGAGAGAGAGAGAGAGAGTATGAGGGAGTTTGTCTGTGTGTGTGTGTATTAGAGAGAGAGAGAGAGAGAGAGAGGGTATGCGGGAGTTTGTTTCTGTATGTGTGTGTGTGTATTAGAGAGAGAGAGAGAGAGAGAGTATGCGGGAGTTTGTCTCTGTATGTATGTGTGTATTAGAGATTGTGTATTAGAGATAGAGAGAGCGAGAGAGAGAGAGAGAGAGAGTATGAGGCAGTTTGTGTGTGTGTGTGTGTGTGTGATTTCTGTTTAGAGTGTTGACATGTTTTGGTTATCAATCTGAACGCACAAATCATCTATCAATCTATCGATTTTTCTATCTCAGTTTCTACATTATCGATCCGTCTATCTATCAATCTATCTATCTCTTTCTTCATTATATATCTATCTATCTATCTATCTATCTATTTCCAATCTTCCTTCTATCTATCTATACATATATATATATATTTACCAACTCCTCCGCTCGGGCAGGATATGACACAAGGCCAATTTTAAAGCGGAGTTTACGGGTTTGAATTCAGAGTTTTCCTTCTCCTAGACTAGTTGCCTCACCAAGGCTGAAGAA